>OZ007577.1:13846899-13854399 GCA_963931925.1 Onchidella celtica
CATCCATCCATCCATCCATCCATCCATCCATCCAGTCATCCATCCATCCATCCATTCATCCATCCAGTCATCCATCCATCCATCCACCCATCCATCCAGTCATCCATCCATCCATCCATCCATCCATTCATCCATCCAGTCATCCATCCAGTCATCCATCCATCCATTCATCCATCCAGTCATCCATCCAGTCATCCATCCATCCATCCATTCATCCATCCAGTCATCCATCCAGTCATCCATCCATCCATTCATCCATCCAGTCATCCATCCAGTCATCCATCCATCCATCCATCCATCCATCCATCCAGTCATCCATCCATCCATCCATCCATCCATTCATCCATCCAGTCATCCATCCAGTCATCCACCCATCCATCCCTCCCTTCCTCCATCCATCCATCCATCCATCCATCCATCCATCCATCCATCCAGTCATCTATCCATCCATCCATCCAGTCATCCATCCACCCATCCATCCATCCATCCATCCATCCAGTCATCCATCCATCCATCCAGTCATCCATCCATCCATCCATCCATCCAGTCATCCATCCATCCATCCATCCATCCATCCATCCATCCAGTCATCCATCCATCCATCCATCCATCCATCCATCCATCCATCCATCCATCCATCCACCCATCCATCCCTCCCTTCCTCCATCCATCCATCCATCCCTCCCCTCCCCCATTCATCCATCTACCCATCCACCCATCTATTCATCCATCCATCTGTCCATCCATCCATTAACCAAACTATCAACTCACCCACCTACCCTCCATCTATCCATCCAGCCTCCTACCCCTACCAGTCCACCCACCCACTCACCACCCATCCATCCACCCGTCCACCCATCCACCAACCAACACCGGTGATTTTTTTCCGTACGAGCTTCAGCATATTCAGGAGCGTGGCAGCAACACACCCGCAAACACAGGACAGCTCCAACACATCACAAGGAGTTTCGGTGACGTTCAGAGCCATATCAGGTACAGTCCAGATATTGCAGGACACATGGCAGTGTTCGATAGGACGAGAAATCCCTTAGCCGATGACCTGTATTTGGGGGTGTGTTGCTAATCCGCTCCTGAATTTGTTAAAGCTCGTAGGGACAAAAAAATCACGCCACCCGTTCACCCACCCTCCCACCCATCACCCCGGCTATCCAGCCACACACCCGTGTTTCGCGTTCATCTTTTCGTGATTCGATTCGTCTCTCTGGCCATTCTAATTTAGATCTCATTAAATCGCAATTCGCGTCTCTATCCGAGCTCATCTAGAATTAAACAGAAATCAGTCATCCTTGTTCACATCACAGAATCGGCAGCTATTTCTGCTCTCATGTGCCTTACACAAGCGCCTCATTTCACCGTATTGCCTCTCGCCAGTTGGGTCGTGCGTTTTCCACGCTGACATTTGAACATTGTTTTTGTCTTTTTTTGTACTGTTTGTTAATTAGTTCAGGTTAGCTCGAGGGAAGGGAACTGAGTGTTGAGTGCAGAGTTTGAGTTTGGGTTTAAAGGCACGTCAGCACGACAACGGCCATTTTCCTCTTCTTTTTTTTTCTTTTTGCATACTTTATTTAGATTTGATATTCAGAGCTTCATCAATTCAAATTTCGCATATAAAATTCCGTAGAGATTTGATACATTGGTAAAGACCTTTTAAATTGTTTTGTATAGGTAATTATAATAATCAGCATTCATATCACTTCATCACCTTAACAATCAGGCTCTAAGCGCTTTACAACATTTATATCATATAATCACACACACAATACACATGTAATACTCAGGAGAAAACAAAAAATGGACATTCAGAGTGTAAAAATATGACTCTTCAGTTGATGTTTTAAAGTCGTTAAAATTTCAATCTCTCTCAAAGACAGAGGTAGAGAATTCCAAACATGAGGCCCTTGAAAAGAAAAATATTTTTCACCCATGGTCTTGATGGACATTTTAGGAATTTTTGAACTTTTTTACGACTTTTAATTTAAAAATACCTGAAACTTGAATCAACATAATCGGTCGATACAAAAGCGATTGGACTGGATCTGTTGACACTTAGGAAAATTAACTTTATAATTGTTGAAACTGTCACTTAAGCTCTGGTGTTGAGCAAAAAATGGGTCATAATTGTACCCCAATGAATTACTCCCACCACTATTTTTTTTAATAATAAGATTGTTTGTTTGTTTGTTTTAGATGCGTCATATTGCACTCTCTTTGCAAATTAACGCCCTACGCACCCCCGTCAAAATTCATGAAATGGCAAGAATGGGCACCCGTTGAAGCATGTTCAAGAGTGAATACATCGCAGGAAGTGCTAACGCCACACAGGATTAGATTAGATATCTATTATTATAAAAGTGAACTTTGGATGCTATGTTAGCTTACTCCTCCGTTAATACTTAGCCCACACGCTTCAAATTTTACAGACGTCGACAATATCTACATACCCAGGTTTTCGTCAATTAAACCAAACGAAAACTCCTGTCCCCGAATTGATCAAAATAGATTTTTTCGATCACTCTATTTTAATTCAACATTTTGAATGAACCGGAAAATGATACCATTGTCAATGAACCGGAAGAGCGATCTGATTTTCAAAACGAGCACGGTTTGACGCGCCGTCTGAAAGCGGAAGTTTGGTTCCGCACCAAGAAACGAAACCCTTTCGTAGAACAGGTAATTAAATAAAGGGAGTGGCTATTCTTACGGCAGCCGTAAGAATAGAACTGAGAATTTTGTTATTCAACTTAATGCTGGGCCTACTTGGGGCGCTTTTTCGGTTGTTCCCACCCCAACTTACGTAGGCTATATTAATCGATTGTCAGATTGATATGTAACGACGTGAGGGTCTAGTCAGTTTGTATCATCGAGGCCGTAGGCCGATGTTCGTCTGGGCAGTAGTCAGATTGAAATATCAGGGAGAGCCGCCGGGTTAGCTATGTATTGTTTTCACTCGGACTGGAACGCATTCGGAAGTCCTTCCGTTAACTAAGGAGGATCAGTTGGGAAACTGATGCTGTAAGGTTGGCCTTTTCTGGCACACGATGTTCAAAATGTTACAGAGCCAATGTATTTATGCCCTACGTCATCATTTTGCGACTGCCGTAAGAATAGCCACAGACTTAAATAAAATAATTCTGTGTGAAATTGTGGTGTAACAGTAAGTTCTATTAGTCATAGCATGGAATCCAAATGCTGTTTTAATGTAGCCTAGATCTAGATATATGGTTGCACTTAGTACAGGGAAAATTTGCAAGATATATCATGCGCGGGTCGGCTAGTTTCCAATAATTTCAAAGGCTTCAATTGTCAAAAAATAAGAAAGGAACACGTATTCGACAGCAAAAGCGATGAGTCCAATTTTTTTTTATTTTTCTGCAAAATTTCAGCAACATAGGTTGCCAAATAAAGTCTGCAAGTTTGACTAAAGTTTGTATAGGCTGGCGCCATTTTTTAAAAATATTATAATAGATTTGTGACAGGGTAGCCAGCTTAAACATTATTCGTTTTTTCTACCGGTAGCCAACACAAGTTCTGCAATAGAGGTGACGCAGGATCCAGCTGGAATTTTGTAAATGTGTAGTGTGTAGATCCTACAAATAGAAATCTCATAATTCCGCCGCAGATCCTCTGGTTACGACATTAGTCAGGCGTCGTTTAGACGCAGGCAATCCGCCCCTACGGTAATCACACCAACCCTACGGACATCCTATACAAATCTACGTCGGACTGATGTAGGGATGCTGGCAGAGAGCTTTTTAGAGAGGATAAGGCGGCGCTGCGAGGGCGGGAGAGGTGGGGATCCATATTGTATTATGACAGTTTGGTAGAAGAGACTGTCTACGTGCTGGACATTCAGACATGATGTTTGTTCGTATGTATTTTTGTATTTTGTATCTATTCGGGAAATTTGCCGTAGTGTCACTGCATCCCAGTTACAACTGGAGCAGACACGTCGTCTCCACAGTGCAGCGTGTGTGCGTGCATGAGTGTGTGTGTTGGGAGGGTGCGTAGAGGCAGCTTAACCTGTGGCGAACTACAATATAGAATAGCTGAGAATAAGGTGGGAGTAAATCTGTCTGGCAAATGGCAGAATAGACGATTTTGGGGCGAGTGACATGCAAAGCAGTTTTCTTTTTTTTCGAGAGTTTGTGTGTGCGTGTGTGTGTTTTTCTGAGGGTGATAGGGGGCACGTCCTGGACATAGGGAATACCCACCCCCAGATCGTAACGCAATGTTGCAAAAAAGGTCACGATAACCTGATCCCAATTCCCTCGTGGCCAAGCCACAAAGGGCGATAACTGCAAAAATTAGACGCGATGCTCCGTCATACCTGTCCAAGACGTCAGGTCTCGTAATGGATGGCAGGCCAGCTGACATTATAGTGCTGTCGGAATAAGGCGCGAGTTTTACAGCCACAGCAGCAAGTACTTGTCACTGTCAGTGACATCTGCCCCACAAAATGACAACTGCAGCAACAACAGCATCAATAATGTATGGGGAAAAAGCAACTTTGGAAGTGTCATTATGGGGAGATAATCTAGGAAATGTGGTGTCAAAAGAGTATTGCATGAGTTATATCCCCTTTTTTGACATTCGCCTCGTCTCATTTACGTTATTCTCTTCTTTGTCTTTGTTCTTTCATTTTCTCCTCTTTCTTTCACTCTGTTCATCGACTACCACTGTCGTAAATCGTCGTTACTTTTACAATTCATCCAGATCCCCCCCCCCCCCCCAAACACACATATAAAAGACAGAAAGAAAGAAATAATCTGTTCGGGAGCCAAGAAAAACCCATCCACCCCAGCCAGCAAGCCTTACCTCAATCCTACGTAAAATTATCATAGAATTGGTGGGATTACGTAGACACTCCCTTTTTGGCACCTCTGAAAAAACTGTGGACACAGTTTGCACGCTGATCGGGGGCGGGGCTCATGGCGCACAGCACAAAAAGAATGCTTGAAATAATGATAAATTAATGATGCTGATTTGTTACAGTGATCCTCGACTAATAAAGGAAAAGGGCCAGAGTTTTCCCACGGCGATTGAAGTCATAATTACAAAATAAGTGACGTCAATCAAGGCCAACAGCGATAGCTGGACAGAAACAAAATTCAATATTTTCCCTATCTGGATTTATAAAATACTACATTGTTCATTACTTCCGCTTCTAGGTAGCAGTGCAAAGTCTGTACACGCTAAAAGCGCTAGCTGTCACATCTTCTTATCGTTTCAAGTACGTTTGGCTAAACTAACAAAACCTAATATGGCTATGGAACTTCCCACGAAAGACGAAATAAAATGCAACATTAGTTTGGACCACCCGATCTGTGACGTCAAATGAAACGAACAGTTAGCATTTTAAAATTCATTATGCGTGGGTTTGGTGTGGTCTCTGGATGATTTTTGTCGTTTTCTCATTTTTAGACTTTTCAGCACTCAAAAGGCAATAACTTCTTTTCTTTTCAACTAGTCTGCTTCATATTTACAGAAAATGTTCTGTGGTAGCATAACTACAAAAATACCCCTTAGTTTGAAATTTTGTTCTTAAGCGGCGACGGAAAGGTCAAAAAGCCTACAAGTAGTGAAATAGAAAGATGTTTTCTTATGTACGGAAACGCCCTTTCCGTACACTTGGACAGAGTCTTTCTTTTTACTGCTCGGTGGATTGCTGACGTTTTGTTTGCCGTTTCCCTTTCTGTACACATAAAGGCACTTCAAAAGGAAACGGCAAAAATCCATCAAGTAGTAAAAACAAAGAGTGACTCCACATATGCGTACCGAAATGGGGTTTCCGCACACATGAAAACATTATTTCTATCTCACTGTTTGAAGAGTTTTTAACGTTGCCGTTTCCGCACACATGAAAACACAGCTCTACCTGGGTTTTTTTTCCAGCTTTTAAAATTGAAACAGAGTTTTTCCGCTTAGAATTTGCATTACGAGACTGTATCAAAATCACGAAAATTTTGTAACTTCCGATTTCTGTGAACATTTAAGTCTGACACTTTCTTTTATCTCTGGGTAAGGGGAGGCGGTGGTGGGGGGTGGATAGGGAAATTCCATAACTCCTGATTTCTGTAAACATTTACGCCCGTTACGTTTTTTCCTTTCGGTAAAGTGGATTGGTCGGAAATTCCATAACTAATTCTATTGACGTAATGTTATCTCGTCTGTTCTATATCGTCTAATGTTATCTCGGTCACGTTATTTACCTTTGTGAACCAAAAAAGATCGTGTATGAAACCTGAAGCGAAGTGGTCGCTACAAGAACGAATTAAGTGGCGGGACCAATTAACACAGGTAATAACTGGTCTCTAAGCGGCGTTGTTTGTCTGAGATAATGAAAGTGTCAGTTACGCGCTAATGACTTCTGGGCGGGATATTAATAATTATCATTTGCGCTCGTGACAGTCCGTGTTAGGATTAAAAAAAAAAAAAGTCTACGAACTGTGCAAATTGTGGTAAAAGCACTAAACTTTTTGTGTGAATAGAGTACTTCAAACTATACATGATACAGAGAACCACTCTGAGAGATCTCAAATAACGAGAAAGGAACAGTTGGGATTTTTTTGTACCAGCCGACCTGAGAAAGATAAATTTTACATATTTTCCCTGTACCAAGACCAGCTGCTTATCCAGATCTAGGTCACACTAACAACGACACTTGGATTCGAAGCAAAGTCTAACAGATCTTTTTGTTACACCACAATTCCTTGCACAATACACAGATGTGATAACGTTGACTTTCGGCCGGCAATGTGTAAAGAGTGGCGTAGAACGTAATTTACGGTTACACTTTTCAATTCACGTCGGAACCCTTTCTTCTGTTCAACTCAGTTGTGGCTCAAAATCAACGAACGTGTTAAAATATAGCGAACTTCATGACCCTTTATAATATGCCCACATACATCTTTACGTCTTTAGGTGTGTAATACGATATTTGTAGAATTTTAAGTCCTGCCGTTAAAAAGTTCTAAGACTACGCTCCCCTAACATCTTACATCACTGATGATAGAAACTCAACTTTAAAAATCACATCAGTGTATTCCCCGAGTCAGCGGGCCAACTAGATCTAGAGTCTAGTAGTAGTATTACTGGAGTAGCAAACGTTGAAAGTCGAATTGCTCAGTTGTGTGAAAAGTGGAGTTGGAACAAACAAGAACCGAGGTCGTGATGGGTCCTGTGAAAATACAAGTATCGAAAACACCCATTTAAAAAAAAAACAAAAAACTTCGAGTACAGTTTTCGTGAAATTACGAAAATAACTCTCGGGAATTCCCAACCAATGACGGGTTTCAGACTGGAGCTCCTTTGGGGCTTGGCATTCCACCCACGCCGTGAACTGTACACTACAACTATACATGTCACCATGACCTCAACCTGATCCAGGTTTGCTACCAGCCCAGAAATATCGAGTTATTTATAGCAGTTCTCCCCACCCCCTCCGCCCCGGCACCCCTCCTTTTTTTCTTTGGCTGCTGC
>OZ007577.1:13859399-13886899 GCA_963931925.1 Onchidella celtica
TAGGACACGCCCACAGAGAAAGCTCGCATCTCCCTTCTCCGGCTATAGCTGTAAACTGGCGGAAATATGACGAGGGCACGTGACCGGTCTACGGATGCGTGCATAGCAACGTGACAGAGGGGAACTGGCTGGACGGGGTGGTGCGAAAAAATCATTTCTGAGGTGACCACTAAAGGGAAATTGCAAGAAAAAGATGAAGATGAAAGTAACAGAAGAGATTTTGTAATTTTAATTTCACACCTTTGGTACAGTGACTATATACCACGTTCTTAGTTCTTGTTTGTTACAACTCCACTTTCGGCACAACTGAGAAATTCGACGCCAAACATTTGCGGCTTTAGTTATTATGATAAGGAGTTACAATAAATCGGAACTGTGAAACAGCTTGATAATTGCCACAACGCATTTTAAACAAGTGTTAAAGTGTGCATTTGTTGTACCTCTTCTACATACTAAAAAATCTTCAGTTTTTCAGAAAATGGAGATAGAACAACAAGAACTGAGGTCGCGATACAGTTAGTGTACAAATGAACGCACACACACACAGACAAACACACAAACACCTACACACGTACAAACACACACTTACACACGCATGCACACAAACGCGCTGTTGGTCGCAGTGTATAGGTGTGTTCTGTCTGAGGCAGCGACTTCCCATGTCTTTACTTGCCGAGGACCTGCAGCTCACATCCTTGTAGCGCAGGCAGTGTCTAGACCCATTGCGAATGACGTCACAGGGTGTTTTTGTTTTGTACTTCCGACACCAAAAATGGCGGGTGGATCAGCTGTCGAGTGCAACTTCGAGATATGTCTAAGTGGTTAAAATGCCTGCTGGTTGCATTGCAGTTGATTGTTATGACAGGGGTGGAAAGGATGGATCCAAGCTGGTCAGATTCCCGACCATCCGTGTAAACAAGGGAAAGGAAGTGAAAGAATTGACTGAACGTCTCACATGTGCGCCTACGCACGCGTCATTGTTTATTGTAGTGAACTTTTTTTTAGCTCGCCGCCGATTGGTTCGCAACGCCTGAATTGCTCGCAGTGCAAATCAGCTAACGAATCAAAATCAATGCCACCATCGCCATGGTTATGCGTAGGCCCTTACAACTAAAATGGCCGACATCCGCAATGGGCCTCTACCATTTGGGTGTTTTCCCACCGCTACAGTTTGTTTTTATTACAGTCCAATTGGACCTCAGCTTGGTATAGACCTAATCCTTTCAATTAAATGTTTTGTGAGTTACGCCATATTTGCTTTCCATGATGATACAACGCACCAACCTTGCCCGGGTCTCTATTGTCAAGCAATTAATAGGAAAAACTACGTTTTGATTAATTTGTGTTCGTGAGGCGTTAGTTACTCGGATAATTGCTTTAATCAGGCGTGAGCAAATCTGAGGGGAGTTCGATCGCACATCCAAACAAATTATGCTCTGTCCACAGGCGAGCTAGAGAAAGAGGATCGTAGTGTGTTCGTAACAAAACGCGACCATAGTTCCTGTCTATTCTACTATCCATTTTCTGAAAAAACTGGAGATCTTTTAGTATGTAGAAGAAATTTAATAAATGCACACTTTGACACATGTTGAAAATGCGTTGTGGCACTTATCAAGCTGTTTCACAGTTCTGATTTATTCTAACTCCTTATCATAAAATACTAAAGCTGCAAACGTTTAACATGGAATTTCTCAGTTGTGCAAAAAGTGGAGTTGGAACAAATAAGAACTAAGGTGGCGATAGGCTGGCAGACTCGAATCCAATTTCAGCTATTCGAGCAAGTAATGTCCGGTCCACAGGTGAGCTACAGGAAGAGAATCGTACTGTGAAATCGTATCACCGGCTCGGAAACTTGATTGCGATGCCGGCTAAACAATAGATTTGATTACAGAGTCGAACCTGTTTTTACTACTACTACTACAACATTGCAGCTACTACTACTACTACTACTTCTACTACACTACTACTACTACTGCTACTAATGCTGCTGCTGTTACTACTACAATTACTACTGCTACCACCACTACTACTGTAACTACTTCTACTATATTACTACTGCTGCTGCTACTACTACTACTACTACTAATACAATTACTGCTACTACAACTATCACTACCGCTACTGATTTAACACTACCACTACTAATACTATTACCACCACCACTACTACTACTACTACCACGACTACTATTAGTACTACTACTAATGGTTTGTTAGTTATAATGTTCAGCAATTGAGAGGAATTTTGTCCATTTCTCATAATTATAATATGCATTAAAAAAAAAAATAAAAAAAATAAGAAAAAGTAAAAGAATTTAATGAAGAACACACTTTCTGGCTCAAAATTTGCTCTACTCCCAAGACAGGCCAAACCGCCAATGTGTAGACAATAGCACAACAAAAGTTTTTTGTTACTTCCTGTTTTGTTTTGGTAGTGAAAGCGTCTCTTTTGCTGTCTTCCCCCTCCCTTTCTCCCCCCCCCACCCTTCTCTTCCTCTCTCCGCCTCTTTCTCTTTTCCACCATCTCTCCTCTCTTTCTCCTTCTCTCTATTATTTTCTCTATATTATACCCCCCCCCCCTTTTGGTCTTTCCCCATATCTGACTTATTCTCTTCCCCCCCCCCCTCTCTGTCTCACCATCCATCTTTCTTCTTCTCTCCCTCTCTCTCTCATTGTCTAAGCTCTTCTCCCGTCTCTCTCACTCTCTCCCACTCTGCCTGTCTTTTTCGCTCATTCAGCGGCTCTTCCTATACCCCCTTCCCTCCCCCCCCCCCAACCCACCCAATTTCCATTCTGTTTTCTTTTCTGTCTATGTTAAATTTCCGGGCATTGATCAGACACTAAATCATGTTTGTCCTGGCCAGTGTACAAACTGTTTTGTCTAGATAATCCTGGGTCACTGTACACCAGGAGCGTCTTGCCCGGCAGGGATTGTCACAATGTAAGTTACGGTCAAGTTACGGTGATTTTAGGTAAAACTTACTGCTAAAGTTACTGACAAAATATCATAAAGACCACTTTTTCTTTTTGCCCAGTTTTGACATTGATAAGGTTACTGCAATGCGGAATTTGTTCGTGAATTAGGTGTATCTTTCACCAACTTCAAGTATCTATTTATTTAAAGTCCAACACCCAACTGAAGTGATCTTGATTCTAATATAATGCAAGGGCGGTGTCCTTGAAAACTTGTGTTTTTTGACGCAGTGAATTACAGTAATAAATTGGAAGATAAAAATTTAATTGAATATTAACACTTGTTGGTGTTTGGGTGACTTTCATGTGACAACATCCAGCACGAGGTCCTTAATAAGAAGTGTACAAGATTTGAAAGTTTATAACTGTTATGAATTGAGAACCAGGGAAGGACGTGCTGCAGCTGTGATCTTCCTCTTCTTCTTCATCTACGTCTTGTAGGCGTTGTCCATCCGCTGCAGGATGTAGCCCTCCGCTGACTCCTTCCATCTGGTTCTGTCCTCTGCCTGTCTCTGCCATGTTGTGCCCTCATGCTTTCTGATGTCAATTCTGCCATCTTCTTGCTGGTCTTCCTCTAGATCTCTTGTCAGTTTGTAGTTGCCAATCAGTACACCTTTTTCGTCCATCCATTGTCTTTATATGTACAGGCGTGTCTTCCCCACTTCCATTCTGGTTGGGTACATACTCTTATAATGTCTGTTATCTCTGATTTCTTCCTTACTTCACAGCATGGGCACTTTAACTTGTGTAGTTTTATTATTTTAATATTTCATTTAAATATAAGAAACCCCTTTGTTGTGAATAGACTGGAAAACTACGGATTGGATCTTTCCGAAATTTGACATGAAGAAGTGAAATTAATATGGTTGTTGACGTCGACCACATAGGCTATACAAGAGCATACAGTTAAGCAGGACGGTGGATTAATCGGCAAAATGCGTAAATAATTGAACTGTTTACTCGCTAGAGGGCTTGGTCAGCATGACACGAAATGGGACACAACACGTATGCGTTGTAATGACTGTAACGTAATGATTAGCTTGCATAGAGCTCACATCCACTAAAAATGATGTGCCCAAAGGCGCTAAACTAAAATCAGAAACAGGATTTACATAAGATCAAATTCGTCAGGCTCCCGCCCACACACATTAACAAACACTTAATCTACTCTCATCCTCAAAACCTCTGAGACAAAAAGAGATACCATTCAGTTTCAAAGAAAAAAGTTCTAAACAAGTTCAGTTTTAAGTCTGTGTTTCAAATGTGATGCTGTTTTCACTTGTCCTGGTGTCAGCTTTTGTGTTGTTCAGTGAAAATATTCTCGATATGCACTGAATCTTGCCATGTAGACGTTCATGTTGAAATTGAAATTGCCAGGGCAAAATTAAATTAAAAAATTCATCCCTACCACCCCCCCCCCTCCTCCCTCATCCCCGCCCCCCCCCCAAAAAAAAACAACAACGCCGACCAGCACTGCACTATGGCGACGACGTGCCTGCTCCAGTTGTAACTGGTCTGCAATGACACAAAGGCCAATTTCCCAAATGGGATTAAAGAAGTATACAAAATACAAAATGCAAAAATACAAATTATTGTCTTTGCATGTTCCTCTGCTTTGGAAACTCATTTTTCACCCTACTAAACCGTTGCTTAATCCCCTTTCACATGAATGGGTTTCTTACTAGTGACTATAGAGTAATACAGAAAACAATGACTAAACATATTTATTAGAAATAGATGGCTGGCCGATTACTGTACTGGTAGTCCCTCTCAATCGATAAGTCATCAACTACTACGATCGATACTACCTCTCAGATAACACATGTTGTGATTGCTTGGGGTGGGCGGCTTCGCTCCATGTTTTAGATTCGATTCCTCATGTCGGCTGATATATAAATCTGCTTTTCCACGTAAGGCAACTGAAGTTTATGCTTTCTAAAACTATGCAATTTAACATAAATTCATTACTACTATTTAAAATGTTTTTTTTTTTTTACATAGCCTGCTTTTGTAGATACAGAGGTCATTAAACTTTGATAGAACTTTTTATTCATTCATTCATTCATTCATTCATTCATTCATTCATTCATTCATTCATTCATTCATTCATACCTTCATTCATTCATTCATTCATCATTCATTCCTTCATTCAACATTCATTCCTTCCTTCCTTCATTCATTAGTTAGTGAGTGAGCTACTTAGTTTGTAAATGAATAGTATTCATAAGTTGGTTACTGTGCTGGCTGAATGTTTTAGTTAAAGATTTTAACAAGAGAATTATATACCTTGCAAGGGAGAGAAATACTGAAACATGCAGCTCGTGAAGAAAATATATGGCAATTTTTAACCACATAAAAATGCCCATTTTGTACAAATAAATATCGACAGCATTCAAGAATATTCATCTATTCATTTATAATTACGTTATCTATTAATAAACGAATTAATCAATACGGCATATATATTAGTTAAAGTGTAATTAATAATGAAAATGACAAGGTGATGGTTTGCAAAGGGTGAAACAGACCAGAAGGCTGATGTAGGTGCCAGACTGATGGGTCATCGCCCATAAATTGTGCTTCACACCGCCTGCTGCTTCCTGCTGGGTCGCCATAGGGGGCCGTGCCTATTGTATTAGTGTGAAAAAAATTCTAAAAAACTAACCCCTACCACAACAAGGAAAATTAAAAGAAAAGTGAGGTGTAAATGCCAATGGCAGCCAACCTCCTTAAATAAAGACCTAAAACAATGGTGAACTACAGTGCTTCAAAATAAAATCACGTCCCTTGCAATGACAGGAAACATTCATAAGTATTATAATTGCTCATCTCTCTTGACAAAATGTTTTTACTGTATCGAACCGAATGCTCCAATATATTGTAAGAATTCAAGGCTTTTTTAAAGTCAAATTTCTCGCAAGACTGAGAAAGAAATTTACTCTTGAGACAACCACGCCGACAACAACGGCAGCAGCAGCATAAGCACAATAGCTGCCAGTACTACAGCAGCAACAACAACGACAACAGCAACAGCAACAACAATACAGAAACGACAACAACAACGACAACAACAACAGCAATAACGACCACGGCAAGAACAACTATAGCAACAGCAACAACAACTACAGAAACGACAACAACAACAGCAATAACTACAGCAACAATAACTACAGCAACAACAACTACAGCAACAACAGCAACTACTACAACAACAAAAGTCCACATTGTTATTTCGCTCTATAAAAACCACCGTTTGTGTACAATGTGAGACTGCGAGTTGTACATTAGTGACCGGGGCAGGGCGGCCCGGCCTTATAACTATGAGTTACCGAACTGACAGAGGCTCTGCCCCGCCGCCTCACCCTCTCCCTTCCACCTCATCCTCGAAAAAAAAAAAAAGAGCACAAAAGAAAAAGTCATCCCATGAATGAAGGCAGACTCGATTCTGAATTACCGCATAGTTCACGAACGATTACACCTGTTGGACAGTATCGAATTTACCCGCTTTGCCCAAACAAAGTCGCCCGTTTGCTTTACGGTCGCGCGCCGGGCGGTTTTTCAGGTGTGAAGTGGTTGCGTCCACGCGCCCACGAGGTTTGACCAGCGCGCGCACAGGGACAGCTTGGATAGGGGGGAGAGAGAGAGAGAGTTTTTGTAGTTGGGTGTAGCTGTGAGCAACGCTGATTTAAATGTGAACCAGTTCAGTTGGCTGTGAGCAGATCGAGTTGTGTGCGTTTGTGGGCAAGATTCTCATGAGATTCAATTCAAGTATTTGGACTTTCTAATACCTTGTGTGTGGATGCGCGTGTGTGTAAAGATTCGCTTATCAGGTTCCTGGTTATAAAATACGAATATTTCTGTCGTCGAAATGGATATCGGCGTGATAAAAAGGCCTTTATATGTGTTACCAGTGTTTTATCTAATTTTAGTTGTTTTTTTTTCTACAACAGGCGCGAAAATTGTTTTGGAGTATGAAGTGCTAACTGCGGTGGGTTTTTTTTTTCGGTGCAAAATGTTGACTATTGATAAAGATGTGTTAGATTGCATTTAGTATATTTTGCGGAGTACTGCAACATTTGACTGTTCAATTTGATGATATTCAGTTCCTGCTCTCATTTCTATTCCATTCACCTTCGTCTTCGTTCCCTCTTTCTACATCTTATTTTCTTCTTCATCTTCACCATCACCAGTATCATCAACCTTATCATTGTCAACCTCATTTTCACTACAATCTCATAAGAGATAAAACCTGTCAGCTGTTGTTCAGCATTCTGGAAGAACCATTTGTGAGGCTGACTTAAATACAATAACAACTACAACAGCAGCAGCAGCAACAAAATAAAAACAACAACAACAACAATAACGATAACAACAACATCAAAAAAAGGACAGAAAACACAATATCTAAAAGTAAAAAATCCACCATAATGTCACAATTCATCAAATGCACAAACTTGGCAGTAAAACCGTCTTCTTCATTTTCTTCTCCCTAATCTCCTACCATCATCATTTTCTTCTGGCTTATTTCAACTTTCTCCTTTCTGTCGATGTCTTCTATTGTTTCGTTTTTTTAATCATATATTATATGATGTACATAATGTGTACATGTTTAGGGCTCTAGTTTTTGCCTTCTTGTCTTTGATTTTTTTTTCGTCTTAAAGCTACTCTAGTATCTGTGTTAACCCTCTGACTGCCAATAGCCAAACGAATGAATTGGTCTTACAACGCTGTGTCCAGAACCAGTGAAATAAACTTACCAGAATCATAATTTTACTTGGTTCTAGGTTTCAGATCAACGCAAGTTTCTTTTACCAAATGTGCAGTTTGAAGTAATTATGGTAGATCTGTTAGACTCTGGCCGTTCTTTTGGGTTTATTTCTTTGTTTGCGTTTAGATCAGTCCTACTGCGTGCCCCTTGGGCACTACGTCAGCATTTGAGGCGAAACTTGTCTTGAAATGGCAGTAATATTATTGTTCTATATATTTGTTATTAATAGTAGTAGCAGTAGTAGATACAATCAGGAGGTCAGAAAACCGAGAGGATTAGAAGATGCTGGTTTGCCAGATCACATGTGGCGTCCCAAACTGTCCACAAGGCTACGGGAGAGAGAATAGTAGTAGTAGTAGTAGTAGTAGTAGTAGTAGTAGTAGCAATAATATTAGTAGTAGTAGTAGTTGTCGTCGTAGTAGTTAGCTACGCCCATAAGAATGCGTGGTCGAACGTTGTCTGTTGTAAGTTTGACGTCCACACGTGTTGACAATTTGCGATTGACGTTCGTTACGCGGAAAACATCTGACTGGACCGGAACTTCAGCCAACACCAGAACTCATGAATTCAGTTCATTAAAGCCTTTGGGAATCAATACCAGGTTGTTATGGATAGAGGACCAGTCTGTCTTGGCCCGCGTGGTTAGAAATGCCAATAAACTTAATTTGTTGTTTTTCTGTCACTGAGCTTCAACGTAGTTTTTCACGCTAAACCGGAAAATAAGACAATTCCAGAGAATGATCTTTCCAATCAGGGGGCGGGGGGCTAGCCATAAAGGGCATATCTCCATTTTTTTTTTTTAACCTACATATACCATCCCCACCATGTACAGTTTTTCATACCTTTGGCCTGACCCCCACCCCCACATCCCCTCTCCCCACTCCGTTTTACTGGGGGTACAGATATTGGAATAATGAAAGTTCCTGATAGGGCTTTGATGTTTTAAAACGATGAGTAATGTTTTGCATGGACTATTTGACCGCTTTCATTCGGATACATATCATGTCTTCATTCGAATACATAGCAGGTCTTCATTGGGATACATGGCTTGTTTTCATTCGAATACACAGCAGTTCTTCATTCGAATACATAGCCTGTTTTCATTCGGATATATAGCATGTCTTCATTCGGATACATAGCCTGTCTTCATCTGGATACATAGCCTGTCTTCATTCGAACACATAGCCTGTCTTCATTCGAATACACAGCCTCTCTTTATTCGGATACATAGCCTGTCTTCATTAAAATACAAAGCATGTCTTCATTCGAATGCATAGCATGTCTTCATTCGGATACATAGCCTGTTTGCCATGTTTATATAATCCAACACAATTACTTTACTGAAAAAAAAAAAGTAATAAAAACACACCTTTTCATTCTTTGCCAACGGTAAAAACAACAACAACAAAAAACTCACGTACTTACACTCCCCAGAACATTTTCCCTTCTTGTGTACGCGTTTCGTACTCTGGGGGGAAAAAAATTCCCCCCTTTAGCCCCCCGAGGGTAGGATGCGTTCTTTATGAATGGCTCCGGACGGGTTTTCCAGATTCTAGGGATATTTCGGGAGACCGTTATCCCCTGCTTTCCACAGCCCACTCCAGCAGCGATAGACTTTCCGGGTAGGTTCTGTCCAGACGTCTAGCATCTCCCACCCTTTCATCCTCTTGTTTTCAAAACCAATTATCTTCTTTTTGTGCCTAACGTGAGTACTTTTCCTGCTGGTGAGGAAATCTCTCCCTCTCTATATTGTTTCCTGATTTCTTAACCCCGACAGTGTTAGACCAGTGGACAATGTAAATGGTGTTGCATAGTTGGGAGGTCGTTATCTATCTATCTATCTATCTATCTATCTATCTATCTATCTATCTATCTATCTATCTATCTATCTATCTATCTATCTATCTATCTATCTATCTATCTATCTATCTATCTATCTATCCATCCATCCATCCATCCATCCATCCATCCATCCATCCATCCATCCATCCATCCATCCATCCATCCATCCATCCATCCATCCATCCATCCATCCATCCATCCATCCATCCATCCATCCATCTATCTATCTATCTATTTATCTATCGTTCTATCTATCTATTTATCTATCTATCCGCCAGTCTTCCGTCCGTCCGTCCATGTATCTGACCGCCTATCCGTCCGTCTGTCTACCTTCCTACCTATCTGCCTTTCTGTCTGTCTGTCTTTCTGTCTCTGTATATCTAAAAATCGATCTATCTACTTGTGTGTATGCTTATATCTGCCCGTCCACCTATAAGTCTGTCCCCTGCCCATATGTCAACCCTGACATAATCTCCAAGTCCTTCACTTCCTCCCTCCACACAACACCAAATCCCCTCCCTCACGTAACCCTCTCTAGTTCCAATTTCCGAGTAATCAGACACGCCCTATTTTAGCGCGACCGAGACTAATTAACCGACTAGCAACAACTTAGACGCCCCCCCCCCACCCCTTCCCATCTTCAGTTACCTAAGACGCTGGTTCCTTCACGGACCCCGAGTTTCCTACCTAATTAAGTTTACACAGAATGAGCAGATCGATGCCAAAAAAGACCTCATGAAAAACTGTGCAAACTGTATCGTTTAGACATAATCCTCAAAACACAGAGCATATATTGCAGAACTGCACACTCTTCTCAGCACTACGAGAAACATAATTATTGACCCAAACCCACCGACCTGAATGACAAACTCTGTGGTGCTCTGCCAGAACCACAGAAAACCGTAGATTTTCTTAAAAGAACAAATCTGCGGATTTAGATTGGTGAACGAAAGAAGAAGAAAAAGAATTGTATCGTTTGGGTACTATTTCTTGCGCGAGGTTTTACTACATACAACATTTTCTTTTTGTCAAATTTTGACTTTTTCTGTGGTTTTTATAGTATTTCGTCAAATTCCTACTAGAACGCGGGTGCTCTGTGGCCGCTTCTGGTAGGGTTTCCTGCTGTCCTATCGCTCTGTTATATTCTGTCTGTCCTCTTGTTTTTTATTATCATCTCGACTTGCTTTTTCTGAACCCAAGACTCAAAACGCTTACTAGAACGGTAAACCACCGCCTCCATCTCTGGCTACAGATGGCGACCTGAGTTCTTGTGTGTTCTATCTCTTTGTCTGAAACACTGGAGGAGATCTTTTAGTCTGTAGAAGAGATATATAACAAATGCACATTCTGACACTTGTTTAAAGAATGCATTGTGGCACTTATCAAGTTGTTCCACAGATGCGATTTATTCTAACTTTTTTTTCTTAATACAAAAGCCGCAAACGTTAAACGTCGAATTTCTCAGTTGTGCAAAATGTAGAGCTGGAACAAATACGCACTAAGGTCGCGGGATGTCTGTCTGCACTGCCACATTACCGTAGCTGGGGAAACCCAACGACCTTGACAAGATAGCACTAACACAAACAATTGACGAGCAGTCATGACCTTGTCAGTAAACGCGTGATGAACTCCCCCGTGTGTGGCGGTGTTTAATGAATGAGCCAACATTTCAGCTAAGCTGCCGTGCTACGAAATAGGGCCGCATACGACGGTGTGTGGGGGGGGGGGGGGGATTGCCTAGCTTTTTCATCCCATTTACGCCTGGCAGTTATTCAAAAAAATTAATAGATCTCGCTCTATATTGTTTTGTTCAGAATACCGAAATATAGCCAAAATATAGGACTGTCTTGGGATAGGTAGGCTGTCAGAACATAGTAATCATTTAAAATTTGTGAGAGATAGATCTAATTTTTGCTACGGATAACTAAGTCTTGTTCTGCATTTCACTTCTCCTAGACATATTCTCCTCTAAATTATACTACCAAATTGGCAACAAGGTAATTATGAAGCACAAGATACAGATCATTAAGTCCAATACAGTAGAAACAGCAACAACAATAGCAACAACAACAAGAACAAACAACATCAACCAAAAACAGAACAAAAGACAAATCTTTTCACAAAACAGGCCTACTTGAAATTCCCTTCTCAACTTCAGACCTTTTTGTTTTCTGTTTGAATAATGATTAATAAAATACGTACAAGTCCAGAATCAGCAAATTTACCCCCAGGTTGAGAACCCCTGACTGGTATGAGCAAATCTTTTAAGCAACATTCTATAGCATGAAAGTTGCTCTCTCTATCATTCTGTCTAGGTAACAATTTTGTGCGACTGATGGTTTCTTTTGATCATCCCCAAAATGGAAAGTAATCAAAGTACGAAGCGGGACCGCAACTGGTTAAATGCATAATGTTTTTTTTTTCTTTGTTGTTTCGTCACTGTTTCCTAAAACTGTAGTAACTGGTTTTGACTACTTTTCAGGAGAAGCAAAATACTGTTTTATGTTAGCACTACTGGTCTAGTGACAATCACAATGACCTTTTGAAATTTGCTGTTGATCATTCTTTGGCCGATGAGTCTAGAACCAAGATAATTCGATGCGGATGTGAATGTAGTTGAACTTAAATACCAATCGCTTTTTCGAGTTCTTGAATTATTACAGTCTTAGGAAACAGTGACATTTGGACACATGCGGTGTTTTCCCATAACGCGGTAGTACATTATTAAAGCGGTATCTCCCACTGATGGTATTTGTAGGGAGTGGCAGGTTTGCGTTCATTCTATCAACAGCTCGGCCATCAACTCTAAATGTAACTAAACATTATTAGATATGATCGATGGGGTGTGCTTTGTATAGGGCTCTCTCATTACCTCTATTTCTAGTTCACCATTCTCTCGTAAGCCCGGTGCGCACCAGTCGATGTTGATGGGCCGGCAACTTCGATGTTGGCGTCACGACGTAACTGTCCACAGTCATCCGAGGCGCAATCCAACCGATTTTGGTCGTCAGTCTGACTCGTCGGATGGTGACGTCACGAGACTTAAGCATCAGTGAGACCAAGCACACCAGCCAACTAGTTAAATCTGACAGAAACCAGAGAGAATATATGAGAGGTTTCACAATTGGTCGGTTTGCACTTCCAGTCACGGGAGGCTCCGCGAAACCACTGTTAGCATGGAGCGGAAAGTAGGTTACTGCGGCAAACAATACCCGTTTGTACATTTCCAAGAGGCGTGAGAGCTTACAAACGGTTGTAAATTGTTTCAACCAGCCCAAAAATATGATCAAACGACATTAAACAGATATGCACACTATCTTTGGTGAAGACTTCTCTTTCAATTCTTGTTACCGCAGCGACCCATTTTCGCGATTTGGCAGAAGTGAGATCTCTCTATACATACATACTCTCTGATGAAACTCAATGTTGTGTCGTCACCATCCAATTACTCGGCTGATCAATATCAGTTACTGCACGCCGGATCTCATGATACTTCTTAGCTCTCCATCTTTAAAACATTCATCACCATGTGAGTGTCTCTACCATCCACTCTCTACCCTCTCACAGTATATTGCCAGATCCATGTATAATATTATTCATGGTCGAAGCCACAAGATATTGTCTGTTTCTCTCACTCTCTCTCTCTCTCTCTCCCTCACTCTCTCTCTCTTTCCTCACTCTCCGTCTCCCTCTTTCTCTGTCTCTCACCCTCTCTCTTTCTGTCTGCCTGTCTCTCTTTCTCTCTATCTCAACTTATCTCTCTCCCCCTCTCTCTCTGCTTCCCCCCCCCCCCCATTTCTCTCTCGTTTTCTTGTCTTTTTTTGTTGTTTTGTTTGTTTTTACAGTTCAAAAATTAAATTTCTTCCATTTTAATCAACAGTTTCAGACACTCCAATAACATTTAGGACTGACAAGATACTCACTTCAGACCAAAGGTGGATTTTCCATGCTTCTCTTTTGTACACATTCAAAATAGTGTTTTTGCAAGATGAGCAGCAATAAATATATCAGTCATAGTATAAAGGATACATGTATTTAATTGCGAAAGGCTTTTTAACCGGTGAACCTTAAATTCTACAAAAATATATTACGCATAGAAAAAAAGCAAAGATGTACGTGGTAATATTTTAAAAGGTCTTGGAGCTCGCTATACTGTTAATACTTGGTTGATTTTGAGCCACAGCTGAGTTGAAGCTACAACTGAATTGAACAGAAGAAAGTGTTCCGACATTTTGAACCGGTTAAAAAACGAAAAAAGACGAATTTTATTCGAGAAAGAATTAAAAAGTATGACAGGAAATTTCTTTCTGAGCCTGAATTTACACATCGGAGATCGAAACTGAACTTTAAAAATCACATCTGTGTAAACCCCGAGTCAGCGGGCAAATTAGTGTAAAGTAAGTCTAGTGTTGGGACAACGCCCGATCATGAAATTATGCAGTCTTTTATAGCTGCTGAGTAATCCTAGTTCTTTAATGTGTTGCTTGTGCATTAATGTTTTTCGCACATGCATGAATGCTTACGATTAATGTAATCAGCGTGAGTATTATCGCATAAATAAACATGCTTATGGCAGGCCCGTTGCTCCACAAGAAAGCAAGCTATCGTTATATATATCGCGGACACAATGCGTGGCCTCCGTATATTCCATTTATAGCAGTCGGCAACAGCTGTTGAACTAGGTTAAAGCAAAGGTATCGATGTTTTTCCATATATTTTAGGTTGTTGTTTTTTTTTTTTCTAGAAAAAAGGTGTGCGTTTAATCCTTTGCTAGGAAACTCAAGATTTCAAAAGCATATTATTTAAATAATAACAATGAAAAAAATAAAAAACCATTAGGCGGCCAAGCGTACATTTCATAAAACTCAAGAAACTTGAATAAGCGTAACGCGACATCCTGCATTATTGCAATATGACTCATTGAGAGTACACAGTGAAATAGTAATCTTACTGCAGATCTAACTACGCATGCTTTCCTCTTGCGCTCAAGGTTAGTGGGTAAAAACACTGCTGCGGCGCCTTTGACAATGTATTAACGTTATTAAAAAAAAATATTTAAAAAAAGGAATACTCCTTCGCTTCCTGTCTTTAACATATTCCTAATCAAGTTGGCATCTGCACCGCCCAATTTCGTTCCTTCTCCCTGTATTTCACTAGAGCAAAGTATTATTTATGGTGCGAGATGTTCCATTGTCTGCCTGTGATATTGTCTGTCTTTGTGTCCCAGAACCCCCCCCCCCTCAAGCATTCACACTTTATTGAAGGCTCCTATATATAGAAAAATGTGTTTAAATCGTTTCGCTGTACTAGTTTTTGGTTTTCCATATCCCGCTCTTTATTATCGGAGTGTTCGCGTGAAGAATGATTAAGCTTGAGCCTACAGACCTTTGTCGAAACAATAGTCCCACAACATCCATTTCTCGATTACTTTTTCTTCCACAACTTTATCACCGAAAGACGTCCCGCTCTCTGTGTCACATTAGTCTCATTACAAGATAAATGATCGCTCGGTGTTCCGTAGAACGGCCGCCATTCATTCATCAAAGTGAATATGATTATCACGGTGATTCACATTTATGAATCGGAGATGCTGTGGCCTCTGTGATTTAGAGTCAGAATTTGCCGTTTCGAGATGAAAATCATCCTTCATTTACATGTTTGTGCATTAAACTAACATGCGATGCCCGCTGTGACGGATTATGGGAATTCGTGTCATCTATCACCAAATCGAAATAGCTGACTGTTCTCGCTCCGCTTTAGTCGTAGATTCATGCAAAGCGGTCTCTGCTGTACCTATAAAAAAAGGAGTACCGGTAGAAGGAGCTCGGGGGGAAAAAGTTCTTTGCTTCTCCTGAAAAGTAGCCCAAACCGATTACTATAGTTTTAGGAAACAATCACGAAACATTACCATGTTGAGGAAAAGCCAAAGTCCATAAATCATTCTAAGATCTCATAAATTGTATTACTGAACTGAGCTATGAGTGTAACGGTGTCATGTAAATATCTGTAACGCACACACTCCTGGCTCATCACTCATCTCTATCGATTTATACTATTCATACAATAAGAATGCAACATTCATGCATTATGAAAATCCCCGTTCGCTGATGTAATCATGGATACGGACTGGGTTAGACAATCTCATCCATAATTATGTGAGATACAATAATGTTTCCCCGTGAAATATGGAGAGTGTTTGTACGAACGGTGTATAACCCTGTGAAATAAGAGCCCTCGAGGTTGGTAAACGGCGTATTCAGAACCTGCTGTTAGGGGAGCGTGGTATTTTACATTATAAGCCATTGCTGCATAGTGAGCACAACTCAATATTTTCTCTATGGGCTTTGTAATCAGATTACGCGTCCCTAACAACATTCTATTTGGAAACACAAAAGGAAACCGTGTGTGGCGTAACATAATAAAATGGACAGATCAGTGATTCAGTTGAGGTTCTGCAATGTATTTGGGTTAAGGTGGGTATCTATCACACTAGGCCTGAAACGACACAGTCAGATGCTGGCAGACAAGAAGCGCACAGGATAATTTCCTATATTTCCTGTGAAACCCTATCATACTAAGCCCGGTCAGACACAGTCAGCTTCTGCCATTATTTCTTGGGTATGTATTTTGCTGGTAACAACTGGCTGTGACGCTCGGGGCAATGACAAAATCTGGAACCTAAGGGGGCGATTACGTGAAAAAGATTGGGAACCACTGGCGTGCGTAACTGATTGGTAAACAGACACCGCTGTATGCCAACCTTTAACCCTTTGATTGTTCAGCCATAGAGATTGATATTCTCTCCGGTTCCCATTTATATCTGGTGACTGCAGCTATTTGTTTGGTAACAAATTTGATTCTGAAATGGAATATTTACCGGGGATCTTCTTTTGTAATTTTACAGTTGTTTAATAGATTGGTAGTGATTAAACAGTGGTAGATATCTAAAGCTTAAAATTGGTGATTGCTTGATCATGAGAGCACGGCTTCTTTTCCCACCCTCCCTTTCTCTCTCTCTCTCTCTCTCTCTTATTCACTCACTCACTCACTCACTCACTCACTCACTCACTCACTCACTCACTCACTCACTCACTCACTCACTCACTCACTCACTCACTCACTCACTCACTCACACTCACTCACTCACTCACTCACTCACTCACTCACTCACTCACTCACTCATTCACTCACTCACTCAATCAATCACTCACACACTCTCACTCACTCACTCACTCTCTCTGCCTTTCTCTCTCTCTCTCTCTCTCTCTCTCACACATACACACTCTCTCCCACCTCACGATTCGACTTAGATTTTTCCTCAGAAAGAGGCCTTTTTTTTATGTCAATATATGTGCCAAAATGTATTTAATAATGGTGCTTCTTGTTATCTTTTTCAGCCCGAGACAGGTCCAAATTATCAAGATTGTTTATAGACAGGAGCCAGCATTTAAAAAGATATTTCACAACTTGCAGAAACATAAAACCTCCTAAAGGATCGTGTTCAGGGCAGTATTTAGAAAGTTTCCTGTAATCTGCAGTCTTGCTGTGGATCTCATGTGCGCCGAGATACCACGCATTCCTCTCTAGGCGATGAAATAATATTGCACTTAATTGAACGCGTGTCAAGTGTCCTTTCCCTTGCACATTAGTGCTCTACGCGCTCCGTGCCCAATAGGGAAAAGTGCACCCAACTGAACGCTCTTGAGGAGCAGCGAAATCATTAATAACTTTTATTCCACGCTTCCCCGCTCGGATGGAAATATTCTGAAAAAATTACTTTCTCTATTAACAAAAAAAAATGACGTCTTCGTTAAACTAAATTCCAAGTGCCCTCATGTCGAAGTTAAGTGATTTGAAAATGTTCTTGCCGGTTTTGAAACCTGTAAGTAGCGCAGTTTTCTTAATTTGAGAGTACAGACAGAAAGACAAACAGATATACAGAACAGGAATTTTAGGGATGTGTAGATTCTGAAAAAAAAAAGGGGGGGGGGGAATAGGAGGCGAGCAATCAGCGACACAAAGCAAACTAAAAAAAATATAACCCTATTGGGGCCTCCAAATGTCTAAAATGACATTCTGCAGGGTGAAAAGAAAGCATCTTCAAAATTGCATTTTTTTTGTGAACACGCGGACAAATTGGGTTGTCCCAAGGATATGAAAAGTGTACATGGGGATAGGAGGGGGATTTCCCGTGGGCATATGTGTGCCCGATCATGAAAGTACGCAGTCTTTATAGCCGCTGTGTAGATCCTTTTTGCTGCAGTGTTGTTTATGTATTTATGTACATTGCACAGTGCATGAGTATTTACGATAACAATATAATCAACGTCAGTATATGGCATAAATAAACATGCTTATGGCAAGCCTGACGTTTCACTAGAAAGCTTTCCAATTAGGGGTTGCTCCAAGGATATGAAAAGTAGCCTATACATACAGATAAGGAGGGGGGAGGGGGGCGGGGGGTTTATGTGAGCATATGTGTGCCCGATCATGAAAGTACGCAGTCTTTACAGCCGCTGGGTAATCTTTTTTCTTCAACGTGTTGCTTATGCATTTATGTACATTGCAGAGTGCACGAGTGCTTACGATAACAATATAATCAGCGTGAGTATAGGGCATAAATAAACATGTTTATGGCAAGCCTGTCGGTTCACTAGAAAGCTTTCCAGTTGGCTGTTATCAGGGAACACTAGAGAGACACCGTGGTCTAGAGATAAGGTGCTGGCCTGTCATGCCGAAGGTACCAGGTTCAAATCCCGGTCAGTGCAGGCATAATGGAATTTTGGAATTTTTCTCTATTATTATTTTCCTGTCCCTGATCCCATGGGAGGTAGGGACGCGCATCTAGTCTTCTCTGATGAGGACGAAATTTCGGATGGCCCGTGTGCATGCTGCGCACATTAAAGATACCTTGTCAGTTGGAAATCGAAAAGAGCAGGCCGAACAGGCCGCTGCTCGGGCAAAATTAAATACACCCCCCCCTCCCCAAAAAAAAACAACAACCCAAAACAAAACAAAACTGGCCGACCTGCGCTGCACTGTGGCGACGACGTGCCTGCTCCAGTTGTAACTGGGTGCAATGACACAAAGGCAAATTTCCCAAATTGGATTAAAGAAGTATACAAAATACAAACATAAATACAAAAATATTTTACACAGTAAGCTGCAGTTCGGCAGTATTTTCTGTCTTTGGAATTGTAATAGACTGCGTTCCCCTAACAACAGAAATTTCCAATTGTGTAGCCGCCCGACATATTTCGGTAAATTTCGGCACTGCCAGATTCTAGAAAATCGTAAAAGGCACCATAGGGTCAATTTGATCGATTTTACGTTTTCAGCATTTTTGAAAAGTTTAACCTGTTTACTATACTTTTCCAAATGATAATCGTGTTTGAGAAGGGTAAATGCCTCAAAACTGACTTTGAATTGAGTCACCATCAATAATTTTGATGAAAATTTAAAGCTGAAACTGTAAAAGCGTTTTTCTCAAAACTGTGGTCTGTCACTTCCTGTCTTTGATAGGCCACGTCTTCTCTGATAATTAAATTACAGCAATATGTTTTTTAACCAAATGAAAGGACTTTGAATAACCTACTTTTGGTGATACCAATATCTCCATACCACCAAAATGCACGAAGTTTTTCATTTTGTCGGGGGCCTACACAATTATGGTATTGAATTTTAAAGTTTGCTTTTTGGAGTAAAGTAAGTTGTTTGAGTAATTACAAATCATATTTGCAATGAAACCAGAAAATCGAGGGTACCATGGTACAATATCGTAACTCGTTTTTTGGGGAAATTTTTAATTTTTCCGGAAATGCAAAGAACTGGATAACTTTCTTGATGAAACTTTATAGTTATGATATTTTAAAACAGTATTTAATACTTAGTTTTCAGAATTAACAATACAGCTTTCTGATGCCAAGGGTATGAGCCTAACAAATATCTCAATTTTAGAAAAACAAAAAGTTGAACTGCGATAGTTCACCGTTTAGTGTACCGTACAGAAGGGTGGGGGTTTAAAATGAGAATGGCTGACAAGAGTACGTATAAATGTATTATCTTGACCGCTGACGTCTTCCAACATTCTTGTAATCTGTTCTCGAATGTTCTCTCCCGTTAATTCAGTTCATGCGCCCAAGGGCTTGTTTTTTTCTTTCTGCGAGTCCTAATTATACTGTCTATGTCATTTAGCATTCACCACTACATCCCTCATGCAAGATTGAACCCCCGTACTCGGTACAAGTGTAATGGAATCCTTAGTGAACTGTAATGTTCCTCAAGAAAGAGATTTTTTTTTTTTTATCTCAGTGACTTTTATTAGATGGGGAAATTGCTGCTTGTGAGAGACGCCATTGAGGGGAGACAACCATGAAATACCATACCTAGGTAACGGCCCCTTTTTGTCGCTTGTCTTTGACAAAGATCAGTTTGCATTAAGGGTTAAAACTGGGGTTGAGATGGTTTCCGCTGATGTCAGTGGGTCCTTGCAACTAGGGAAAACGGTTTAAACCGAGTATACCATACTGGGCGTCTATCGAGAGTCTCCAAAGCCAGTAGAAAGCACTTCCAGACATCGTAGAATGTCCGAGGGCAAGAAATGGGATTATCCTTCATTTGGACAATAGACTTTTCAGTGACCGCCCCCCCCCCCGGTGTAAGGCTACTTGGGCAGTGGGTCAAGTTTTGCTTCTGTTCTGACTCAGTGTGCAAAGTCAATTTTCCCCCAGCAGATAATTTGTGTTATTTTATATTTGTATTTTGTATTTTATACTTCTTTAATCCCATTTGGGAAATTTGCCTTTGTGCCACTGCAGCCCAGTTACAACTGGAGCAGGCACATCGTCGCCACAGTGCAGCGCCGGTCGGCGGTTTGTTTGTTTTTGGCGCAGGGGGGGGGGGGGATGAGGGAGGGAGGCGGGGGAGGGAATGGTAATGAATTTTATTTAATTTTGCCCGGGCAGCGGCCTGCTTAAGCGAGTAAGTAAATAAACAATTAAATAATAAACAAATAAATAGCAAAGTAAAATCAGTAAATAGATAAATAAATAAATAAATGAAAAATAAATAATTAAATAAATAAATAAATAATTAAGTAGTAGAAAATATAAAATGACCAAATTCTGTATGAAACAGAAAAATGCTATTTTGCCTCCAAAGAATGAAACAAAACGACATCAAATTTTCATGCCTCGTGGATAGAAAGAAGAAGTTAATGACAACTCTTGAGCCCAACAACGAGGGAATTCTACTGGAGAAATCAGAGACTTAATCACGTAGTGCTCAGGTCTTAAGAGACAGAATGTTCTGGAATCTCCCAGGGCATGCCCCCGGGTCTAATGGCTGTAATTTTACAGAACGATTAACTTGCGACCTACTTTTCCCAGCAGCTGATGGCCGAAAGGCTTTTTGTGTTATTTAGCTTGTGCGGGTCAACATGTACACGTTGGATGACATCAATAACCATCTTTATGTTGTACTTACACCCTTATCATAATCAACTGAATATCGTCATTGTTTCTTTCAATCAGATGTCGAGAGACAGAGAGAGAAAGAGAGAGAGAGAGAGAGAGAGAGAGAGAGAGAGAGAGAGAGAGAGAGAGAGAGAGAGAGAGAGAGAGAGAGAGAAAGAGAGAGAGAGAGAGAGAGAGAGTCTTCCATAATAATCAACCAAACAGAAACCCCCAAATTGACACCGACCCCGTTCATAATAGCGTAGGGGACAACGCCACGCCTTTGTACCCCATAGTAGAAAGCAGTCCCCACCCCCTTTATTTCCAGTAAGCGTAACCAACAAGACAGAAACACTGTCCTCTCCTTTCCTGCACCCATCTTGACAACAACATCCCACTCCCACTTCCTACAACCGCTACTCCACGGCGTCTTCTGACAAACCCCCCTAGTAAGGAGTAAGCTGGACCAAGGATGGCGTACGTAGGCCCCAGATTAATGGCTCACCACCTAATTATTATGCATCCCACTAATACACTACCATCGCGGCGGTATGCGCAGTGAGTAGATCTAGTGTTTTAGTGTGATGTATAATAAATATGTGGTGAGCCATCAATCTGGGGCCTAGGCCAGCCTTGGTCTGTGTCACCCCTAAAATAGGTCACATTCCTCTTTGTCACAGAGGAAGCATTCACAATGTAACAAATCGCAATTATACCGAACGTTTAAATTCTGTCCATTTAGTATGAATTAAGAATGGGATAATATATGACGAAACAACACATCAAATGCGCCGTGAATGATAACATTTTGTGTAGCATCAGCCACGAAGCGTTTAGGATCGGCGCTCCAATAGTTGCGTGATCGTGCGGAAATGCGCAGAAATGACGCTAATCAAACCATCCATTAGCGTCCATTTTCGGGGGATCAGCATTTAAATCCATGCAAACAAATGGCAAAACATGTCTGAATGAATGAAATTCTGGTTTTCCGAGGGTGTTTGATTGTAATGAAGGAAAATGTGATTTAAAAAAAGGACATATCATTTTGTGTAGGCGCCCGACAAATGAAGCACTTCGTGCAGTTTGATGGTATGGAGATATTGGTATCACCAAACAGATTCTTCAAAGTCCTTTCCTTTGGTAAAAAAAAATATTTCTACAATTTAATTAGCAGAGAAGATGATTATGGCCTCCCGAGGACAGGAAGTGACAGAACCACAATTCTGAGGAAAACGCATTTAAAGTTTCAGCTTATCGTCAAAATTATTGATGGTGGCTCGATTTAAAGTCAGTTTTTCGGTATTTACCCTTCTCAAACAGGGTTATCATTTGGAAAAGGAATAGTAAAGAGGTTAAACTTTTCAAAAATACTGGAAACGCAAAATCGATAAAATTGACCCTATAACCTTGACCTTTTAACGATTTTCTCGAATCAGGTAGTGCCGAAATGTGCCTTATTTTGTCAGGCGGCTACACATATGGAAGATAAAATTATTTAGAAAATAGATGGCAAATTACAATGAACTCAGACAATTAAAAAAATCTATCATACTAAACCAAACTGGCGTCACGCATGGAGGTCTCATTTCTGCACCATTCACTTCAAATTTTCAATACAGTTTACTTGTAGACTGAAGATGATTCTTTGAACAATGGCAGCCCCACGTATTGTCGATGAATGTTTTGGAATAGTATTTCAAAAAAGACAGAAGTAATGCAATGAGTTCTTTTTAGCAAGACTAGCTAGAGTGCCATTCGTAGAACGGCAGTCACATAGTCAGAACAAAATTTCCAGTTATACTTTTCCATTGTACTCGATGTGAAAATTCGTCTCTTCTGTATGGCTGAAAAAAATCTTATTATAAAAAACAAAATAATGGCGGGAATAATTTATTGTGGTACAATTTTTGGCCCTTTTTTATTGCACGGCGCTACAGCTTAAATGACAGTTTCAAAAATTATAACATTAATTTTCTGTAGTGTCAACTAATCCAGCCCAATCAATTTTTAAATAAAAAGAGATAGAAACTGAGAGACAGAGAGTCGGAGAGAGGACAAGAGAAAGGGAGAAAGAGAAAGACAGAGAGGGGGAGAAAGAAAGAGATAGGGAGAGAGAGAGAGAGAGAGAGAGAGAGAGAGAGAGAAAGAGAGAGAGAGAGCCAGTGAACGGGTTTGAAATATAAAGAGAGACAAGATCAGGAAATCAATTTCGATATATTATGAATGGGAATACAATGGCTGGCTTTATATTGGTATTTCAGCTGGTCGATACCCACTCTGGCCATGACGGGTATTTGTTTTCAGCTTAAAATTAAAAAAAAAAAAATAATCTTTTTTGTAATGAAATTTAGGAACGTTTTTACTGGTATTGATTTATTCATTGGTCGTGTCTTCCTTGTTAATGGTTGTATTTTTGTGCAAAGAGGAGGTACAACCTTGGCAGTTGGAAATCGTAAAGAGCAGGCCGAAAGGCCGCTGCCCGGGCAAAATTGAAAATTGAAATTAATAGATTAAAATTTATCCATATCATTCCCCCCCCCCCCGCCCGCCAGAATTTATTACTCATTATTAAATATATATTGTTATTAATAAATTAATATTCAAATATTATTTGAATTGTGTGTTGTGTGAACTGATGTGAGTTGTGAACTGCTGTGAGTTGTTAACTGTTGTGAGTTGTGAACTGCGCCTAACAGGCTGCGTTACAATTTGCCCTGAGATAGAGAGAGAGAGTGAGCGAGACAGGGAGAGAGAAAGAAGCAGTGCAGTGTGTTCAGCGCTTCGCAGGCAGCTCCATTCTGCTCTCTGGTTGACATGTTGTTTCTGTAAAGTGCATAGAGCATTTTAAATTTTAAATGGATATGCGCTATATAAATGCTATACATTATTATTATTATTATTTATTACAAAGTGGCAGATTTGCACGCTTCAGTTGCTATACACGCAAGTTTGTGATGTCTTCCCATTTCTACGATCTCATTCATTTTTGGAAAATTTGCCTTAGTGTCATTGCAAACCCCCAGTTACAATTAGAGCATACACACCGTCGCCAGAGTGCAGAGCCGGTAAGTGTAGTATTATTATTTTTTTTATGGGGGGGGGGGGTGGGGGGGGGGGGAGGTGTTGGGGTTAGTTATTGTTTTTTTTTATATTTTATTTTAAATTTTGCCCAACAGTATCCTTGTTCAGCCTGATCTTCTCGATTTCAACTGCCAAGGTATCTTTAACATGCGCGCAAGGTGCAGACGGACCATCCGAGTTTTTGGTCCTTATGCGGGAAGATTAGGTGCTCGATCCTCTTGACCATAGGATCAGAGACAGGATAATAAGGGAGAAAAATCCCCCGAAATTCCAACTTGCTTGCAACGACCGAGAATCGAACCCCGTACGTCCGGCATGATAGGCGAACGGTCGCCTGTAGACCAGCAAAGCGTCAATGGGTTTAGAACAGTTAACGGGGAAGGAAGATAAAGTAGGAAACAAATAAGGAAAGGCAAAAGCTACATTATTAAAGAAAAAGAAAAAAAGAAGAAAACTCGTGAGCTTCTTAACAAGGCGCTATCGTCGCTAGGACAGCTCGGATTTGCGTGACTCAATATAAATTATATAAAAAAATAAGGAATTAAAGACAGAAAGAAGAAAAATGAAAGAAAGCAGGGAAGAAAGAAAGAAAAAATGAAGGAAAGCAGGGAAGAAAGAAAGAAAAAAAAATGAAAGAAAGCAGGGAAGAAAGAAAGAAAAAAAATGAAAGAAAGCAGGGAAGAAAGAAAGAGAAAATGAAGGAAAGCAGGGAAGAAAGAAAGAAAGAAAAAGTGAAAGACAGCAGGGGAGAAAGAAAGAAAAAATGAATGAAAGCAGGGAATAGAGAAAGAAAAAATGAAAGACAGCAGGGAAGAAAGAAAGAAAAAATGAAGGAAAGCAGGGAAGAAAGAAAGAAAGAAAAAGTGAAAGACAGCAGGGAATAGAGAAAGAAAAAATGAAAGAAAACAGGGAAGAAAGAAAGAAAGAAAAAATGAAAGACAGCAGGGAAGAAAGAAAGAAAAAACGAAAGAAAGCTGGGAAGAAAGAAAGAAAAAATGAAAGAAAACAGGGAAGAAAGAAAGAAAAAATGAAAGAAAGCAGGGAAGAAAGAAAAAGATTGAAGAAAGAAAGAAATTAAGTAAGAAAAAAAAATTTAAAAAGAAACAACAACAATAGACAATAGACAAACGAAACAAATACGAAGACAAAAGAGAAGAAAGGAGGAAGGCAGAAGAGGGGTGGAGGGTTGGGTTGGGGGGGGGGGCAGGGTTGGGGTTGTGGCGAGGGAGAAGAGTGAAAGGAAATAGAAGTTTGAGCCATTTCAGCACCACCAGAGTAAGAATTAAGACGGGACTAGGAAATTGTGCAATAAAACAATAAATCAATTGTGTCTCGTGTGTGCCGGCCAAGTGAAATCTTTTTTTATTCAATCGATTTTCACGTAAAGGGTATATCGCTTTCACTATTAGCTTTTCATCTTCCATGGATATTTGACCTCTTCTGCTTTTTCTTTTTTATGGACGAAGATGACCAAACACACGTAATCACACATTTTTTGTTTGTTTTGGGGTCATGATGTTCAAAGTATTGATTTAGCGTGAATTTCACAGCAGGATTTACCTAATCGAATTCCTGATTGCAGAGGTAAGGGGCCCAGTTTATCAGTTAATGGTAATCCGATCGGGTATTTTTCTGTTATTTGGGTGACAGATCGATTCCTAGGTGTAAGTTTTGATGATGAAAATTCCACGTTCTCTCAGATGGAAAATACAGAATATTTCTGAACCACTCCAGTCCAAAAATAGGTGGTTTATTCTTACTGAAAATCGAAATCGTTGTGGTTGGCGTCTTTTACTATATCGCCTTTGATAGAGGAATATAAGAGTGTTTTTCTGAACAACAACTACCTAATAGTAACAACAATAGTATTAAGGCAGCAGCGGCAGCAACAACAACGACAATAACAGCAACAGCATGCAGCAACAACAGTTGCTACAACAACAACAACCGCAACAGTAACAATTTAAAAGCAGCAACAACAACAGCAATAACAACACGAATAGCGATAGGAACATCAGTAGCAGCAGCAGCGGGCACAACAACACCATTACAACAGGTACAATAACAACCACAACATCATCAGCAGCAACAACAATAACAACAGCTACCAAAACAAAAACAACAACAACAACAAGAGCATTAAGATCATCTTCTGACAACCTTAGACTAAAAGTACCCGTAGTGAACCGAAAAAGTTTTGGTGAAAGGGCTTTCAGCCATGTTGGGCCCAGGGTGTGGAATGAGATTCCTTTAGATGTCCGCAGTTCGCAAGTATTTTCACAGTTTAAAAGGATGTTAAAATGTCATTTGTATGAGAGTTTCTAGTCTATGTAAAAGCTATCTATTATTATTATTATTATGTGTGTATCAATGTGGGTTGTGTGTGTGAGTTTACCCATGTATTTTTTGACATGTTTCTGTAAAGCGCATAGAGCATTTCTGTAATGGATATGCGCTATATAAATGCCATCCATTATTATTATTATTAACAATAATTATAAATATCCCAACAGCATCAACAAAAGCACGAAAACAATAGTAACCATAGCAACATCACCAACATCAACAACAATAACAAACTGGCACAATTCATCAGCATGAAAACCTCAAGTCCTGGAACAAGGCATGAAATTAGTTTGGTGGAACATAGGCGGCCCTTTCTGCACACGTGGGACACAATAATCGGCATCATTAAGCCACAAGGAAAAAGCCAGAACTCGGTCAAATAAACTCATGAACTAATTGCCAGGAAATGAAGCAGTTATTAAGTCTGGGATATTCTGCTTATGAACTAATGAATATTACATTAATGGTGCCAAGGGGATTGGAACTTGAGACTTCGGAACAATGTCCTGACCTTAATAGTGACAAGATTTGGAGTGTCTTTGTTAGAAAATGGAGAACAGAAAGTAATCAACTTTGTGGCATTAAATTAAGATGATGTGCAATGGCATTCGTTTCCAGAGTGGAAGGGAACAAAAACGAAGAGAGAAAGAGGGAAGGAGAGAGTGAGAGAGCCAGAGAGTTGGAGAGGGGAAATTGCAGTTGAGTAGAGAACATCGGGGGAGGGAGAAAGAGGGAGGGAAATGAAGAGAAAACAGAGAGAGAGAGAGAGACAGAGAGAGAGAGAGAGAAAGAGAGAGAGAGAGAGAGAGATCAGAATGGATGTAAGAGTGCACAGTTTTTAACAGAAGTCTCAAATCGGTGTAATTTTTTTTATTGGAAATTTATTGTTTCCCCAATTTTCACTAGGCTCATTGACATGCTGTAGGTTTTTATGACATCATAAGAGAGAGAGAGAGAGAGAGAGAGAGAGAGAGAGAGAGAGAGAGAGAAAGAGGGAGAGAGAGAGAGAGAAAGAGAGAGAGAGAGAGAGAGAGGGAG
>OZ007577.1:13891899-14106899 GCA_963931925.1 Onchidella celtica
CACCCCACATCTCACCCCTCCAATAGTCCTTTGAATGGATGACCAATCGTGTCCCGCGAATAACACGGTTTCTCTCTGCTTTTTAAGTTATACTTGTCACATAGAACGCCTGTCCTTCTTCTATCATACAGTAGAGTATAAAATTATTCCCTCGTTCCTTGAAAAAATTATTTAACTCAGTAGGTATTTTTTGCAGTCTATATTGCCTGGGATCGCCTTTCAAAGTGAGGGATTTAAAAAAAAAAAAAATTTTTTTCTATGATTTGTTAATTTTTTGCGTTTTTTTTTCTTTTCATCCCGTTTCTGCTGTCTTCTCTTTCTTCATTTTGTTTTGCTTCATTATTACTGTTTTTACCACCCTGGAAAATGTCCAGTTATGAGTGTATCCAGAGGCAAATAGAGCATGCGCACAACAGAAAGGCCACACAAACGCACACCCAAACACACACACACACACACACACACACACACACATACATAACAGATCAGAGCCGCCCAAACATCATTAATAGAAGCAACAGGCTGCGATACGCCCTCTACACAACCACTCATATGTTTGAGGAAATATTATAAAAACCACAGAAAAAAAATGTGGGGCCGCAGCAAGGCTTAAAGAGAGGCTACAGACAACTGTTTCTTCTTGTCAGTTTTTTATTTACTCACAAATTTGCATACACTGGACCGCCTAAGCCATTGGGGCCGCTGGGCAACTGCCCTTATGTGCCCATGCATTACGACGGCTCTGATACAGACCCCCCCCCCCCACACACACACATACAAACATACGACCACTAATTCTTGTATGAATGTTGTCCACACCACGTAAAGATGAGGGTGGACATTTTCGGACACCCGACAAAGTTCGTTTTCTTTGAGTGGAATTCATTTGCATGAATATTGGAATATTCGAATACAGTAATCGCATCAGTATTCTCTTTCGTTTATCTCACAACCCCTTGGAGCGAGATCTAAGAACGGCAGTAGCTCCCTATGTTCCAGCATCCAGTGTCTTTGTGTCGGGGAATCCTGGGTTTCTTTCATCTTTGTGTTTGAGGTCTGAGGTCAGTGAGTGCAGATTTAGAATTCCTGCACCACTCATGATTCTGAAAGTTCGTGGGCTCGAATACGATTATTTCCTTGACCGTACTTGGATGTTTCTCGGACTCGATTTCTCCATGGTGAATGAGAAAGAAAGATTGTCCAAGAGTCAAACAAAAACACAGTAAAAAGCGGTGGAATAGCAAAAGTGCTAGAATGTGGTCAGTGATAAACCACAGACTCCTCAAATCAAACAAAGAATGTTAGCTAGAGCAGTGATTCTCATCATGGGTGATATAGGCCCCCTCCCCGGGGGCGATCTTGATTTCTGGGGGGGGGGGGGGCAGAAACGAAGAAAAGGGCGAGAAGGAGGCGATTGGGGGCAGGGGCGAAAACATGCATGAGGGACGATTGGGGGGGGGGGGCGGGGGCAAGTACAGGGCAGCCCCTGTCTTGTTCAACAGCAGACATAGAAGAGTTTATGAACAGGAAAGGTCCATTTTTTTCAAGTGCATTTGATAAAGAATGCTTTCTGTTTTAAAAAAAAATAATTAATACGCCTATTTTCATTAACAAGGCTTTGAAAAAAAAAAAAAAAACTTCTTGTGAAACGTATCTGTTGGATGTGGGCAGGGAGTTTGGAGGGAGGGGGGGGGGGGGCAGTGACAGAAAATTTGGAGGCAAAGGGGGCAACTGTCTGGAAAAGTTTGAGAATCACTGTTGTAGAGTCTGTGTTCAACAAATTTATAGTTACAATTTTGTCTCTAAGAATAAGATCATTCGGTGAATGATCATTTTTTCTCTTTTTTTTTTTTTTTTCGCTGCCTCAAAGCCTGAGCGGTATACTACAAAACACTGAAATTGTTTAAGAAACGCCTGAAAATGCACCTTTGAAATAGATGGAATGCAACCACAACTATTTCTGACATTCGTCCAACGTTAACGATGTTCTTGGTATTCGTGAATTGAATGTGAGTTGAAGAATGACTGTAAAGCGTTTAGAAATTGCATTTTGACGGATTGAAGCTTTATACACATGTTTATTCATTTATATTATAATGTCAGCTTAATGCAAAAATAATGACGATAATGTTAAATCAATGTTCCCCGTCCATTCTCCTATCCTCCCCACCCCCTTCCCCAGTCTTTCACGACTTCTCATGCATATCGCGACTTCAGTTCTCATTTGTTCCAACTTCACTTTTATCACATCTGAGAAATTAATTGACGGCTTTAATATTATGACACGGAGTTGGAGTAAATTAACTGTGAAACAGCTTGATAAGTGCCTCAAAGTATTTCAAACGAGTATCAAACTGTGCAGTTAAATTTGGTTACACCTCTTCTACATACTAAATGATCTCCAGTTTTTCAGGAAATGGAGATTGAATAAACAGGAACTAAGGTTGCGATATGCTCAACTTGCCACACCTAGATCTATCTGTACTGTATCCCACCTCCTTTTTTCATTAATATATCATTTTTTCTCCAAGCGTGTAGTGATCGATTTCTTAAAAAAAACATTTTTTCCACCTAGTGCGTGCTGTTCAATTCCACTGCTCTTATTGGCTTACATCTGAGATCAGTGGCCCAATGAAGCAGCGACCCCATGGGATGTGGGATAGTTCGGGGTGGGAGTGGGGTGGATGGAGAAGGGAAAGGAGGAGGGAGGGAGGAATTCGTTTAGGGTAGTGGGAGGCTGGGAGGGCAGGATTTCTCCAAATGAGTTGAAAATCTAGTACAGCTGTAGAGTGCGATGTTAAACTAGCGAACGGTACCTTGGGAAGTCCTCTGGTCTTTGGACACTAATTTTTCCTTAACCGTAGAGGCGTTTCCATTGGGGGACATAAAGTACATATGCTTGGAAGCGGGGTGGGTAGAGTACGGAAACCCTACATGGAGGCAAGGGAAGTTGGGGGAGCGTGCGTACATTTTTTAATTATAGTGATGAATTAATACGTTGGTTCTATAATTATGCTTTTTTTTTTTTTTTTAGTTCCACATAAATTTCAGTTACAGAATTATATAAATATCATGGCCTTTTCAAGGGCATTCACAATTCTAAAAATAGTACGTTGTGTACAGAGGGAGGTGAGGGTGGTGTTGGGAGGGGGGGGGGAGAGGAGGGGGGGGGGTTGAAGTGGAGCGAATTTGAATTTGAGTTTGAGTTTGGAGAATTCACGTGGACACCATAGTGGTCACGCTGTGCTAGGAAAAAGCAAAGAAGATAGAATGAATATAACAGAACGAAAGAATGAACAGTGTATTGGTGTGGGGAGGGGGTGGGAGTAGGGGGGGGGGCGAGGTCAACAATGGCCTGAACCGAATGTACGGACTTTATATGGATGATGATCCCAAATGCTTCAGAAGGAAATAGAACAATGCAGTAGTGTAGCATGGACGGTGCCAGACTGGCGATTGCCTCGGGCAGAAAATTGTTAGGGGCGAGCAATTCCAGAAGAAGAAAAATAAATTGGTAATACATGTAATAATTTTTTTTACAATAGCCCCCCCCCCCCACCCTCCCCACCACACACAGAAAATCTGCCGATGTTCTATCAATCTACACAGTTTTTTAACATGACGAGGCAAACAAACGTTGCCACATGCTAAAGGTCCATGGTTCGGGGGGAGCGCAATACTTGCCTTGTCCCCCCTCGCCCCCGGGGGCCCTGGCAACCCACGGCTACGCCACTGGAACTGTGTGCAAAACTAGATTCAAATTACGTTATAAAACCTTTTGATGTAAATGAATCCATAGGAGAATGGGATTACTTCAAAGTGTCGAAACCCTTCAAGGAATGGATTCCCACTTGAAATGTAAATTCTAGAGAGAAACGTGATGTTTTGTGTGGACAGATTCCGTCCACTGAGACACACAGTCCATGTGGCAGGAGGTAGCATCGATTCCAGCATGAAAGAAACGGAATAGACTGAGGTCTGCATAGAACGAAATTCAAACGAGCGTCTTTAAAAATCTCTTTTTTTTTTTTTAAATGGCAAAACCAGTTATTTGCAGTAAAGGAAATTGTACTGCACTGTTTCTCAACCTTTTTTTTTTGTTCCAGGCTCCACTTCAATATTTCAACTAAACTCCCCCCCCCCCTCCCCCCAACCACCACCACCATGATTTGACAAAGTTAATATACATTATAATATACAAAAAGATTTTGGGATGTATTTATATATTCAGTATGTGTACATGGAAAAGAAGTTAAAATTAAAACTATAATTATTTCATGAACAAAGTATCAATACAGAGTAAATTGAAATATTATACGAAATTAAGATTTTTTTATGAAATATCCCTACGCTCCATTTTGAAGTCCCACTCTCCACCAACACACAGGCTTCACCACTTTTACCCAAAATTCCCAAATTCTGTGACCTTAACCTTGCTCTTAAGTGAGACAAACATTGCAGTTCGTACCAGTCAGTTGATATGAGTAATCTGAACTTTACTCATGGCCAGTTGTCTGCCTCACCTTCTCCACTCACCACTCTATTTGATGGCTGACCTACATTCAGCTAGCTGGGTTTTCCCCAAAAATCTAGTTTTCTACTACCTTGAGAAACACAACTGTACTATTTAATCCCCATGTTGTTTTTTCTCTTCTAAAAATAAGAATCTTTCTTGGAAACAGTTACGCGATTTTGAATATATATCATTTTAACCTTGCGTCGGCCCCAGTATTGCTACATTCTATCGCCACATTTTACATTGAGATTAGACCATTTCGTGGCATTACAATGAGTATTCTATCATATTATCTAGACCATTTCGTGGCATTACAATGTGTATTCTATCATATTATCTAGACCATTTCGTGGCATTACAATGTGTATTCTGTCATATTATCTAGACCATTTCGTGGCATTACAATGTGTATTCTGTCATATTATCTAGACCATTTCGTGGCATTACAATGTGTATTCTGTCATATTATCTAGTCCATTTCGTGGCATTACAATGTGTATTCTATCATATTATCTAGACCATTTCGTGGCATTACAATGTGTATTCTATCATATTATCTAGACCATTTCGTGGCATTACAATGTGTATTCTGTCATATTATCTAGACCATTTCGTGGCATTACAATGTGTATTCTATCATATTATCTAGACCATTTCGTGGCATTACAATGTGTATTCTATCATATTATCTAGACCATTTCGTGGCATTACAATGTGTATTCTATCATATTATCTAGACCATTTCGTGGCATTACAATGTGTATTCTATCATATTATCTAGACCATTTCGTGGCATTACAATGTGTATTCTATCATATTATCTAGACCATTTCGTGGCATTACAATGTGTATTCTATCATATTATCTACAAAAAAAGAAAAACCAAAGGCGGGTGCTTGGTGGGGTCTCCCTCTGTCCTGTCGTTGGGTTATGTTCCATCTGCAGTCTTGTTGTTTTTACTTGCAAGTGTAACCGTTATAGTATGGAGGTGCTTCCTGGAAACGCGAACTCATACTACAAAAATCATGAAAGTCTGGCACCTCTGGGCGTAAGTTGTAAAGTGTTAAAAAGTTTATCTGACGCTCTGTGAAGCCACCACCCCCCGCCACCATTATTACAACCACTGTCGTCACCTCCACATCCACCACCGTAACACCACCAATCCCAATACCACCACCACCACCGCCATTAACAGCATCAAAAATACCACCACTACCACCACCATTACTTCTCCGCCCATCACTACTACCACCACTACCACTAACACCATAAAAAATACCACCACCACTATCATTACTTGCCCGCCCACCATCACCACCGCCGCCGCCATCATCACCCCCCCCCCCCACCAACCACCGCCAATAGCAGCAACAACGCCAACATCATCAGCATCAGTAAGCAAAGATTCTACTCACTACCGAACAACCACGGCATTGATAAAGAACAGTTAAATCAAGAACTAGCTGGTCGACACAATATTTCCTACTTTCATTTTATGATATAATTAGGTTCTAAGCCGGCAATCTATCCTCACTGATCTACATGGGGGAAGGGGAAAAAAAGGGGGGGTGAGGGGAGAAGGAGGGGGGGGGGGAGAGACAAGGGATTAGTGCAGCTCAGGGAAAGATAATCCCATTTTAATTGAAAGCTTCTTTCAACTTTTGTTGCTCACAAACATCGATTTATGAAAGGCCTTGAACGTTGTTTATATATTTTGTTTCCTTTTTCGACGTGCCAGTGGATGTCCACCTTAGGCGATCACCAGCCCATTTTGATTGGTTGTCTATTCGAATAGTGACGTCACGATATTGAGTTTTAGTGAGATCCATACTGATGTGCATGGTTTTCTATGGAGTACCAATTTGTCAAGGTTTCAATTTCAGTTGTGTAATGGTAATAATTTTATATCTTTTTTTTTTTTTACTTTTGTAAGCAGTTCTTTGATATGATGTAGCACGTGGAAGTGGTTTAAGTTGACATTCGACGGGGAAAACCATGAAGGAGAACTTGCATTTTTCTTTGTGGAAAACATGGGCTGACGTGTTCATCTGACAACCTGCGAGGAAAGCAAGCCGTTTGTCCGTTTTTCTTTTTTTTTTCCTTTTTTTTTTTTTACGGGGACAACTGTGTAAGAATTCAAAAGTGTGTTTACAGTTTGAAGTATGGAACGCAGTACAATCATGTGACATAGGCGTAAACTCACACGCACGCAGTGCAGTGCGTGTGTGCACACGGTGTGTTGTTGTTTCGGTCCACCATCTGAAAACGATGTTACAGCATATCCAGCAGCAGCATCACCACAGTCTTCAGCGACAAATGCGACAGGCCAGACACCGGAACAGTGGAGTTGCTGCTCTTTCAGAGATAGGGGACACAATTCCTCCTCCACCTCCGTAAGTTGCATCGTCTACGTCTTTTTTCATCGTGAGATAACACAACAAAATCAAGACACATAACTCTGATGCATATTATCGACAACATTGGAGTTATCACCCATCTCCTCCACCTCGTTTTTTTTTTTTTTAAAATTAGAAGTACAACACTGTTGAAATATGCAAAAAAAAAAAAATATAATAAAAATCTAGGCACATAACTCTACGCATATACGGAAAAGCTTGGAGTTCCGCCTCCCTGCCCCCAACCCCACCAATTTACAACGCAAGCAAATGGCATTAAAATAATGAAAACGTGGGGAAAAAATTCTAAATGTACAACTCTGCATATTATCGAAAACCTTAAATGCCTCCCCCCCCCCCTATCCCCCAACCCCCTTAAAATCAAAGCATGATATTGTTGAAATATTAAAATTAAAAATTTGTATAACTCTATGCATATTCTCGAAAACCTTGAAGCCACCCCCTTTTTTTTTTACAACAGAAGCATGATATTCTTGGATAGAACAAAAAATTGTTTAAAAAAACAAACAAACCAAGATATTGTAACTCTACGCATATTATAGAAGACTATGGAGTTCCCTTCCCCTCTCACCGCCACCCACACACACTTTTTTTCTCATTCAGCCGAAAACAGAATGTCCTTGGCTCCAGTCCTATGAGACATCTACCCTGTCCTAATGTCATCATTTTATCTGAAAAGAAAACATAATATTTTTTATTCCGTCTCATCTACAAGTTTGAATGCCATTGTGCTGTTTCTTGACGTCGCATTAATGTCCTGTAATTCATAACCTCGTGAAATATTTATATGTGCACGTTTCAGAAATGGGACGGCGTAATTTACATCTCGCGGGTATAGAGCAAAATTGTTGTATCTCCAGTGATATATGAATAATGGGAGCTTACTCGGAAATACCACAATATTGGTCTCAATGATCTCATTTTTAAGGGAGATACAACGATACTGCTTCTCTGTAACTAGGAACTGGTTAAAGATAGCGGAATAACGAAAAAATTGCAAGAAGCAAGTTTGTCACATTACACTATTGCCATTATGAACCCCAATTCATATCACTGGGGATACAACAATTTTGCTTTATACCCGCGATTTATCGTGGGATAAGAAAAAAATGGCCATTTACAATGGAGTTGTTGCCCTTCCCCACCGGAGTTATTGGCCTTTCAGCACATTTGTTTTGATGAAGTGTTCTAAATATAATACATGGTCTCTCTCCGAATCTTTTTGATTCTAATTGAAATTTCTCCACATTTTCGCTCTTTCTCTCTCTTTCATTACGTTCTTTTCTCTTCTCTACTATCTTCCTCCTTCTTTTTTAATCTTTTCATCTGTCTCCTCTCTTTCTTTCCTCTCCCCCCCTCTCTCACTCTCTCTCCCTCCCGTTCCCGTCTCTCTGTATCTCTCCTCTACTTGTCTGCCTGTCTCTCTCTCTCTTTTCTCATCTCTGCCCTTCTTTTCTCATATTTCCATTTCTGTCGTTCTTTTCTCATTACTCTCTCTCTCTCTCCTCTTTTTCTAGCTCTTCTCTCCCCTCTCTCTTCTTACTCAACCTCTCTCTAGCTCTCTCTCTCTCTGTCGGTCTTTCTTTTCTCATCTCCGCGTGTCCCTCGCTCTTCTGTCACTTGAAATATGCGCTCAATGTTGTTCTCACGACCTTTTATTCTTCTACACGGTTTCCCAGCCTGGAAACATCATTATTGTTATCATCATCATCATTATCATTTACAACGTAAAAGTATCAGAAGCAGATACAGAAAGTGAAAATCAAAAAATTGCAAAAGATAATGATGAGGAATGGATATTACCACATCTTGTGTTTAGGGCCTAAGTTTTACCGTCACTTGAACGATTGTGCAATTAAACCATGATCACCAACTTGATCTTTTTCTTGATATTTATCACCACTTTCACACCCGGTATCACCATCATCCCTACTACTATGACTACAAAGGTTTACGCCATCGCCCCTTTCTCCTCGGGAAACAACAACAGCAGCGGCAGTCCACCACCATCATCGCGATCACCACCACCACCGCCACCATTACTAATACCACTTACTCACCAGCAATATTCAAACTGTCAGTTCCCACAACAAACGTAAATATTGCTACCATCACAACCCCAGCCATTAGCACACATTTAACCACAACTTCCACATACCAGCACAGCCATTAAGAGATTAAGCCTAGTTGCGCCCTATGAGTCAAGTCAGTTCCATGACTCTTTTGACTCTGTGAGGTAGGTCTGTCTTTCCACCAGCTGACTGAAAACAGGTGCGACACGACAAAAAGAGTGAGACAGACATGTTTTTAATTGTCGTACCAGCGCGCAGTGGCGTGCAGAGGTTTGACGATGTCCCTTCATGCCCGGAGCATACTTCTTGATTGTATGTCCCAAGACTCAAGTATAGGTTGAATGCGTATATTCGTCATCTTTAGTGTCCGGACCCACGGATCACCATGGCGACCGTGGCATTGATTTTGATTCGTTGGCTGATTGGCATTGCGAGCCACGAATCACCCGGCGACGAGCTAAAAGCAGATCACTAGAGTAAACAATGGCATGTGTGTACATGTTCAATGGGAGACATACTTTTACAACCCCAATCATCCATACAAATCTCACCACAACGTCCACTTACCAGCACAGCCGTCAAGGCATTATCGCTAACTCATACATTTCTACATTTCTCCTCTATTTCAGAGTCCATGTGGAGTTTTTCACGAACGAAAAGTCCATCAAAGAGCGACTTCAACTCTACTTCATCAAAAACCAGCGATCCAGTAAGTACAGCACACAACATCTCACATTATGACATTTCACATGTCACGTACTATTACTTCCACTCATATTTATCTTTTCACGTTTGACATTTGGCCACCTTAATTCTTCTATGTTCCAACTCCACTTTTTGCACGACTAAGAAATTCGACCTCAAACTTTCCCGGCTTTAGTATTATGATTAGGAGTTAGAATAAATCAGAGCAAGAAAGCAGCTTGATAAGGGTCACAACGCATTTAAACAAAGTGTCAAAGTGTGGATTTTGTTAATACCTCTTCTCCATACTAAAAGATCTCCAGTTTTTCTAAAAATGGAGAGTGAACAAACAAGAACTAAGATCACGACTCGGTAAAATCAAATCGGTTTATGGGTCATGAGTTGGCAGAATTTGAGACCCACTATAGAAAATGAAAAATTAGATGTTTATTGTGAAACAGCACAGAGATCATATTCCCACAGGCTGTTTTCGAACATATGAGAAAGAGAACAAAGCATCAGCATAAATCAAAATACCTTCTATTAGTGAGAATAAAAGGTTCATTTGTTTGCTATTCTTTTGGTTTATTAGTCAGGAAGCTGTTTCTTTTTCCTCTGTGATTTGCTATGTCTGTCTCTCACTCGCTCTGTCTTTGTCTTTCTCTGTGTGTCTCTTTCTCCAGATGTCTTTCTCACACTGCCATTCTCGATATTTCTCCCCTTTTTATGTGTACCCCCCCCCCTCCAAGATCTCTCTCTCTTCTCTTCCTCCCCTCACCTTGTATCTATTTCTCTCCCTCACTCTCTCTACCGTCCCCTCTCACTCACTCTCTGTCTGCCTGTCTCTTCCCGCCTCCTACGTCTCTCCGTGTCTCTCCTTTCCTTCCCTCCATCTGACTTTCCTTCTGTCGTACTCTCCTTCACTCTCTCTTTCCCTCACTCTTTCTGTCTGTCTGTCTGTCTGTCCGTCTGTCTGTCTGTCTGTCTCTCCTTGCCTCTCACCAGAGAATGATCAAGTAATTAAATAGCAAAGGAAATGTGTTGTACAATGTAGGTCAAACTAAAATCCAATCAATAGCCAGTAGTTTCACTATTCCAACCAATTCTGGCCATCACTGAATATTTATGGCGTAGCCTTGTCACTTTGGCCTTCATTCCGGTAAGTAAAACTGTTTCTTCTCCACAGACAGATAGATAGATTTAATGAATGAATAGACAGACAGACAGTCACACAGACAGACAGACAGATAGAGAGATAGATAGATAGATAGATAGATAGATAGATAGATAGATAGATAGATAGATAGATAGATAGATAGATAGATAGATAGATAGATAGATAGATAGATAGATAGATAGACAGATGGGTAGGTGGATGGATGGATGGATGGGTGGGTGGGTGGGTTGGTAGGTAGGTAGGTAGGTAGGTAGGTAGGTAGGTAGATAGTTAGATAGATAGATAGATAGATAGATAGATAGATAGATAGATAGATAGATAGATAGATAGATAGATAGATAGATAGATAGATAGATAGATACAAATAAGCAATCAAAGTGTCCAGGCGAAACAAGAAACTCCAACCAGCTCAGTAAAATGTGTCTTAAATCTATGAGCCTGAGCAGGCCGACCCCAGCCTGAACAGACAGACCTCAGCCAAACAAACAACATGTTTTATTGTACACTTTAGGTGAACAAGGGCAGATTACCGCTGGTGTTTCTAAAGTAGTTTCCCTTGTCTGAAGATTTGAATAATTTGTCTTGGGAACAATCATTAAAAGACACACAGGCGTTTCTTAACGAAATCTATCATTGTCTCCACTTGGAATGTCAAGATTCTAACTATCTTCCATCAACTTGAGAAATTGATGATTGAAATTTCAGGTGCTCATTGCTTTTTGAGATAGGATTTTTTTCTTCTTTTCAGTTACATTTACAAATTACACACCGGATCTGCTTGATACTTTGACACACAATGGAGAAGGCCCGTAGAAATAGTGTGTAGTGTGTAACTCAGGTCAGCCAAAAAGTGGAGATAGAACCTTTACATTCTGAGGAGACGATTGGCTCCTAGTAGTAACTTTTTTGGTATGTTACCATGGCAACTAATTAGCATCCGCTCAGTTGCTTTAACTAAACCTTACACAGGGCCTCATCAAAATGATTCCTAGTGTCCATCAAATGCTAAGAATTTTATCAAATCTATGGCAAGACCAACAGGTTTAGAGCCCGAAACCTGTGGCTTCGGTTTCATTTTGCGTTTGCCGTTTTTGCCAAATAAATTCGGTTAAGCCGTGCCGAAAAACCCGGGAAAATGTCAAAAACCTTCACTGCTTCTGTTAGAGCGCACAATGCTCCTCTTTCGGCCTTGTTTCCCTTTTCATCGAGACTGGCGTCCTTCGGCAAAACTACTGTAAGCCGGACGAAATCGAAGTGCTGTGTCTTGGCTCTTAGATAGGGACCTTCGAGAAACAAAGATCTTTACCTCCGTTTTCACCTTTTCTATTACAGGATCAGGGCCTCAGATGTGGAATTCTCTACCTCTGTCTCTGAGAAAGACTAAAAAGTTTATGAGTCATTTTTGTACACGCTGAATATCCATTTCCTTCCCCTGAGTATGCCCATGTATTGTGTGATATAAACGTTGTAAAGCGCTTAGAGCCTGGTTGGTAACGGGATGTAGCGCTATGTAAATGCTGTATATTATTAAAACTCAGCAATCCATGCACTTTAGAACCAGTGGGGTAGCGTGGGCGGTGCCACAGGGGCTCTGGCCCCGGGCGCAAAATTTCAATAGAAAATAGCAACTAAAAATTGGTAATACATGTAATAAATGAAAAAAAAGACACCCCCCCCCCCCCTCACACAGAAAATCAGAACATTTCTCAATGTTCGAACATTCTACATTGTTTTTCAACCATGAAGCTGCAAATAAATAATAATAATAATGTAATAAAAATAAAATAATAATAACCGCCCCCTTAAGCTGGGTTCTCATGTGTACGGAAACGGAAACGGCAAAAAAATCCCTCATAAAGTAAAAAGAAAGAGTGTTTCCATGTGTACGGAAACGGCGTGCGGAAACATTCTTTACTTGAAGGCTCTTTGACGCTTCCGTTGCCGTCTCCGTTTCCGCATACATGAGAGCCCAGCTTTAGAATGATGAAGTTTTGTCTCCACTTTTTGGCTGAACTGAGTTACACACTACACACTGCTTCTATAAGCCTTCTTCACTGTGTGTCAAAGTATCAAGCTGATCCGGCATATTATAATTTTTGTAATTGTTACTGAAGGGAAGAAAAGTCGTATCATCAAAAGCTATGAGAACATGAAACTTCAATCATCAATTCCTCAACGGTTGATGAAAGCGCGTTAGAACCACGTCATGTCATTTCAAGGGGACGAAATATTGCAACCTGTCAAGTGTCCACGGATCTGGGGGCAAAATACTTGCCTTGCCCCGGGTTCTGGCAACCCACTCTACGCCACTGTTTAGAACACCAGCCATTCTGATGTTTTCTGTTTCCATCTTACCTGAACAAAATAACAACAAAATCGATGAGATATTCTACCAGCAAGAAAGTTATTCATATCAAAACAGTGCTCGGGATGTTTTGGCTTTTATAAAGTGAACGAGGTGAACTCGATCTCTATTAAATACGAGAAAGATTAAATTCTCTTCTAAGAAAATCGCTAGTGTTGTCATCTTACAACTGTTTCAAATTTATCACTAGAGGCTCGAGGGAAATTTGTAATACTGAATTCATGGCAGAGTTTAAATTTTGTAATATAAAAGTAAATTTAATATGAAATATGAACAATGTAATCAAACAGTTCTTTGGAGCAGAGCCTTCTTAACTCATGGGGCACAGTGAGTAATTGCTCAAGGGCCCCAAGGGCTTAGAGAGCCCCATGCATGCAAATTTACATTGGTTTTTGAAACGGGGAAGAAATTCCCGTGCAATACAAAAGAATCTGCCCAGGGGCCCAGACTGAGTTTAAGATGGAGGGTCGGAAATGTGCTTCTCCAGTCTTTCCCTGGGCTCAAACAATCAAAATAATTACTGATTTTAAATAAAAACTCAGTTCTCATCCTTAAATCAAACCCACTTTCCCACAGGCGTTTTTTTTTTTTTTTACACATGTATTTACTTCCACGCAGGCATCTTGCAAGAATCGTACGTTACATTTCATATCCATGGTAGGTAATTCTACTGGTATATCTCCACCTCAGTTTTTATTTATTCTATCTCCATTTTCTGAGAAACTGCAGATCTTTTAGTATGTAGAAGAGGTGTAACAAATGCACACTTTGACACTTGTCGAAAGGCAAAAAAGAGTTGGAACAAATACGAACTACGGTCGTGGTATCCCGTGGAAATGCCCACAGTAAAATTGTATGTTGAAAATTTGTAAAATTTCGCACGTCCTCTGCATCTGCAGTGTCGACCTCTAATACTTACGTAAAACGCGCGCGCGCGCACGCACACACACACACACACACACGCTCACACACACACACACACACACACACACACACACAAATAAATCCGGAAAGGGGGCTTTTTTTGTTGCACTGTTTATTTATCTTAATCCCTTCAAGTCTCAAACATTATTACACATAGCAATAACATTTCCTTATCAGTTTTTTTAAGAAAACCAAACAGAAGGAACATATTCAGGCCAGTAGTGACAATCTGTACTTTAATTATTAACTGAAACCCGTCCCGGCCGGATGTGGAGCGAGCGTAATGACCAGTGGAAAACTGTTGCATTTCTGTGGTCATCCTGTGGCTATGAGCACTCTTATTGCGCACCCGGTCAAGTCAGTTTTGGGATTGCTTTTGGTTCAGGCTTGAATTTCCTTTGAATCAGCAAGCGAGGTCCGTACAACTCCACACCTCACACTCAAACTAGAGCAAATAAACTTGACTCATGGTACTACATATTGCCCTCACCTTCGGAAAAAACTGAGACGTCAATCCATAGTGAAAGAAGTGATCATCTAGTTTGGTGACACTTGTGGTGGCAAAGATCCAAAAGTTCCAGTGGGACAGCAACCCAAAATACTACAGGAAAACACTTGGCCTGTAACTTGAGTGAGGTCCGGCTCTCACAGAGCGTGCACGTTAAAGGCCGAAAAACTTAGTTTGGCGGGGGTGAGGGATGGGGGTGGGGAAAAGGGAAGGAGGAGGCTCTTCCCTTAATACCGTGTCTCTCAAGGTGGGGAGTGGGACTTCAGAATGTTTTGCTTTTTTAAATTGAAGTGGGACATGGGAAATTAAAGGTTGAAAAACACTATTCTAGCTCTGGGATTTCCTGTAGTTTCGCTCCACCAGCTGTTTTAAAACTTTGCTTTTGGCCTCAACATCAGATGCAAAATCTGCCCTACGCCAATAAAACACAGAGTGCTGCACCCTGGCGTACTGAACGTATGATTGACGTACTGAACAAAGAGTTATTGAACTTCTCTGACCCAGATAATATGTCAGTTTCCTGCAGAAATCCCACAGATATATTAACAGCAGGGCTGGAATTAGGCATCATTTGCAAAAACCACAGCGCGTCCCAGTCCGAAGTGTCTCTAAAAAATTGTTTCGTTAATATTTGATAACTATACATTCTTATCACCAATGTATAATTATATATAATCTTTTAACCCACAATATTATACAAAATGTGTGAATTGACACGCTCCGTTTGGTATACTTTACACAAATTATATGATTTTTATTGTTTTAATTTGCAATACATCGTGATTGTGGGGAAAATGTATTTGCAGTGCGCCCCCCCCCCTCCGATCGTGACTGAGAAAATTAATGTAAAACTAAAGGAAAACCACAACACAGGCAATCTTTCGGTAATTAGGAACTTCTTCAGACATACAAATAGAAAGATAGAGCCAATGGGTGCCCCCAAAACAAAGGGCTATGTTTACGTAGGTGCCTATTCACTCGTGCAAATTGCAATACGTGCATCTTTACAGCAGTCAACTTCAGTTCTACGATTTTTTTCTGCTAAGAACTGCCAAACATGACCTCTACGGGTTTCCATAGCTTAGGGATGGCTTCAACAGGTTTCCATAGCTTAGGGCCTGGCTGTGTCTAATCTTTTCTGACTATACTATAGTAATGTGATACGTCGTGGATTAAAGAGTGAGCAAGGTACACAAACAACTTTGAATTTATCGATCCTGTCATCGATCCGTTGTCCGGAGTGCTGACAGCTGGACAGCTCTCCTTGTCTAACGACAGAGTTTATTATACGATGTGGCACCACTAAGATGGCTTTTTTTTTTTATAGCTGGGGAAGAGGGTAGAGATATAAATCAGGCTGGATTTATCGCAAACAAACAACCGTGTCAAAAGGGAAGACTTCCACTATAAGTCCTTGAGCAATCTAATGCTTCAGTGTGAAACAGCCATAAATATTAGAGTAAAATAGTGGAAACACAAATACAGCCGCTTAAATCCACGTCCACACACAAGAACACAAATAAATACATAGATCTACACACAATCACATGGCTGCATTTAGACCTTGTAGTGACTATAGCACTTCAGGTTCTGTGGACTTCTTCATACACAGAAATTAAAATATACGTTTAATCACCATATTTACACACTAAAGTCCACTCGCAGCATGCAATTGGAATTGACAAGTTATACACGTATAGAAAGGTTAAATGAATTACATATAAGTGAAACAAGTACATATATACATGTAAATACATACCAGCAAAACTCTAAGTAGATTTTTTTTTAGCTAAGACAAACTGCAAAAAACATAGCTGTGCTGCTATGTGCTCTTCGGTTTCCACAGCTGAGTCAACAATGTACACAACAAAGTTAAACATTATTGCATTTTGTAGGGGGTGGGCTCTGGCAGATAGGGGTGGGGGTATCGGCCCCTTTGCCCCCCCCCCTTCCTCGCCGATATAGCTGGTCCTGCACATAAAAACACGCTCACCCACTAAATCATTTGTCGGAAGTGAAGATCTCATTTGTCTCTCAGTGTCGTTTTCTAATTGGCTGTGGAGAGCTCTTATTGCATGCGGAATGAGTTCTTAATGAACTTCTGAACTCCTAATGAACCAATAGTTTAAAGGAAAAATTAGTGATCAAGAAAATTAGCTTTGTTATTTAACAAAAGAGCTATACCGAAGCAGTTAAATTTGGCAAGATTAAATTAACTGTAGGCCTATACAGTTTACATTGGGTGTCGAACAGTGAACGGGGAATAAATCTGGGCACCCACATGTGATTTTGTTGTGTTGGCTGTCACGTTGCAGTGACGTGGCATTTTTTGAAATCTTGGTCAATGAATGAAGCTGGCGCACTTATGCGACTTTGTTGTGTCGCGGTCCCGTGGTTTTGTTGTTGTTGTTGTTGTTGTTGTTGTTTTTGTTGTTGTTGTTGTTGTTGTTGTTGTTGTTGTTGTTGTTGTTGTACATCTCGGTGAATTAATGAAGGCCGCGCACAAGTAAGACTGCTGTGATGCTGTTGCATTAAAAAAAAAATGAAAAGTAGTTATAAATTTATGAAATGATTGGAGTTGTGCACACATGTGACATTCGGGCTCATTGCAGAGTCAGTGGGGACATCAAATCGAGACACGACAGCAGATGCCATGTTTGCGCCTGGCCTAACACCTCTGGCATTCCTCACTCCCCTACCCCCAGGCCCCTGCACCCAGGCCACACTCTTTTTAAAAAAATATTTTGCGTTTGGTCTGTCTTTCAAATGAAGACCCAGATGGAAGAACGACCATAGTCCAAGTTTAAAGATTTTTTGGATTATTTGAACAAAAAATTATTACTACTATGCCAAATAAAATTTTTTCCCCAAAAGCCCAGTTTTTTCTACTTTAGTAAAACCTCCCCCTGATGAAACAAGTTGTTTGTCTTTATCTAATGCACTTGGGGACTTTCAAACTTTAAAAAATCTGTTTTTCAGTTTCATGGACATGTGATTGTGGTCATTTTTCCACTTGGGTCTTCAAAATGTATTTTCGGTTTCGACTCTACAGCTCCAACTCATCCTCTCAACATTAATTAATGAAGTTCACACATCAGAGTCAGGGACAATTTTTATTACTTTCGCTGTATTCACATCTGTTTTGTTTGTTCCACCACAGGTTTGCGCATTCGGATCTTCAACTTGGTGATCAAATTGCTCACTTGTGTGCTGTACGTGGTGCGCGTGTACTTTGATGAGTCTTATCTCAAGTGAGGAAACATTGTTTTTGTGTGCATATCTATCTATCTATCTATCTATCTATCTATCTATCTATCTATCTATCTATCTATCTATCTATCTATCTATCTATCTATCTATCTGTCTGTCTGTCTGTCTGTCTGTCTGTCTGTCTGTCTGTCTGTCTGTCTGTCTGTCTGTCTGTCTGTCTGTCTGTCTGTCTGTCTGTTTATCTATCTATCTATCTATCTATCTATCTATCTATCTATCTATCTATCTATCTATCTGTCTGTCTGTCTGTCTGTCTGTCTGTCTGTCCATCTATCTATCTATCTATCTATCTATCTATCTATCTATCTATCTATCTATCTATCTATCTATCTATCTATCTATCTATCTATCTATCTATCTATCTATCTATCTGTCTGTCTGACTGACTGTCTGTCTGTCTGTCTGTCTGTCTGTCTGTTGTCTGTCTGTCTGTCTGTCTGTCTATCTATTTATCTATATATTTATCTCTCTCTCTCTCTATCTATCTATCTATCTATCTATCTATCTATCTATCTATCTATCTATCTATCTGTCTGTCTGTCTGTCTGTCTGTCTGTCTGTCTGTCTGTCTGTCTGTCTGTCTGTCTGTCTGTCTGTCTGTCTGTCTGTCTGTCTGTCTGTCTGTCTATCTATCTATCTATCTATCTATCTATCTATCTATCTATCTATCTATCTATCTATTTATCTATCTATCTATCTATCTATTATATAGTCCTCCTACCTGCTTGCCTTTCTATGTAGTAGTAGCCAATGTCTTTGGCAAGAGAACTACTCTAAGGAAACATGGAAGATCAGTTACAATACCCCGAGCTCAACGGGCGGGCTACACAGAAGGAAATTCCATCAAAATAATAGTAAACAAAAATAATAATAAAATCGAGAGAGATCATTGACCCTCGTGTTTACCACTGACAAGGAGAACGTCGCGTTTATTATCAGAATAATAGTTGCGGGATGGGGATGGTGATGGAGATGGACGTGGTAGGAGTAGAAAGACAAGATAAGATAACAATCACTTTATTATCCCATGCTGGGAATTCTCTATCACTGAACGATTAAGAGCACATACATGGTAGACACATCTTATGCATCAATACATAAACACTACATCTATAAAAATGAATCCACCCTTCCTCTGAAGATCGTCATCTGCCTTGCTCCACCTGAGGAGTTTCTTACCAGTCATTACTCAATAAACTCAGTAACAGGCAGATTACATGAAATAACGTGGTATGGAACCACAGTGAAATGTGGCAGTCTTAGTAGTGATACTTATACTTGTTGTAGTTGTAGCAGAGAGTATGTATGTATAGGGAGGTTTCACTATTGGTCGATTTGCACTGCGAGTCACGGGGGGCGCCGCGAAACCACTGTTAGCATGGAGCGGAAAGTAGGTCGCCGCGGTAAACAATACCCGTTTGTGCATTTCCACTGGGCGTAACAGCTTACAAACGGCAGTAAATTAATAGTTTCAATCAGCCCAAAAATATTAACAAAACCACAGTAAATAGAATATGCACACTATCTTTGGCGAAAAAGGTCTCTTTCAATTCTTCAATTTCATGTTTACCAGAGCGACCTAGTTTCGAGATTTGGCGGAAGTGAGATCTGTCTATAAATACATACTTGCTCGTAGTACCCAAGACCCACTATACCAAGACGGTGCAATCGATCGTTAAATACAAAGGCGAAGAGTTCCGCCGCGTGCGTTGTCTGCTAGACTGACCCAGCGCGTATGGTGAGCCCAGTCGTGGCTCGATTAGCAAAGATTCAATGGTGGCATGAAGTAAACAGTTATATTTTCTTTATGTTCCATTGGATGAGATGAGGTTAATAGACTACCAAGAACTGTACAATAGAGCATCTATTCAAAGAATTAATTTAATGATTAAAGCAAATAAATGAGTATAAACTGGAAATTTTGAATGGAGTTCCTACATACATAAAACCAAAGGGGAACTGTACAGGTACAGCTTCTAATCTTATGAAAACGTGTAAGGATGACCAGGGTAGCAGAACAAGAGGACACGGCGACGAAAGTGCACCGATTTCATTCACTTTAGTTTTCTGCAATAAATCACCTTGCGAGTGACAGGCCGTCGACGGTGGTACCCCTGGATGAGGTGAGGGATGGGCTAACGATGAGTCAGCCGTTACCTGTCCTGTGCCCCAAAAGCGCAACAAAATTCACAAAAAATTTTAATGAAGTGGCTTCTCAAATGCATTCTGTTTAAGACTTTTTTCGTATTGCAGCAAAAGTTTGGTTATCGGAGAATATTGTTCAATAGTGATTCTTTCATTGTGCAGAAATTCATGTGGCCTTCTGCAACTTTTAATACAATGGTATGCAGAAAGTGCACATTTAGATTTCAGAAATTGTGCAGAATCTTTTTTTGATGACTGAATATTCGCGTTGATTTAGACAAACAGCAACCATAGATTTTATTAGAAGCTTATTCATTAGAATCGGAATTATATCTAGTTTACAATGCTATTGATTTGACCCACAGGTCAAGAATAGTTAAATATTTATGAATAAAACCGTCACAGCTATTGAAAATAATAGATTTTTTTTCCTTGTTGCCTTTGTCTTTGCAATAGAAAAATCTGCTTTTGTCTTAAAGAAAACTGTTTTTATGTTTATTTTTAAGTAACAAATTGTAAATTCTAATTATTTTCAGTTACAAGTAAATTCTGACAATAGAAAATAAAGTCAGCGAATACTTCCCTTGACTGAACATCATTTTTCTTTTGCCTAGTCTAATCTTACAATAACTGTTTCCGTCCTTTCCTGTAGGCTGTTTAACAGTTTCATGGGATGTTTAGCTATACTAAGGCATAAATGTTGCCATTTAGTCTAAAATCATGATCTGGTTCGATCAACAGCAAATACGATATTGACATGGATCATTTGTATGCAGCACATGTGATAAATGTATTTGTATTTGTATTTTGTATTTGTATAACTCTTTAATCCCATTTGGGAAATTTTGCCTTTGTGCCATTGCACCCCAGTTACAACTGGAGCAGGCACGTCGTCGCCACAGTGCAGCGCCGGTCGGCGTTTTTTTTTTTTTGGTGGTGGCGGGATGAGGGGGAGTGGGTGGTAGACGCATTATGTAGGACTAGTGTTATATGAGAGGGATTTAACTGTCCTTGAACAAAGTAAACGAACACAAGAATTTTGAGCAACTCGCTTGGCATTAAGTTTATTCTCTAAATATCATAAGGAAAGTTCTTTGATTTCTCAGGGGCCTCAGCCGAAGGCTGTTGGCCCCCGCAACTATCACACAACTCACTAGGGCCGAGACATAACTAACCTCACTAACGTGTATCTATGGTCATTTTATAAGAATGGTCAAACATGTGGGCGAGACCAAGGATGGTCAAGCTGGCCGGAAGGGCCAGGCGTGTGGGCGGAATCTTTATGTAAGATAGCCGCTCCCCTTTGACCTCGGACTTGTAGGGTGTGAGCAAGACCACCCACTGAATGGAAAAGCCAATGTGGGAAACTGATGTTATAACATCCCCGTCAACTAAAATAATGGATACATTATTTAAAAAGAAAGAAAAAACTGAGTTTGACACATTGTCATTAAAGGGAGTAAAGAAAATGTAAGTAGATCTAGAAGGTCTCCAAATAATAAACTAAGGTTCACGCATATGACAGTGTGTGTTCAAATATGAAATAATACAAATCTTGTCAACATCAATAACAGAATGGGCTGGAGTATACAGAGTCAACATACCGTGGAGTTACAATAAAATCGAGTCAAGGTTAGGTTAGAGCGTAACAGGGTTGGAAAGCCATACCTTACATTTTCACTGGCCTAACCATGGTGCATTCCATTCTCACGAAAGTGAGAGACTGGACCAAAATATTTGCTGTCAAAATCTTCCCCGAGAGTGGAATCTGGGTGATGTAAGTGGGGATAGTTGAATTATGGGGCAGAGCAGGCATGGAATTTTGTCTGGTTGAGTACACAAGAGCGGGAAAATCTCGATGGACATACTAATGTTGGTATGAAAACTCTTGAATCAGATGAAAATAATGTGGGTAGTACTAATGTGGACGAAGAACAATCCTAGAACATATGTTGTTATGATGATGACATAACACATTAGGCATGAGTGTATCAAAATCACAAATAAAATGCAGTAATAAATGTAGCTTACATTTTGGTTCTTATCGAAATAACAAAATGTAATAGAGCAATATAGGAGGAATCTCAACTGGGAAGCAATAATAACTCGGCAAAACACATGTAAAAACATAACTATATTATTATATCAGAGTACTCAAATATTGGTTGGTAGGTTGTTCTTATTGCAGTTGCTCTTTCCAGTCAAGCTCTGACATTACTTAGTGCAGTTGCGCTTGGCTGTCAATCCCTGAATATAACCCTAATCATTTATTATTGAAGTACTGTAAAGGTTGGTAGGTTGTTCTTATTGCAGTTGCTCTTTCCAGTCAAGCTCTGACATTACTTAGTGCAGTTGCGCTTGGCTGTCAGCCTCTGAATATAACCCTAATCATTTATTATTGAAGTACTCTAATAAATATCTGTGGGTTGGTTCTTATTGCAGTTGCTTTTTTCGGTCAAGCTCTGAATATAAATATTGCAGTTGCGCTTGCCTGTCAAGCTCTGAATAATTAACCCATTGTAAATTACTGACAATCTCACCCTTCTGTTACACCAAGTACATTGGGAGTTCCCATAATAAGTTTCTGTCCTGAGACCAGTCTAATTTTCATGCCGTGGTGGGCTCTATCACAGTGACTCGTAGAACGAGGCGAAGGATAGATTTGTCATACTGTGGGGCAGTGTGGTTCTGAAGACGAGTAGACATTCGAAAAGGTTGAGGAATAGAGCTTTGCTCTGCATTAAATATTTGTCAAATTGACTTGTTAAAGACTACTAACACCGGAATTCGGGTGTGGGTAGCAAGACAGATTCTCTGCGTGCTTGTCATTGTTGTAGCGGAAAGCTTAGCCCAGACTCTACATTCTCTATTAACGTGGCATGACAAGGAGGTAAAATCGAGAACAATATGAAATACATACAACGTAAAATGACATACCTAAAATTAAGGAGTTTTCTCAAGAATACACAGTATATAAAGAGGTTTGGTTGCCCGTACCATAATATTAGTATGTTGAACACAATAAGTGAAATCTTGCCTGCGATTGAAATTGATTGTCCATGTGCTAATCTAAGTGTTCATAATTATGTTTTCGTGAAATTATTCCCACTTGGAAGAGTGTCAAAGAGTTCACTACTAATGTTGATGGTACTGTTACTGTCCAAAAACCCTACTACTGGAATAGTGGTGTTGAGGCACACTTGTAGATATTTCAGCGACGAACTAGTGTAGGTGTTGGTGGTGTCTCCGATGCGGTCAGGGATGGAAATGAGGGGACTCTGTTCACAGGAGGTTATTATAGGCTCTTGTCTGGTCTGCGAACGTGTTGGGCATGACCAGATCGCTGATGTATATGGGGATGTTGTTGATGATGGTCCGAGACAGACAAAGGACGCTGCAAGAGGGCAGTCTCGGGCCTTTCTAGATTACAGGCTGGCGGCGACGGCAAGCCCAGGCTCTGTGTCCGAGACGGTTCTAGAGTTGAAACTGGTACCTGCTTCTCCGGCGTTGTCTGGTAAAAAGTTATCAGTTTGCCTCTGTACAAAAGATGCATTAGTTGAAGGTAGACGGCCCCTGACATGGGCATGATGATAAATACGAGCCATTTTTAAAAAATGGGTCTAGATGTGGCACTTTTTTGTTGAACTCTTCACAAATGACTGCAGAAATACACTAGGTCAACGTCCAAATGGAAAACACTCGCACAAATGAAAGTCCAGAAATTGGCAGCTCCACCATGTTATATGAGAGGGATTTAACTGTTCTTGAACAAAGTAAACGAACACAAGAATTTTGAGCAACTCGCTTGGCATTAAGTTTATTCTCTAAATATCATAAGGAAAGTTCTTTGATTTCTCAGGGGCCTCAGCCGAAGGCTGTTGGCCCCCGCAACTATCACACAACTCACTAGGGCCGAGACATAACTAACCTCACTAACGTGTATCTATGGTCATTTTATAAGAATGGTCAAACATGTGGGCGAGACCAAGGATGGTCAAGCTGGCCGGAAGGACCAGGCGTGTGGGCGGAATCTTTATGTAAGATAGCCGCCCCCCTTTGACCTCGGACTTGTAGGGTGTGAGCAAGACCACCCACTGAATGGAAAACCCAATGTGGGAAACTGATGTTATAACACTAGTGACAGGAGATCCCGAACTGCTAAACAAAGGGAATCAGGACAAAACCACGGAAATGCAGTGTTTTTTTAGGGAGGACATTTTATTTATCTGTCATTTGTATGTCGAATAAGCACTGTAGGCACACATTCCACAACAATTTGTTTCCCCTGTGTGGATGCCATAAAAAATGAAAAAAAAAAAAACGTAAGGAGGAATATTTCAAAAAAGCTCTGATACGCGCGAAGGATAGCCAGGATAATTATCTGGATTCCCTATGATGAGACTGTGCATTAGTGATTGCACACCATGCATGCATTTTACTACATTCTTTGGCAAACAGATGAGAATGTGTATGTGTGCGTATGTGTTAGTCATCAAAGTGCAGCTTGGAATCTTCATTATATTTATATCTGTTCATGTACTCTTAATAAGACAATGGCGGTATTGCTTTTAATCGGTGGTTCTTTTTGCCCGATGTTAACACCGAAAAGTTGCAACGCTACAAATCATTTCTGTCAAATACCATTTAAATTAGTAGAGTGATAATTGGCTATCAGTGCCCATTAACAACCCAACATGTGGATGGCTAACCTTAAGATACAGCAGCCAGAGCGTGAATGTGACGCTCTTTTGACATTTACAACCCCGTATTTTCTGAACTGCACTTGACCCGTGAAATTGGAAAAGTGAGACTTGTTGTTTAATGTCTTGTCCATCAGTCATCCAAAATGCATGTCATTTTATGGTTGCTATCTTTTATTATACCCACAATTAATTACTAACTTGTGAGTGCCATTTCGTGCAAATTTTATAGAAGTTTGGCATCATTTTCTACGTCTGAATTGGTGTATTTTCTGATTTTTTTTCTGCAAAACAAAAGAACAATATTTGCTGTGTATGAAATGGTTGTTCACTAGTTGAAAAACCTGTTACTAAAGATGTAATTAATAGGTAAATGCAGTGTCTGTCACGCATTCCAAACATTCCTTTAACATGCCTGATCGGGCCAGCTCAGGTAAAATGTTCACCCGGATACGGTGCCCCGCTGAGTCTTGGCAGATAGGGGCGTAAGATTTATGGACTGGGTACCAAACTGAAGTGAATGCAGTTCGTCGCCGTGAGGAATGAAGTAGGAAAAGAGACCAGATGGGCCATTATTTAAATGATTAAAGCAAATAAATGGGTATAAAACACAAACTTTGAATGAAGTTCTCACATACATCAGACCAGATAGGAAATTTACGTCTTCTAATTGATGAAAAAGTGTAGAGATAACCAGGGTAGCAGAAAAAGGGTAATGAAGTAGGAAAAGTGACCAGATGGGTGATTAAAAAAATCAACAAAAACTCAACAAAGTCCAGCCACAGTATTCTGATGATAATGAACGTTGAAAAAGTGTTACTCATGCTGCAGCTTCTTCAGTTTTCCAACTTTCTTTCCTGAAATTTTCTGTTTTTGGGCACTATTTCTGATTGAATTTCTATTGCTTGAAGATTAATAAAGAAAAAGGAAAGAAAGAAAGAAACAAACAAACAACAACAACAACAACAAAACACTTCCTTTACAAGAAATTCGGGATGATCAAGTGGAAAAGTTCATTCACATCATTATTGATTGTACATAAGGGATTCCTTAGCTTTGAGAAAGTTTATCAGTATTTGATCCATGACGTTTTACGGCTTCCTCAAACAAACAAAAGTACATGTGTACCGAAAGTTGAATTAGCAATTAGACTTTTAAGCCCCTCCCTCTTCACAAACACAAACACACAACTGATGATCTCCATAGCACACATGCATTAGTCCAACACAACAATATTGGGACTGTATGAGGAGGCAAAGGTGTATGTCTGAAGTCCAATTTACTATAATAGACATAAACTTCAAGTCGGCAAAAAGCCTTGCAAAGTGTTAATTTTGATTCTTCACAAAGGAGCACTGGTCTCCTCGATTAACACATACCGGTACGACGAACCGCATGCCTGTGTTTACGATTGTACGCGCCGGACTATTTTTAGAAGCTCCTGGCCAGCGGACGGAAGTGCTTCAATTGCACCGTCTTGGTATAGTGGGTCTTGGGTAGTACTACGAGTATACGTAGTTATCACAGCGATAGAAGTTATAACAGTACTGGTTTGTTTTATTAGACGTCACAGAATTTTGTGATCTTACGAACTTTTGAATTTTATGAGAATACAAAAATACCAAAATGAAAAAAAAAAAGTTGAGAAACGGGAAATCCCAATTATCATAGAGGTCTTCCGTCACAAAACAAAGCTGGCTGTAATATTATGTTACCATGGTTACTGTGTCTTACTCTATGTAGATCTGAAGACAGGATGAACGTCACCACGTCTAGGCACGTGAAGATGGAACCAGCGGAATTCCATGAGAACCCGGAAATCAATTGGTGAGTACATGTTTCTCCGATTCTCTCCTTCTCTCCATGCCTGACATTTATTTTCTTTCTCGTTAACATCGTCTTCGTTGCATTTACATTTACTCTAGTTGCCCCCCCCCCCTTTTTTTTTAATGGCTGAAAACATGGGGTTGAGCTAGGATGAGCTGGTTGCTGATCGGAAAGAGATGAGATTGGTGGGCTGACCAATCAGTTTCACCAAAGGTACTAGATACAATAAGATGAGACAGCTAGCACGTTTAGCATGCACCGATTTCGTATCGCCATCTACCGGCGGATGCGCAGAAGTCATGAAAAATGACGTATTTAACAATGTCAGTACTGGGAAAATATTGAATTGCTTTGTTCACTGTTCAGCTATCGCTGTATGGCCTTGATTGGCATCACTTAGTTTGCAATTGTAACTTCAGTCACCGTAGAAAAACCTGGGCAAATCCGTATCATTGATTTACTAGTTTATCAAGGATCTTTTCATGTAACTAGTGTAAGGGCCCGTTCAAAGAACGGGTTGCAAACAACACGCACAATCAGCACACAGATTATGTAAATCTAGGAAGAAAACAACTCACAACTGGCACAGCAACACCCGCATGGCCCGTACCGTGCATAAAGCAGACGGCACAGAAACTCATGCCTTCAAACTTTGAAACGCAACCAGAAGTTTTAAGTCGAAACAAAACAAAAGCAGGAGGGAGGCAACCATTGCTGAGGAGGAAGCATTATTCGATGACGTACTCTCTCTCTCTCTTATAATAAAAGTAGTAATCTGCAGTCCTGCTTCAGAACTCATCCGCGCCAGGACACTGCGCACCAAGCTTGATAATATATGGTTATTTTTTATGACATGCACGGTACTAAAGTCGAAACAAAACAAAGGCAGGAGGGAGGCCATCATTGTTGAGGAGAAAGCACTATTCGATGTTTTTAGGCCTATTTTCATTTATTACAGAATTACGCTACTTCGCTTTCATGTCAAAGGAATAGACATAGTAGCAAAAAGAACTATATCTTTCACATGTAATTTTTTCAGGTTTGGGCATTTCTTCCTCGCAGCAGTGAATTTTTTTTCCTTGTTGTTTTTTTTAGATAGAGATGCGCCATGGGCCCTGCCCTTGATCAGCGCGCAAACTGTGAGCACACTTTTTTTTTAGAGGCGCGGAGAAGTGAGTGTGCCATCTCATTGTATCGAATATCTTTGGTTTCATCAAAACCTGCAAGATATTCTTGAAAGTGTTGACAGTTTTTAAAAAAATTATAATAAACAGTCCGCGGTTCATTTTAACTATCCCAACGGGAACAATTAAATGATTAAAGAGTTCTAAAACTACAGTGCTGTGCATGGCCCTATTCTTGAAACAAACCCAGGGCCATTAACTGTCTAGCATGAATCATTATTATGGGCGTATTGTTCAAGCTGTACTGGACTGGCCAATCATTATGTGACATTATCCTTCCAATCATTTCTCCAGGAATGCCATTTTGTGGGTGGAGAGACATGAAGGAGTGTGGATTTGTCAGGTCACGGTTGCTATAATCAGCTTGTCGGAAACCATCTTGGTTCAGTATCTCAGCTACAAAGTGAGTACTCGTGGCCTGTCATTAACACGACCATCATTGTCATTTTTCATCATCAGAATACTCATCATCTCCAACCTTTTCCCCCTCCCCTCCTCCCTCCCCCTCCCCCCCTCCCCCCCCCCCCCAAAAAAAACCCATCACCGTCAGTGCCGAAAGTTGAAATGAAACCAAATCCCAGTAATTAACTTACATGGCCGTCTCAACATCATTATGGGCCCTGGGCAGATTCTGTTGTAATGCCAGGATTTTCTTCCCTGGTTTCAAAAGCCAATGTAAATTGCATGCATGAGCCCCCTGCCCTCCCCCCCGCCCCCCCCCCCAAACCCTTGGGGCCTCTGGGCAAGTGCCCAGTGTGCTCATGCAATATAATGGCTCTGGGAACTTGTCTATAGACTCCAGATCTGAGCAGTCTACAGACTCAGTGGTTTTCAAAGTCCCAAACCACTTTCCTCCCTTTATGACCCCAGGCTTCCCCACCACCACCCTTACAAGTGCCCCTAAAAAAAATTTTTTTTTTGAATATCATATAATAATTTCTCACCATTATACTGCTAACGTGATAATTATTGAATATATTCACCCCCCCCCCCTCCTCGCCACAGTGCAGCGCCGGTCGGCATTTTTTTTCTTTTTCAATATTGGGGGGGGGGGGGGGGGAGGAAGGAAGTGGTAGGGATAAATATTTTTTAATAATTCCCGGGCCGCGGCCTGATGGCCTGCTCTTCTCGATTTCCAACTGCCAAGTGTCTTTAACGTGGGAAACCTCCACACAGGCCCTCCGAGTTTTTCGTCCTTATCCGAGAAGTCTAGGTGCTCGATCCTACCTATCATAGGATCAGGGACAGGAAAATATGGGAAAAAAATCCCAAAATTCCAACATGCTTGCACCGACCGGGATTCGAACCCAGTGCCTTTGGCATGAGCGGCGAACACCTTGCCCCTAGACCACCATACCCCCCCCCCCCATGATGCATTATCATCATCATCACTGTTATCACTTTATCAGAATAAAGAATATCGCCAACACAAAACGTATTCTTTAGCATCCGGGGCTAGCAGGTCTTAAATAAAATGCAGTCCTGTAACTGTACAATAAATGGTCACAGGCAGGTGCTTGATTACATACACAGCTATTTTCAAGCGAGTGACAGTAAACAAAAGTAGGACCAAATGGTTTGATGACACACTTAGCATAATGTTATAGCCTCACAGTATTATCCCAATTTTCATTACCTGAGCTGTTCCATTTATACCTTAAATTTACCTGTGAAATAGGCTATTTCCTTCACATGGCTCTTGTTCAAACTTGTTTTGGATCAAACGGAAAGTAAATTTGTTCTTTGTATCCCAGGGCAACATTTTACAACAGATTATCTCGCTGGAACTGACCACAGAACTGGTCACCACCGTTCCGTTCATTTTCACCGTGAGTACGACAGTCCCTTTCTTTGTCTCCATATCTCCGTCACTCACCTAATCTACCGTGTTCTGTGTCACACACACACACACACACACACGCACGCACGCACGCACTCTCTCTCACACACACACACACACGCACGCACTCTCTCTCACACACACACTCACACCCACACACACTCACTCTCTCACACACACTCACATACACGCACACACAGGCACACGCACTCGCGCACGCACACCCACACCCCCACACACACTCTCTCTCACACACACAGACACGCACTTTCTCTCACATACACACGCACTCTCTCACACACTCTCACACACACCTACACTCACTCTCTCACACACACTCTCATTCACACACCTACACTCACTCTCTCACACACACATTCTCACACACACCTACACTCACTCCCTCACACACACACTCTCATTCACACACTCAAACTCACTCTCTCGCACACACACTCACACACACTCACACTCACCCACACACACACGCACACTCCGGCACACGCACTCACGCACACACAAATATTTGTCTTCACTCTTCTCATTCTGCTTTGAGCCTAGCCGGGCATCAACCAGTTTTGATCAGCCGATTAGTTGAAAATTCTGACGTCCAATAGCGGATCTACAGTTTTGAGACCCTGAATCTTGAACTGTTATGACGCCCCTTGGCCACCAGTAACAATAAGGCTATAGCCAAAATTCACTCAGTAATAAAAGTCTCCTCAGGGCCTCTCCGGGATTAGTAGCTCTGGAGCTTGAGATTCATTAGTTTCATAGTAGATCCTCCACTGTCGTCTGTTCTTGGCTTTTCTCATGTTATATTATTATCTTCTGTGGCCTGATTTTATCATATGAATATCACTTGCAAACCAGATTTAGCCAGTACTGTTCATATCCCCGATTCTGACGTGTCGTCAGTGGTTTCTCAGTGACAGTGACGTCATCTTTTTGTTTCCTTGCAGATTATCAAGCCATTACGTCATCTGTTCATCCCTGTGTTTTTCAACTGTTGGCTGGCGAAGATCGCCATGCAGAACATGTTTGTAAGTCAGTCTGACTCTACCCATAATAGCATCTTAGTACCCATAGTTACACTGGCAGGGGATGAATAAATACACTGGTGACTAAAAGACAGATATACTTTGCCACCAGCCAGGTCCTTGTCCATGACCGCCAGCAGTGGACAACAGTTAATGCAGCTCTTACTAGTGCAGTGCCCCCACGACTCCGGAAGGAATTATCGGATCCATATGTTTGTCTGTGGTCACATTTTGCCGTCCTGTTATCCGATTACAGCTACAATCCCTGTCCTGTTTGCCCATAAACATTTCCGTACCACTGACTCTTGTATCGAGTCGTCAAGGGGCGATAGCTGGCGTGTGCCTACGCCATGACCGGACACAGGACCGGATAACGACCCAAGCATGAAAAGGACAATGACCAATGATCAACGAGAAAACAGCTCCATTTGCGGGCAGTGCGGCAGGAGTTTCGGCACTTGGCGGGGAATGAGAGTGCATCAAGGGAGAGCCTGTTTGAGGGAGAGAAGACAGTGCGGATCGACAGATCGTAAGACGCGAAGCAAATCATCCCAGGATGAAAACCACAGCGGAGAGATTAGTGCTTCGGTCAACTCTTCTTCTGTCCAGGTCCAGGTCGGTGCAGATCCGACAACCCAGGAACCAGGGTCAAGAAAGCCGAGAATTCTGTGGCCTGCTGCCAACAAGAAGGACAAATACAAAATACTGGAAAAGAAAGTCAAAGAGAAACTGAAAGAATCCAAGAAGAAGGCCAGCATAGGAGATGCCAAAGAGATGTTGGGTCTGTTTGCAAACATCATCTACGAGACAGCAATGGAAGAGTTTGACAGCTGCGAGAGTAAGAAGAAAACACCGGCGAAGGCGGGAGGGCCGAGTAGAAGGCAGAGAGCTCTGGCGCAAATCAGAAAACAGAAAAGGGACCTGCAGAAGCAGAGAAAAAGTGCACCAACAGACCAGGAAGAAGGCCTGAAAATCTTGTATGAAGACCTAAAAAAGAGGAGCAGAGACCTGCAGAGGCAAGAAAGAAGGTGCAGCAGGCGAAAGGAACGCAAAAGAGCACGGGAGCAGTTTTTGAAAAACCCTTATGAGGCAGCCAAGAAGTTATTCACAGAAGCACGAAGCGGGAAGCTGACTTGCACAAAAGAGGAGCTGGATGCTCACGTCAGGCAGACATACAGCGATCCCAAAAGTAATGAGCCGCTACCGGACATGAGAGGCCTGAAGCGACCGACCGTCCCTGGCGTGAGCTTCCGACTGGGACCGTTCACTGAGAAGGAAGTGGACGATTTTGTCAAAAGAGCAAGAGCCAAAAGCGCACCCGGGGGCGATGGAGTGTCCTACAGGGTTTTTAAGTATTGCGGCGAACTAAGACACATTCTGTACGTATTGCTGAGGGACCTGTGGGATGATAAGGAGCTTGTCGACGACTGGTGCAAAGCGGAAGGTGTATACCTACCGAAGGAACAGGATGCAGAAAGCATCGGACAATTTCGCCCTATCTCCATCATCAATGTGACGTGCAAGATCTTCATGGGTATACTTGCGAGGAGGGTTGTTGCTTATTTGCAGGGCAATGGCTACGTGGACGAAAGCGTCCAGAAAGCAGGAGTGCCAGGGATGCCGGGCTGCATTGAGCATGCTTTCACGATTTGGGAGGCAATTCAGGATGCCAAGAAAGCCAAAAGTAACCTGAACGTGGTCTGGTTGGATCTGGCGAATGCCTATGGGTCAGTACCCCACAAACTGCTGATGAAAGCAATGGAATTCTTCTACATCCCGCGCAAGGTGCAAGACATCATGAACGAGTACTACAGCAAATTCCAGATGCGATTCTCAACAGAAGAATTCACAACTGAGTGGCACCGTTTGGAGATCGGTATAGCAGCTGGCTGCACGATTTCGGTCATCTGGTTCATCCTAGTGATGGAGATGCTCTTGAGGTCAGCAGGCTTAAGTGAAGAAGAGGCAGAAGTAAGAGCACCGAAGAAGGCATTCATGGATGATGTGACTCTGCTGACAAAAGATGCGGACATAATGCAGACGGTCTTGGCGCGGCTGGATGAGCTGGTAACGTGGTCGAGGATGAAATTCAAAGCCAAGAAGTCCAGGAGCCTGACCTTGCACAAAGGAAAGCAGAAGCAACAGAAATTCACGATCGCGGGGGAGAAGATACCCACAGTGAAAGATGAGCCTGTTAAGAGTTTAGGCCGATGGTATGCGGGAGCACTGAATGACAAGAGCCGTGGCGTGGCTATCATGAAACAAGCAGAGGATGGCCTGAAAGCCATTGACAAGGTTAGGCTGCCAGGAAAGTACAAGATATGGTGTCTTCAGTTCGCCCTATACCCGCGGCTTGCATGGCCACTGACAATGTACGAAGTCGCCTTGTCAAGAGTTGAAATGATAGAGAGAGCGTGTAACAACTTCATCAGAAAGTGGCTAGGCCTATCACGAACAATTAACACATCAGCCCTGTACAGGCAGAAAGGCGCGCTCCAGGTGCCACTCACTTCAATCGTGGAGATCTACAAGGCAGGAAAGATCAGGACGGTGATGATGCTGAGGGAGTCGAAGGACCATAAGATCAGCGACAACCCACCGGATGTCAGAACGGCAAGAAAATGGAGGGCGGAGGACGCGGCTGATGAGGTCATCTCTGTGTTGAGGCATGGCGACATTGTTGACCCTGCACAGGCAGACAGGCTGGGGCTGGGTAGTGGTGACTTCAAGCCCTTTGGGAAAATGTCACAGAAGGAGAGAAGATCAGCTGCAGCAGGGCAGGTGCGAAAGATGGAGGCGGAGAGGCGGGAAGTTCATCTAGTTCAGTGTGCTCAGCAAGGACAAGTGACGAGTTGGGAGGAGCATGTAGTGGAAAGAAAGATTGGGTGGAGTGAGGTATGGGAGTGGAATACTTCAAGGCTGAGCTTCCTTCTTCGGGCTACCTACGACGTTCTGCCTTCACCGGTGAACCTGGTCAGATGGAAGGCCCAGGAAGATGACAAGTGCAGGTGCGGAAAGCTAGGAACCATGAAACATATCCTCTCAAACTGCCACTTAGCGCTAAACAGATACACGTGGAGGCACAATGAGGTGCTCAAGATTCTCACAAAGACAGCAAAGGAGCAGGTGAATGAGGGAAAGTACGCTCCTAAATCGCAGGACCACGGACTGAGAAAGATCACGTTCGTGCTGCAAGGAAGTAAGGTGCCTGAAAGAGAGAAGACAAGCAAAGCCCTTGCTGACGAAAGTGGTGGCCAATGGGAAGTGTCTGCAGATCTAGAAGGCAGCAAGAAATTTTTTCCCATTCCAACAACAAAGAAGCCTGACCTGGTGTTATGGAGCGAAGAAGAGAAAGAGGTACATCTGGTAGAGCTGACGGTGCCTTATGAAGATAATATCAAGGCAGCACACGAGAGGAAGGAGAGCCGCTACGAAGCTCTTGTCGAAGAGTGCGCGGAGGCGGGATGGAAGGTATCGCATTTCCCAGTCGAGGTCGGGTGTAGAGGCTTCATTGCAGACAGCGTCAGCAGGTGGATGAGAGTGGCTGGACTTGGCCAAAAGAAAAGAAATGCCATGAGGAAAGATCTACAAAAGACCGTAGAAAGAGCAAGCCATTGGATCTGGTTGAAGAGAGAGGATACCACCTGGAATGAGTCCTGACGGTTGACAGTAGAGGCACACAGTCGAACTGGCAAGGAGACCTCACATCAGTGAGGGGGCTCGGTGCGTCATTAAAATAGCTGTAGAGAGGTAGAGCCCGAAACAGCGACGCATTCTCTCCTGATGATCTCCACGCCAGAATCCGGTCTGCGGAGCATTCGGCTGTCAGCAGCTCAGGGGGCTGTTTTCAAACTACATACTCACACACAGCGAGACAAATAGATAGATAGATAGATAGATAGATAGATAGATAGATAGATAGATAGATAGATAGATAGATAGATAGATAGATGGATGGATGGATGGATGGATGGATGGATGGATGGATGGATGGATGGATGGATGGATGGATGGATGGATGGATGGATGGATGGATGGATGGATGGATGGATGGATAGATGGATAGATGGATAGATTGATAGATAGACAGACAGACAGATGACAAAAAGTTGTTTATTTGTGTGGATGGACAAACAAGTTAATAATCTTCTTTACATTATGTTACCTCCATACATTTACACTCATCTCGCCGTGACCTAGATAACGGCGCGTCCAGATTCTGCCAATTGCATGCACTGTTTATCCACAGAACGACCTCCACCGAGTGATGCAGCGGTCCCAGTCTGCCTTGGCTCAACAGTTGCTGGTGTTAGGCGCTACCCTCATGTGCCTCGTCTTTATCGCGTGAGTACCATTTGTCTATGACATTACATTAATTTTGTCTAATGGCATTTTCCATTGTCACAGCCACCTATTGGCAAGTTCGGTTGTTGTCAGAATTGTATGTCATCACGTTCGTCTTGTAAAGTTAGTCTGTTGTCATATTTGTCTGTAGTTATATTTTGCCTGCGAAAACCTAAGCACAGAGAAGAGAAGAAACTGAAATGATATGGACATGTGACAAGAGCCAAAGGACTATACAAGACCAGCCTCCAGAGTACAGTTCAGGGAACGGGGAGACGGGGCAGACAAAGAAAGAAATGGACCGACAATATTACTGAATGGACAGAGGAAAACTTTGCCACCAGCCAGGTCCTTGTCCATGACCGCCAGCAGTGGACAACAGTTAATGCAGCTCTTACTAGTGCAGTGCCCCCACGACTCCGGAAGGAATTATCGGATCCATATGTTTGTCTGGGGTCACATTTTGCCGTCCTGTTATCCGATTACAGCTACAATCCCTGTCCTGTTTGCCCATAAACATTTCCGTACCACTGACTCTTGTATCGAGTCGTCAAGGGGCGATAGCTGGCGTGTGCCTACGCCATGACCGGACACAGGACTGGCGGAGATTATTTCGGTCCAGAGACAAATGGATGAATGGACGTTTGACAGGGACAGAAGGAAAAGATTCCTGTCGTTGGTTTCCTTCTGCAGTTTCTCTCTTTTTCATTTCATGTTTACTATACTTTATATATGGAAAAAATTCATTCTGCAGCGCAGAAAAAAAACCAACAAAAACTTGCTGAAAACACAGGGCGTGATACGAGACGTAAAATTATTTCTGTCATGCTTTTGCTTAATGTGTTGCTTGCCTGGTGGACAATGGCGAAACACCTAGGAATAGAGTCGTATGTAGTGGACTGCATGTGCACTACGTAGGTCTAATGTGTTGATGTTGTAAGTAGTGTGTGGATGTTGTATATTGTGTTCAAATGTCAGACGGGCAGTGTGTTTTGAGTGCTATTTTTGTTGTATCGTGTGTAGCATGTTGTGAGTAGTAATGTTGTGTGCAGTGTATAATGTGTATGGTAAAGTGCGTCTGTGTTATTGCTTAGTACATTTGTGATAGGGCGATTGGGACGTATTGGGTGTTGATGATAACAATAAGGTTCTGACTGTGTGCGTGAGTGGTGTGTGTGTATTTAGGGGAGGGAGCATGTCAAGTCAATGAATGGCAGTGGGCTGTGATGTGTGCATGCGCTTGTGTGTGTGTGTGTGTGTGTGTGTGTGAGGGGATCTGGCCGGCCCAGGCTCAACAGTGATCCCTGTAGTGGAATGATCAAAGGCCGATACAATCATTATAGAAACATTACAGGAGAGCTGTGATTAAGAGTAGCCATACATGTTTCGCTGGGTCTCATATTGGTACTGGTAAGTGATGGTCTGGGGGACGATATAGGATTTGTGATAGAAAATGGATAGATGGATGCATGGATGATGGATAGATGGATGGATGGATGGATGGATGCGTGGATGGATGGATGGATGGATGGATGGATGGATAGATGGATGGATGGATGGATGGATGGGTGGGTGGATGGATGGATGGATGGGTGGATGGATGGATGGATGGATGGATGGATGATGGATGGATGGATGGAAGAATAGGTGGATGGATGGATGGATGGCTGGGTGAATGAATAGATGGATTGATGGATGGATGGATGGGTGGATGAATGAACGGATAGATGGATGGGTGGATGGATGGATGGATGGATGGATGGATGGATGGATGGATGGATGGATGGATGGGTGGATGGATGGATGAATAGATGGGTGGGTGGATGGGTGGATTGGCAAATAGACAGACTGACAGGCAGATAGATAGGTAGATAGATAGATAGATAGATAGATAGATAAAATCTATCCACAAAACTAATTCACAACAAGACAGATCTCTTCCTATCTTCCTATCCCTACATTCCTTCCCTCATGCTCTCCCTCTTGATTCATCTACACCCCCACCTCCCACGCCACACTACCCTCAACTGATTGCCCTACCATCAGCCATACGTCCTATGTGTGTGTGTATTGATCTACCCACCCCCCCCCCTCCCTGAGATTGTCTTGGATGCCAGTCCGTGAGTAGCTATTATCTGGGGGATTCTTGACTACTAATCCTTTACCTCACATTTAAATAGGGCCATAATTGCTGCTGCAGTCTGTACAGAATAGTGAATTTGGTGAGATGGAAGAATTAATGGATGGATAGATGTGAGTGGATGGGAGAGTTGTAGGGGTGGGCGGTTGGTTGGGTGAATGGGTGGATGGAAGAATGGATGAGTGGATGAATAAGTGGATGGATGGATGGATGGGTTGGTGCACGGATGGACGGATGGACTTTTGGATGGATGGATAAACGGATGGATGGATGAATGGGTTGATGGACGGATAGATGGACATTTGGATGTATGTATGGACGGATGGATGGACGGACATCATGTGCATAAAACTGTGAAGAGATGATCTAGTGGTTGATGAATATGAGTTTGAAATTGCGTTTTACGGTGCGTCGGCACAATAACGGCCCCTTTGCGCCCTCCACAGTCTGTTTGGGTACACGTTCTTCATTTATCTTTCGTATTCATTTTTTTAAAAGTTTAACAGTTGAATTTAATACATTCTACATACATTTAATACAACTTTATCACATTAGTAAAATCTCAGAATTGAATATGAGTGAAAGAAGAACGCGAGAGAGTGATGAACAGATGAATAAGTGGAAAATCCGTGTGGGTGGTTGTTTGGGTAGAAATAACGACAACAGCGAATGAATGAATGAATGAATGAATGGAGAAATGGATAAAATGCTTGGGCGTGAAGGAAAGAAAACAAAATTGATACACATAATGAAAGAGTAAAAGAATAAATAACCACTAGTCTTCGGATTTGCATTTAGACTTCACAACATTATACAGCGCGCTCCATTCCCGTACGCCGTGGAGCTAAAGATACGGGCCTATTTTCCGGACAGGGAAAATAGACAATTTACTGCAAAAGGCCGGGCCTCAGCATCGCCCATCACAGGGAATCATTCCGTAGCAGTTCTCTACTGTGGCGTACAATAGACCTCGGTAATTAACGTGTTTTGTATGCATACTGAGGGTACACGCAGACCTAATCGTGGGACCATATGGCACAGCTGACGGGGGGTGGGGAGGAATGGGGGTAGGTTGGCTGCTCTGTTTATATCAGCGGTTACAGACCTGCGGGGCTCCGTCAGTAAACTAAGAAGGAAGGAGAAAAAGAAGAAGAAAAAGTGGAAAAGATAATTATGATGACGTTAATGACTTCGATGATGACCTTGCTTAATTAGATGGATAAATAGATAGATAGATAGATAGATAGATAGATAGATAGATAGATAGATAGATAGATAGATAGATAGATAGATAGACAGATTGATACATGGATGAATGGATGGATGGATAGATGGATGGATGGATGGATGGATGGATGGATGGATGGATGGATGGATGGATGGATGGATAAATAGATGGTCAGACCGACAGACAGACACTGATAGATAGATAGATAGATAGATAGATAGATAGATAGATAGATAGATAGATAGATAGATAGATAGATAGATAGATAGATAGATAGGAAAAACGTAATAGAAGAATAACTAAAGTGGACATCTGAGAAGAGAGAACGAGAGGGAGAGAGAGAGAGAGAGAAGGACGTCCATGTTGTTAATAACAACAAGAAAAGCGCGTGTTGGACGTATTTAATCAGCAGTGTAAACATAGATAATGCGACTTTCCTTTGATGATCAAACATCAGAGTGAAACGTCGGAGTTTATAGATTAAGATTTGTGGATGTTTTGTAAGATCCTGTCACAGAAAGTAGGTCATCAATTGTTCCCCTTTCATTAGGAATCCGCGCTTGGTCCATTGTAATTAGCCGTTTGGTTTTCCCTTTCTCTCTCCAATTTTGATTTCACATTAAGGTTGATTTTAGCGTGGCATTTGAGGTCTTTGTACCTCAAATAGCCTCATTTGTGGGTAAACTTTTCATCTTCTGTCATTGGTAGGAACGGTGAAATCCGTCTGACGGAATTATCTTAGGTCATTTTTTTGTTTGTTTTATTTTATTACAATTATATTATCATTATTATTATTATTATTATTATTATTATTATTATTATTATTATTATTATTATTATTCAAGTTCACGTTCAAGTCTACTGTAAGACTTACGATCAATTCAAAATACACAGAAGAATCATGGAAACATACACAAACAAAAAGAGAGAAAACTGAACGCGCAGTCATTCACTCTCCCCTCTCCTTGCTGCCTACTACAATATTGACAATAATATACAATAAAATATTACTTGTCTGATAATTGCCTTGCCGGCAACAGTCATCATTCTTCAATGTGTCAAAGAGCAACACTGAATACTGCAGAGTTTCTATTGAAAGATTACTAAACGCAGACTTAAATGTGTTACGGTTTTGATCATGCGAGATCTCAGATATAGGCCTAAGATTAATCTAAGACGTGCCAAGATCCACATATCGAATTTTCTTGGACATACTGTGAAATGACACAAATGTATTCTCACAGCTGCAGATGACAACTCTCTGTTGCCAAATAGTCTATATACTCTGCAGAATTTATTTTTTTTTAATGTTGATTAAAGAAAAGTATACCCTTTCAAAAATAATAATTAAAATGAAAAACGTACAATGATAAGCAATGAAAAACTTCAAGAAAAACATTTTTTTAAAATCTCTCCTGTAAAATATCGGGTATTTGCCATATTGTTGTATGTGCATTTTTGCCTTTTCCAGAAAATGAGGATTGAAGTTTGGTCCTCAAAAGGGCTAAAACGCCTAAAACATGACGTCACAAACACGTCTCGAAACGATTTTAACCGATTGGAATGACATTTATCCATAATGGAATTAGGATTTAGAGAAACACTTTCATGGCATAACCTCAAAATCGGCATAAATGTCGCATACAACAATAATTATGGCAAATACCCCTCCAAAATTTGGTCCTTTGCACTTACGCGCTTTCACAACATAGGCAGCGACACAGACTAATAAATTAACCAGACTGGAAACTCGAGCTTCGGGCTGTGTCGCTTTTTACGGAATTTCCCGAGCGACGACTGCATAACCAACATGGCCGCCGCTCGGGAAATTCCGATTCTAGTTCTATCTGCAGTAGAAATTTCTTTTCATTTGTCAAGATTGGTTGTACATGTATTAATTTCTTGGTGAGGAACCAAACTTCCGCATTCAGTAGGCGCCTCAAAATGGTGTGATTCAAAATTGTAGCTATGCTGAAGCGTCGGTCGCTACCTTAAACCTAATATGGCGGATGGTTCATGACCTTTCGCTGTTTTGTGACGTCACACAATGGGATCATCCAGTCTGGGTATTTTATTAGTCTGTGGGCAGCGACTTTTCAATCTTGACATTCTTTTTTTTGTGTCCACAGCGCGTGCGGAATTCACCATTTACAAAGAGGAGGTAACCATCATTTTGGCGCCTTTGAATCGCTGTGGTTTGTGGTAGTGACCTTCTCTACTGTCGGCTTTGGTGACATGTACCCGGATATCTGGCCTAGTCAACTCTTCATGCTGTTCATGATCTGCTTCGCCATCATTATTCTTCCTACTCAGGTGAGATTGTTCAGTACAGTTATCTTCATCATCACCTTCCCCCACTCTTCACCATCACCCACCATTACCACTGTCATCATCATTCCTTCAATTAAACATCATTGTTATCATTATGTCGTAATCGTCATCATCATCATCGTCATCGTCGTCGTCGTCGTCGTCATGATCATCATCACCATCATTATCACCATCATTATCATCATCATCACCAGCATCATCATCATGATTTCTCTAATCAATAGTCATTATTATCATTATATCATCAGCTGACTCCTGCTATCATCATTATCTTCGCCACCAACATCACCATGGCCATCCTCATAATCCTTCTTATCATCCTCATCATCATCCTCATCATACATAATAATTATATTCTTCATCACCATTCTCACTATCATCATTATCATCCGTATCATCATACTCGACACTCATCAGCACGTTATTCGTCTTAGGGGCCGCGCGCACTATCCCGTTTCGCATGCTGCACGGCGTGCAAACGCAGATTTTTGCTTGCTTGGCAAGGAGTTTACCGTGCTGCACGCCACGCAAAAGATTGCTTGCATTGAACGGGTGGTTAATTTTAACATAGTGCGCGCCGGGCCTTAAGCGTTATTCTACTCGTCCCATCTTCACCACTCTCCAAATATTTTATAATAATACCAGCTTGACCAGCCCTAAGTATAATTCAACAACAACAACAACAACAACAACAACAACAACACAGCAATAACAACAACAACAATATTATAAATGATATATACGATCACTCTATCCTGCTGTCCTCGCTTATCCCGTTTTCAACTAGCCTTTTGACGGCAATACGCCGAACTGGAGACAAGTAAAGCGTTCGTAACCTATTGCTTAAGCCCTCTGGCGAGGCAACTGTTTCATTAACAATTATTTGCGCATCTTGCGGATTATTCCTCGGTTTGTGCCTAAATCGTAAGCTCATATATAGCCAGGATCATCTACTGTCATATTTCACATCTTCACGCCAAATTTCGGGAGATCATTCGGTAGTTTTTGAGTCCCTTCATTACAAAAAGAGTTTTCTTGTATTTTTAAAATGTAGATACTCCAAAGACTTGGAGGACTGTCTTCATTTTCTAAATAACAAAGTATTAGAAATGGCGCATAACACGTAGTTAGAAAGAGATGGATACGCGATACACAACTGGGGGCTCTCAGTCACAAGGCATGTGTTCTAACGTACTAAACCATTATGACCATCATTAACTATCCGTTCTCAGTCACAAGACACGTGTTCTAACGTACTAAACCTTTATGGCCATCATTAACTATCCGTTCTCAGTCACAAGGCATGTGTTCTAAGTTACTAAATCATTATGACCATCATTAACTATCCGTTCTCAGTCACAAGGCATGTGTTCTAACGTACTAAAGCATTATGACCATCATTAACTATCCGTTCTCAGTCACAAGGCATGTGTTCTAACGTACTAAATCATTATGACCATCATTAACTATGCGTTCTCAGTCACAAGGCATGTGTTCTAACGTACTAAACCATTATGACCATCATTAACTATCAACAAACAGTTGGCCGTAAATCTGTTCTTCTTAGGGTATTAGATATGCCCGCAACTAGGACAACCTAAAAGAGTATACTCTGTCAGGGGGTCACAATTGGCCAAGTCTGTTATGTACCAGGTATATGGGCCTGTCTAAGACTACAATTAAGAACAAATAAATAAACAACAACAAACACAGCAGAACATAAAGCCGGCTTAATTTTTATGTGTTTAAACTCCACACTGGAGAGCTTGAGTAAACAAAATAGTTATTCTTCTCAAGACGAATCAAAGTAATATTTCTGGTTTCAGCCCCGTCCAAAGCCAGCTTGAAATTTGAATTTTCCCGTAATTTCAACAAAAGATATGTTTTTATTTACCCGACTCTGCCATCAAAACAGAAATTCAGTTGACCTACGGCCATTCCAGTTCCTGGCCGCTAGTGGGTTCTGGTGCTTTAATAGAGCTCGATGTACTGAAAAAGGTATTTGTTTTTTTGTTTGTTTCATTTTTAGTTCTGGCTCCGGTGAGAAAAACCGGCGACGTTTAACTCTGTGCTTGGTAAATTCGACCCACAGACTAATAAATTAACTAGACTGGAAACACGATCTTCGGGCTGTGTCGTTTTTTACGGAATTTCCCGAGCTGCGACCATATTACCAACATGGCCGCCGCTCGGGAAATTCCGATTCTAGTTCTATCTGCAGTAGAAATTTCTTTTCATTTGTCAAGATTGGTTGTACATGTATTAATTTCTTGTTGCGGAACCAAACTTCCGCGTTCAATAGGCGCGTCAAAATGGTGTCATTCAAAATTGTAGCTATGCTGAAGCGTCGGTCGCTACCGTAAACCTATAATGGTGGATGGTTCATGACCTTTCGCTGTTTTGTGACGTCACACAATGGGATCATCCAGTCTGGGTATTTTATTAGTCTGTGATTCGACCTAAGTCACTATTTAATGCCGTTTGAATATTTGTTCTAATTAGTTGCCGCCATGACTCAGCTTGTTCTACAGTTGTTTCCACGGAAGATACGGATCCAAGTGGTGGCTACAGGCATGATTCTTACTTACGAAGTGATGACTCTTTGATTTTATGCCTGCATACCAAATCCATTTACAAAACCAAGGTGGATGTACGAACCTTCTAAGTGGCTTGGTTAGGAAATGACATTACTTTTAAAGATATAGCCTAATTTCGTTTTCAAAATTTTCCGAGATGCCCCAGTCACCAAAGTGTTAAGGCATAAAATTCTAAACCACTCCGTCCGTGTTTCTGGCTTTCACGACGACAGCACGTGCACACAGACTCAGCAGCCCCACAGACAAGTTTTATTGTTTTTGCCACAATTCGCACCCAAATCTGTCAGATTATTATCTGTAGTGTTTTACGAGCCTCAATGAAAGAAGTCTAAAGCCGTGTTTTCATGTGTACGGAAACGGAAAGGGAAACGTCAATATCCATCAGGTAGTAAAAAAAACAAAGACAGAGTGTTTCCATGGTTACGGAAACGGCGTTTCAAAACGCACGATGTAAATACTCGTTCTGTTTCACTACTTGAACCTGGGTGTTTGACGTTTTTTCCGTTGCCCTACATATTGCAATGGGTGGAATGTGATCTGGGACTCTGAAATCCGCTGGTTTATAGACTATTGGAAGCAAGTAGCTCGTCTGACCTATTTGCTGATGGAGATGGGAGGAACAAGGAACAGGAAAGAGGGTGGAAAGGGGGAGGAAGGGGGGGGGGGTACTTTCTTCAACAGTTCTGAGTCACGAACCATTTCTCATCTCTGTCTTGCCATTAATATTTGATAAGAAGGGAGGACAGGGACGAGTTTCCGCACGCCTCCGTCTGTAATGTATTACTGTTACGTTGAGCAATTAGTCAGTGGGAGGAATCGCCAGAGAAACAAACTATGACAATCCATTGCCTGCATAGTGTCATATGGAGGAGCTAGATTGAATTGAAGCAAACAGAAAAATTGGGGCCATACATAATAAAGTATACGTTCGAGTGGGACGTGTGTGCGTGTTTATGAATGTGTGTGTGTATGTCGGGATGCCCCCAACATAGGAAGATCTTGTATGAGGGAGAGAGGGTAGGAGGGCCTCCCCGGAGCGTATGTCAGCTTTCCAGTTATGGATATGACTTTAGAACCGATGGGAAAAGAAGAACTTTGTTGGGATTATATAAAATCAAATATTTTACTATAATTGAGCCAGAGGTGAACCTGTAAGCAGCTAAAACTTCAAGACTACGCCATCAAAAATTATGTGTACTGCATAAATTTTTGACGCAGAGTTACATGGACATATTCATTTTGAACAAAAATCAGACTTTACTATTATTTATATTAAAATTTGTTGAATCGCAAAAACAGAGAAGCATTTTCGACGACTACCGGTAGAATCAAAAAGTGTGATCGAAACTTTCACTCGGTGCCTACTTCGCCCCATTTTTCTAATGAAAAAGACAAAAAAAAATTGTTCGCGCCAATGTCATTATCAGTTCTGGAGCACCAAAATCTTGTCTTGTACATTCGCCATGCTTGTTGGGATGGGGTAAGGAAAAATTGTTCGCGCCAATGTCATTATCAGTTCTGGAGCACCAAAATCTTGTCTTGTACATTCGCCATGCTTGTTGGGATGGGGTAAGGGACCTGGGGTGAAGATAAGCATATTTAAAGAGTGCAGGAGGGGGAAGGAGTGGGGTGAAGCCAATGATGTGAATAGCCTACATAGGAGGAAGAAGTTGAAGCAAGCCGTATAAATAGCCTACATAGGAGGAAGAAGTTGAAGCAAGCCCTATAAATAGCTTACATAGGAGGAAGAAGTTGAAGCAAGCCCTATAAATAGCCTACATAGGAGGAAGAAGTTGAAGCAAGCCCTATAAATAGCCTACATAGGAGGAAGAAGTTGAAGCAAGCCCTATAAATAGCCTACATAGGAGGAAGAAGTTGAAGCAAGCCCTATAAATAGCCTACATAGGAGGAAGAAGTTGAAGCAAGCCCTATAAATAGCCTACATAGGAGGAAGAAGTTGAAGCAAGCCCTATAAATAGCCTACATAGGAGGAAGAAGTTGAAGCAAGCCCTATAAATAGCCTACATAGGAGGAAGAAGTTGAAGCAAGCCCTATAAATAGCCTACATAGGAGGAAGAAGTTGAAGCAAGCCCTATAAATAGCTTACATAGGAGGAAGAAGTTGAAGCAAGCCCTATAAATAGCTTACATAGGAGGAAGAAGTTGAAGCAAGCCCTATAAATAGCTTACATAGGAGGAAGAAGTTGAAGCAAGCCCTATAAATAGCCTACATAGGAGGAAGAAGTTGAAGCAAGCCCTATAAATAGCCTACATAGGAGGAAGAAGTTGAAGCAAGCCCTATAAATAGCCTACATAGGGACAGGGGAGGAGGGTGGGATGGGATGTGATGTCACCGAAATTGAGCTTACTACGTAGCCCTAAATTATGGATAACCCCAAATTAATGGCTACAATGGCGACACCAAGCTGTGACATACTGACCTTGCACACATCCTGACCCCAGCTAAGAAAGCCCCTTAGAATTGCTTCGTATGTCCTGAAACCTATCAAATATACACCAGCTAGGTTAGATTTGAAACAGAAACGATGAGTTAGAGTTATTAATGCTAAAGCTGTGTTTTCATGTGTACGGACGCGGAAACGGCAATCAGAAACGTCAAAAATCCACCAAACAGTAAAAAGAAAGAGTGTTTCCACGTTGTGTACGGAAACGGCGTTTGCCTACACATGAAAGCATTCTGTATATTTCAATACTTGTCGATTTTTTGATGTGTCCCTTGCCGTTTCCGTTTCGCTATACATGAAAACCCAACTTCAGAAGTGCTAGAGGGATATAGTTTACATTCTAAAATTCTACGAAATACATTACAACGTACAGCTTTTCTCTTTTTTTTTCTTTACCGTTTCAACGTCACCGTTTTAAATCTAAAACAGTACAGACCTGAACTTTGGGAGCCTTTTTCTTTTGCGTTTAGCGTGTTTTATCGTAAAAAGCTTGGATGTGTAGTGCATACGTACTTGCTGAAGAGTCCCAGTTTGGTAGGACATAATTTCGGTGTCCATAAACTATTATTGATTTCCTGAGACATTTGTCGCTGACACCACGTGCTGAGTTGTGATGGGTTTTTAGTGTTATCTAGCGAGGATTTTCGAGGATTAATTCTGGTCATCAGCGAGGAAACTTGTGGTGGAATAAACGATGGCGTTCCAATTCTCCGTTTTCTCATTATGGCTGTTGGTGTTATTATTATAATACTATTATTATTTTGCCAGTAGCCTGCTATTATTACTGTTGTTTTGGTTCTTCTCTATCTATCTATCTATCTATCTATCTATCTATCTATCTATCTGTCTATCTATCTATCTATCTATCTATCTATCTATCTATCTATCTATCTAACTATCTATCTATCTATCTATCTATCTGTCTGTCTGTCTGTCTGTCTGTCTGTCTGTCTGTCTGTCTGTCTGTCTGTCTGTCTGTCTGTCTGTCTGTCTGTCTGTCTGTCTGTCTAGCTATCTGTCTGTCCGTCCGTCCGTCGTCCATCCATCGTCCGACGGTCCGTCCGTCCCTCTGCTAGTCTGTCTGTCTCTGTATTTGCCTGCCTTTCTGTGTGTTTGTAAGTCTGTCCTTCTGTCTGTCTATATCCAGTAACAAAAACCATAGTAAGCACAGCCCCAGCATTAGAACAACTTAACGGTGATTACGAGCCCATTCAAATTCAAGCTGTTTTCACATTTTCAAGAATCACCAGGGTATCAAACTCAAAGAACCACGTGATGCTGGGCAACATTGTGAAAACAGTAATGATAAAATGAATAGTAAATACAATGAAGATAAAATTATTTTTATTATCAGATGAAAGCGGCGGAGAAGGCTGAAAGAAGCGAGAGGTGGGGGAGGAGGTAGGGAGCGGGAGGGAGAGATGTGAATACTACATTTTTAAATTTTTTTTGCCTTCTGTTCTCCCAAACAAATTTACGTGCCCTGTTTTTTTTTTTTTTTTTCTTGAACTGCTGGGCTTTACAAGATAATCCTCCGCTAATTGGCTGAGGGACTTTCTGTTTCTGATTACGCAACATGTTTTTGTGTCTTTTCATTCTCAAGGATTCCAAGTCAAAGACGCGTCTGTAGCAAACGAAGTACTTGAAGTTGTGAAAGATAAAAAAAAACAACGAACAAAACAAAAACGCACAATGCTCACGAAACGAAACTCATCTTATTTGACAGAACACTTCAGTAACCCAGTTAACAAAAGAAAACAAATCAAGATAAAAAGCTTTTGATATGGTCTCCAAGATTATGTTTTCCTCCTGTGGAAATAAAATTGCTTTAGAAAATTCAAAAAGAAAAATCTGCATGTTACATCCAGCTTTTTCTTTTTTGCCCTATTCTGATTTTGCTTGAAGTCTTACTGTGTGACCCCACAGATTTTCTGTCGTTTTAATAACATTGTTTCAGAAAATTGTATGCGTAGTCGAGTGGCCATGATAACATCAGTTCTTTCTTCATCGCAGACTTTTGTTATATTTTACCTTTGTACAGAAACGTGCAGTTCCATATTTATGACGAAAAAAGAAAAAAAAAAGCTACGGAATACCCTGGCAGCCAATCTATGGTATTATTGCATGCCTAATGAGAGTGCCCTCTGCATAATTATATAATATTCAAACTTGCTGTGTCTGGGCAGCACTGATGTTGCGTTGTCAAGAGCTTGGCGGCAAGTCTTGCTATGAAATTAAATTCAAGACCTTAGTTCTTTTTGTTCTGTCTCGATTTTCTGAAAAACTGGTAAACTTTTAGTATCTAGGAGAGTTAAGTATAACAAAATGCACAATTTAGCACTTGTTTAAAATGCATTGTGGCACTTATCAAGTTCTGATTCATTCTAACTCCTTTCCATAATACTAAAGTCGCAGACGTTTCACGTCGAATTTCTCAGTTGTGCAGAACCTGAAGTTCGAACCAGTGTGAACTCAAGTCGCGAACTGGGACAGTGATTTTACAATATCTTCTCAAAATTCCTTTAAATAAAAAACACTAATACATTAGTTTTGCAGCAACTACAGTGTGTATATTAGGTATTTTCATTTTATTCAGGAACAACCCATAATGTATCTGAAATCATTATTTTTCACGGCATTCTTAAGTATACGGCTTGGCATTGCCATTTAACCAGTTGCACCGACAAAGCGAAGCCTTGCTTATGTGTTCATTTTATGAGACATGAAAATTACGCAATGAAGTCGCCCCAGTGTCATTTCACCTTCCGCGCTGTGACAGCTGCGTCTGGAACGTTGTACAGCCAAAGCTTTTGTACAAAATAAGACAGGCACATAAAGTATAATGCAGAACTTGTAGGAGTAAAGGATTATTGCACAATGCAAGGGTTCTCAAGATGTTTTAGGCCTAAAGACTCTCCTGCTTAGATTTTCAAATATCTTGATTCATCGTGAACATACTGGTGGTTGGTGGGAGCCTCCAGTAGGGCTTTCTTCTGTCCTATCGTTCTGTTGTATTTGTCTATTATCGTGTTTTTGTCCTAGCACAATGTGATCGTTATCGTGTCGTCGTGCTTTTCCCATACTCAGACTCAAACATTGTGAACATGATGATGTTTGGTTGTTGTCCATGTAAGGTTATAGGGGAGGCATCATTAAAAAAAACCAAAAAAAACTTTAAAAAAAAAACAAAACAAAACAAAACCTTTCTCCGGGTTTACATCCTTGCAACTTCATGTTCTGTGGGCAATACCTGAATACCACTTCAGAAACAAACGAAGCCCACAAAAGACTGCAGATATCGAGGAGATCAAAGGTTTTTTAAAAAGCCAAACAAAAAACAAAGATCTCATTCCAGATTTCAACAAACTTCATTTCTGCAGTGCGAGAATGCAATTCTGCTACCAAGGGATGTTTTGGCTTGACATCCTTAGGTCATTAATTTATTTCTGCCCAAAAATGGCGATGGAGTATTGTACGACGGTCCACTATACAGTTTCACTCACTTAAACCTGCTGATAATAGGTTAAATGTCTCAATAAATAAGTCCACGCCGTGACCATAGTTCTTTTTTGTTCCAACTCCACTTTCTGCACAACTGAGACGTTAAACCTTTGCGGCTATCTAGTATTATGATAAGGCGTTAGAATAAATCGTAATTGTGAAACAGGTTGATGAGTGCCATAAAGCATTGGCCATTTTATACGAGTGTCAAAGCATGCACCTGTTATATCTCTTCTACATGTTAAAAGATCTCCAGTTTCTCAGAAAATTGAGATAGAATAAACAAGAACTGAGGTCGCGACATTTTGAACGGCACTAAATGAGAATAAGAAGTGAAAATAGAAACGGACTTTATGCAATTTATATGAGAAAATTCTCTGGCATGTACTTGTTTTTTTTGGTTTTGTGCATTCTTTCTTTTCTCTTTTATTCGCCGATCGTGATTTTGAAGAAGCCAGCTTTACAATTAACTCGGTACAGTGAACCTACAGGCTGTCTCTGGCCTGACATCTACTATGTGGTTCTCAACGTGGGCGATACCATCCCTCTCTCCCTGAGGCGAGGGGGGGGGGGAGAAGGGAGTGAGGGGGGTTCGATTTCAAAGGGGTGGGGGGGGGCGGTGATTTGGAGGCAGATATGGGGCAGCCACTGACTAGTTCAATAGCACGCATAGGTGGGTTTTATGAATAGAAGCCTTTTTTTTTGTTTGTCTGAAAGTGCATTTGGTAGAAAATGCTTTCTGTCAATGAAAATTGAACACACCTACTGTCACTAATAAGGCTTTGCAACACTTGATATCATAATTTGTGTGTAAACTGTCTTCTTGTGAAATGTATCTGTCGGGTTTGAGTAAAGATTTGGGGGCGGGGGGAGGTAAAAAAAAATTTGGAGTCTAAGGGGCCGATGGCCTGAAAGAAGTTGAGAACCGCGGTCTTAAGCGACAGTACAGGTCGCCATGCGGAAGTTAAGCACCGCCAAGCCTTTGTTTTCTTTCTAACAAAGAAATCGTCCATTAGGGTAAAATGGCCGATGTTTACAAACTTCGTGTAATGGAATTAGAAAGCCGGCGAATTAAAAAGCCATTATGCTTCTAAAGCTGACAGAACACGGCTGGCTAGACGTTGTGTATTGTAAGAACCGCACGCTATAAACTCTGAGATTGTCGTAGGTTTCTTTTACCTCATCAAACTTGAGATGTTGAACGTTAGGCGGGCGGGAGATAATTATATTGTAAAAACCGCAGGAAATCTGCGGGATCACAGCAAGGCTTGAACCGAAGTCAAAATATGGCAAAAAGAAAAGTTGTATGTAACAAAGCCTCGAATAAAAAATAATACAGAATTGATACAATAAAACACAAAAGAAAAGAGAAGACAAATCAAGCGCTCGGTATTTTAACCTTCTTCAGGAAAAAAATATTGTATCTTTTCCGTATCATTTTTTACACGCGGATTTGCTACATACAACTTCTCTTTTGCCATATTTTTTATTAACGTCATGCAATACTCCACTAACAAAAAATCTGAGAAGTGCTATAATTTTTTAAGATTAATGCGTTTTTTTGTTGTTTTTTTTACCATAGGCAGAACCAATATCGATTTTCTCAGAAATTTGTTTTTTTTTTAACTTTGTTTGAAATTTCGTTCATATTGAAGTTACTAACGACTATTGTATTGTGCATTCTTTAAATATGCCCTGAGGATGTCTGTCATGCGACAAGAATAATACTGTTCGGTGACTCAAAGTTAGAAAATTGATTTTTTCTCCCTTTTGGACATCCACCAACCCCCCCCCCCCCGCTATTCTTAGTGTGGCGGTGACAGGAATCAAGAATGCATTAAAATGCATAATAAACACCAGTTAAGCTAGGAAATTTATTGAAATCTAAATGCAAAATAAAATGTTTTGATATCGATTGTTAGTAAATCTATCTATCTATCTATCTATCTATCTATCTATCTATCTATCTATCTATCTATCTATCTATCTATCTATCTATCTATCTATCTATCTATCTATCTATCTATCTATCTATCTATCTATCTATCTATCTATCTATCTATCTATCTATTCTATCTATCTACCTATCTATCTATCTATCTATCTGTCTGTCTGTCTGTCTGTCTGTCTGTCTGTCTGTCTGTCTGTCTGTCTGTCTGTCTGTCTGTCTGTCTGTCTATCTATCTATCCGCCCGTCTGTCTGTCTATGTACCTATTTATCTATCTGTGTCTGTCAATCTGCCCGTATGTCCATCCATCCGTCCATCTATCTATCCATCCATTCATCTATCTATCTATCTATGTGTCTGTCTGACTGTCCGTCTATCAGTCCTACTGTCCGGCCGTCTCTCTCTCTCTCTATCTATCTATCTGTCTGTCTGTCTGTCTATCTGCCTATCTATCTGTCGTGACACGTACCGCCAAAAGAGACTGAAGCAGTAAACAAATGAAATAGAAACAAAAATACAGCGCTAACCGCCAGCCTGATCTCTAATGGAAAACTGCCGCCATTTTGACCTACTTGGTGACGGACATCAATGCCGCCCATTTCCTGGATTTCGACATGTTCCATCCGACGCGTTGCCATGGAAACAGGATGTATTGAAGCCATAGATTATAGAAGCTAGCATAATGCAACATGGAGTTCTTGAGTGTAGAAATTCTCCTTTTGTTAGCAATATCCTGTATGTCGAAATATGTATTTGAAAGATCCATTCTGTTGTTTTCAGCGGTGAGCTGTTTTTAGTCTCACCAATGTTCTCCTATTGTTAATCTATCTTGTCTTGTTATGTCTATTGTCTATTTTACTGTTCACTTTTTGCTGCTGTCTTTCTGTCTGTCTTATTTCCTATTATGCGCCGGTGTCTGTCTTTTATTTTATTTTGAGGTCTTTGATTTTGACATTTGCACCTGTCCTTTTCTTGTTTTATTTTTGTTCTATTTTTCTTGCTTTTGGTTTTTGTTGTTGTTGTGTTTGTGGGGGTTGCCCGGGCAGCGGCCTTGTTAGACTTGCTCTTCTCGATTTCCAACTGCCGAGGTATCTATAAGGTGAGCAACGTGTATATGGACCCTCCGAGTTTTTGGTCCTTGTCCGAGAAGACTAGCAGCTCGATTCTACTTACAATGGGATCATTGAAAGGCCACTCCCCCCATTTCCCCCAAATTTCCCACATGCCTGCACCGACAGGGCGAGCACCTTACCTCTAGACCAACATGTCCCCTCTCTGTGTCTTTCATTTGGGCTTCTCTGAAAGGCTGTTCTTTTTATTAAGTTAAAATGCAAAAAAAAAAAAAAAGGTATACACTGGGAAAACCCCGAGTTAGAAACAACAACAGCAAAATACTGTACTATAAATCAAGAAGCCCTGCTGCGACTCGGCAGGCTGTCTGTGATTTGTTGAATATTCTTTCTATTTTTTCAATGTTTTAACTGACTGACTGCCATAAGCCGTTGACAGCGGTTCATGCCTATTTCAAATGATCAATTCTTTGTTAAAATACCCATTAATTTTACATTTAACCATATTTATGTTTTAAAGATCCTATACCCTAGTATCACTGGTGTGCAAGTCTCCTGTCACCGTCTTTCAAAGAGGGGAGTATGGACACTCTTGTCCTCTGAAAGAACACTAGCTGGGAGTGAATCAGTTAACGGACTCCTCCACAAAATCCTAAAAGCTGACATACGCACCAACAACGCCAATACATGCAAACTAAAAATTGAGACGTTTATTGTTATTATGAACACTAAATTCATATATAGCCTGAAATTGTACCCTATAACCAGTGGCAGTATTGGTAAACTGGATAAGACACCTGCACACAAATAAAAAAAAAACAGCGGTGCCTGTTCAAACCCAAAGAAGAACCTGGTGACGTAAAACAACAACCACAACAACAAAGATGGGTGACGAACACCGCCAAAATTTCTCACGGGTTCATCAAAAGGATTGGGAGATATTTGGTGTCAATGTTGGGGCAGTCGTTGTTTTTTTTATCACCTGATAAAGGTTTCGACTTTGAAGCGAATTGAACAAAACCCAGATTTTACACAATTCTTCATTCTCATTTTCTAGAAAAGGCAAAAATGCACAAACAAATATAATATGGAAAATACCAGACGAAGTATAACTGTTTCAATTAATAATATTATGGTAAGGTCACGTCTTATCTACCCTATGTAATTGTTCATGGAATCTATTGTTTTGAATGAGTCATTCCTTCACAGCGCCATACATCCTTTGTTTGTTTTTAAACTTTTTTCTTGCTTCTGAAATAACTAATCGCGGCTCTGGGCCCAGAACCTCCGGTAGCTATGAATCATTAGGAAAACAATAGCAACGCAAACAACAACAAAACATCAGGATCAGACGTTGCGTGTTCTACCTACATACACTCAAGCTAGACCTTTCATGCCAGCCATTAATTAACCACGACTTTCACCTAGTAAATAAGAAGATCTTTTGTTCTGTCCTTCTCTACCTACATCGTCATGCGGATAAAACACAACGCATGTCAGGATTTAGGCTTGGCGCACACCGGCCGACTTTGAATCGGCTAATTAATCGGATGGTGACGTCACGACATTGAGGCTTAAGCCCAGGTGGCACCAGCGGCTTTTGATCTGCCAATTAGTTGGATGTGACGTCACAATATTGAGTCTCAATAAAATCCAGCTAGTTGGATGGTGACGTCACAATATTGAGTCTTAGTGAAATCCATCTAGTTGCCTAGTACCCGAGATCTCATTGAAACTCAATGTCATATAGGCCCATTGCGCATATCGGCCATCTTTGTTGTAAAGACCCACGCATGACCATGGCGATGGTGGCATTGATTTTGATTCCTTAGCTGATTTGCACTGCGAGCACTTGAGGCGTCGCGAACCAATCGGCGGCGAGCTAAAACTAGTTCACTGCAGTAAACAATGACACGTGTGTACACGCACATGGGAGACGTTCGGTCAATTCTTTCACTCCCTTTTCCTTGTTTACACGGATGGTAGGGAATCGGGCCAGTTTGGATCCACCTTTCCACCCCTGTCATAACAGCCAACTGCAATGCCACAAGCAGGCATTTTAACCGCTTAGATATATCTCGAAGTTACACTCATCAGCTGATCCAATGGCCATCTTGTGTGTCGGAAGAACAAAACAAAAACACTCTGTGACGTCATTCGCAATGGGCCTATACTCGTTTATAAAACTTTTTCCAGACCTATACAAAACACCTTTTTTGGAATTTTACCAGTGTGTTAAAACTATATGAATGTATGTAATTCTATGTGAAACTTAACAGCTCTGAATACGAAACATAAATAAAGAACATTCACCCAAATAGACTGTGAAGGGCACAAAGTGGCGGTTGTCGTGCCGTCGCGCCGTAAAACCCTAACTCAAACGAACAAACGAAATGACACCACCACCCAAATGGTCTGGGCAAGCCTTTTTTAATATTATAATGTCTCATCTCACAAATCCCTCATAACACAATTTTGTTATCTCTTTTTTTTATTGTTGTGATCACTCGATACATGTCTGACCACGCCCCCTTATCTCACCGACCAATAGGTGGAGCAGCTAGCCCTGATCTGGTTGGAGAGGCAGAAAATGGGCGGGTCCTACAGCAGCCATCGGGCGCAGACAGAGAAACACGTGGTGGTCTGTATGACTACGCTATCGGCTGATTCAGTGATGGACTTTCTCAACGAGTTCTACGCCCATGCCAAATTACAGGTGAGTGAAGGGGATTTGTAGAGGGGGGTTGGATGGACACCCTTTCTCTCTTTCTTTCTCTCTCTGAGTTTTGTCCTCTCTCTCTCTCTCTCTCTCTCTCTCTCTCTCTCTCTCTCTCTCTCTCTCTCTCTCGCATCCAACCTCTCTCTTTCTTTCTCTCCCTCTGGCACTCCCCTCCACGGTCTTTCTCTCTTTCTCTTCGAGCCCTCTCTCAGACTACCCTCCCTCACTTTCTCTCTCTTCCTCTCTATGTCTCTCGCTTCCTCTCTGTCTGTCTGTCTTTGGCATGCTCTATCTCTCTGTGTCTCTCTCTGTCTCTGTCCCTGTCTCTTGTGTGTCTCTTTTCGCGCCCCCTCCTTTTCTCTTTATCTCTCTCCCTCTATCCCTTCCCTCTATCTGTCTGTCTATCTCTGTCCGCCCGTCTCCCCCCCCCTCTCTCTCTCTTATTATATATCTCTCTCTCTTTCAACCACTTCTTTAGAGAGCACAAAAGCACTTTCTGTTCCCGCACAAACAAATGGAACCAAGTAAACCATGATGAAGAGAGGACAGAAACAGTAGCTTTAAGAATAACGAACATAAACATGTAAACGCGAAGAGAGATGGACAGGCATACAAAAAAGTAGGGGGATGTAAATGAGTACACAATGGATGGGTGGATGGATAAATGGATGGGTGGATGGCTGGATGTGTACGTGCATAGATAGGATTTGGATGGATGGATGGATGATTTATGGATGCATGATGGATGGGTGAATGAAGCACGGAGGCTTGAGATGGATTAGTGGATACATTTTTTAAATGGATAGAAGGACTCAGATGTCTAAAATTAGATTTCAAAAGAAAGAATGAAAGCAGCTGACAGGAAGCACGAGAGAAGGAAAGAGAGAAAGAAAAAAGGAAGAAACAGAGAGATTAAAGAAAGGAAGAAAGTTTCTACCGCTTTCATGCATAATAAAATCGAACTCTGGGAATTCAAAATCCGGTGGCGTGATTGCTGAAGCGCAAGGGTGGGGTGCCGGTGGAGGGGGGGAGGATCGGGGGTGGAGGGGCAAATGCATAATTGACGAGAATTCTAACACATGAGCAAATGGCCTGTGTCACCTCTCTCAGAAATTGGTGGTTAATGTTTCAGTATGTGACGGGTTTTCCTCACACCCATGTCACATCCAATTCAAGAAACTGATTGTAAAATGAAACGTGTTGTGGCACGAGAAGTAATAAAATATGTTTTTTTTTTTTCATTTTAACTTTAAATTACCAATAACTTTCAAGCATGTTCCATACTAAAACTTCAGGTTGCAAAATGATAATGATGATGGTGATGTTGTTGATGATGGTGATGTTGATGATGATGGTGATGTTGATGACAATGGCGATGTTGATGATAATGATGATGATGGTGATGATGAAAATACAGATCATGAGGAAGAATGTCTATCTGTCTATCTATCTATCTATCTATCTATCTATCTATCTATCTATCTATCTATCTATCTATCTATCTATCTATCTATCTATCTATCTATCTATCTATCTATCCACCCACCCCTCCGTCCATCTGACAGTCCGTGCGTCCGTCGATCTGTCTGTCAGTTAGTCTGTCAGTCAGTCTGTCTGTCTGTCTTTCTGGGATGGCGGGAGACATGTTGCCAAAAATTACATTACGTATTAAGAAATGTAACTGGAGCTAGAAGAGGAACGCTAACCTCTGGACTGTGCACCCTAACCCTAAACCTAACCCTAAAATGACTCTGAACGTCACCGAAAATCCCTGGGATGTGGGTGTGTTGCTGCCCCGCCCCTGAATTTGCTGGTCTGCACTGCAATCAGCAAACACGCTCCCCGTCCAAGATCCCAAACTTAATGCATGTATAATGTGACACAAGGCGACTGAGTGGGCCTTTCTACGCTAATTCTGTTTATATGATCTTTCTTTCTTTCTTTTTACACTTTTCTTCCATTTCCCCTTTAATGGGGTCATGAAAGGATTCCCTTTAATTGGGAAAGATGTTCTGTTTGGAGGAATGCTGAATGAGAACATTTCTTCCGCCCAAAGGAAAAACGATGTAACTGACATCATAGCCCTTTTTCTACTTTTTTGTCTTTGATTCCGAACAATCACTTACTCTGGTTTGCCACATTAGGAACTAAAGTCGGTAGCAGATGTGTCTATCTGCGTTTAACATAAAAAAAAAATATTACGTGTGAGACAATTTCATAGAGAAACAAGGTAGAAAAAGGCCATTCTATCAGTTACGATGTTTTTCCTTTGAGCGCCAGAAATGTTCCACGATGGTTTTAAGATTATTTTTTTTTCTTTTTATTCAGAGTTGGGGGAATGTGTGGCATTCGTGTGTGCTGTACCTCTCACTCCCCCTCTCCTCCCTTGTTTGTTTGTCTTTTCCTCCATATTTTCTTTCATTTCTTAAAAGTCCAAATTTGATCCAACTGGGCATCCTTATTTCTGCATCTCCATTCTTTGCTTTTCACTCTTTCTTCTTGTTCTCTGCTCTCCTTGTACAAGTTGTAAGTGTATCTGGCGAAATCGGGCTTAAGGTAAAAAAAACCAAATTCCTGAGAAGAAAAAACCCAAATGGTGGAAAAAAATTCTATGGAAATTGAGATTTACTTATAAAATGAAATATAAGCCTTTTTTCTGCATTCAGTTAAGATATTTTGCTTGAAATCGTCTTAGAAATCTATTATATATTTCAGTAACTTGCAGCCTTTGGCATGACTAACTGACCAAACTATACACTCTTCAGGCCTTAAATTTGGCAGGAAGGTGGCAATTGAGATAAGGATGATGATGGCTATAATTAAAAGTTGTTTACTTCAAGTATGTATATTTAATAAATAACAATGTTGAATACTATGTAACATCTGTATTTTTGCATGTTTGTTTCGTACTATTATAGTACCGTGTGTCACAAATCCCAGACTGGGAGATGTAATAAGTTATGACAGGACAACAATCACGAACAAACAAGTTAACACTTAACAGAACAATCCATCAGACTCACACATTTATTAAACATAATTATACATATAATAGCGCAATTACATATATTATATTATTGAAATGACTGCCGTACAACGGCCTTATTCTCACACACACGCTCCCTCGGATCCACAATCCGGTAGTCACTCCTAAAGGCACTTCGGCCTCAGCCTCTCCCCTCAGGGTCTTAATAGTACATTAATGATTCACTGGCACCGCAGTCTCTCAATATCACCTTCCTATTGTCATACACCTTAGCACTCCCCTAGCACCTCCGCAGGGCAATAACACATTAGTATTTCCATAGCCATCAACATGGCAACAACATAATATCAGTTCACGAGCCTATCAACAGGGCACAATATAGTATCTCATTCACTCTCATATCTACGTCCCTGTCCGTGGCCTGACTGCCACGACTTTATGTGCCTCTACTGTCCTGCACTGACAGCCTCACTTCTGGCCTATGTGTGGCCTCCGGCCCTATGCTGGCCTATCCCCTGTGCTCATCGAGGTGGCTCTGCGGCCCGTCCCCGACACCAGTCATAACTGGAAAGACTCTCACTAGTCTTCTCGACTGCTTCCCCTTTATGTCCGCCCGATGGGCTTTTATTCACAGGTCCGATCCCTAGGACCTTCTAACTTGCAGTGATAGTTATACAGCGCTTTCGCCTCCTTCAGACCCCCCACTCATGACATGCACGACTTTCTCACTTGTCTCCGTGCGTTAATTTTACTCTCCTCTCCCCCCGTAATTATTAACTATCGCTCACTCCACTCGTGACATCATCCCCCACCCCAAAAAAATTAATGCAATTAATTTCAAATCGCATCAAGATGACTGTCAACGAGTGAGCCTGAGCAATACCTACATTAAAAATGACCTACCAGTTCCTAGTATATAGAATACCGAAATCAGGGGAAAATATGGGGATCAATATGGCCTGCAATATGCATATATGTGTCACATCATGAATAGCTAACTAACCACAATACTTAATACAGAATCAAAAACCATTCAACCTATCAACCATTCTTCATATCATATATTTTATAATGTCAATATTTTAAAGTCGACTCATTCACACAGATCCTGTCAATGTTCCTGTCCTCCGATGTATAAGCTCCTGAAATCTTCCCCTAGGCTCGACTAAGGTAGTCGGCGATATGATTGCTGGTTCCTGGAATTGGTTGAATAACGAAGGTGTACGGCTGTAAAGCCAATGCCCATCTAGACAAGCGTGGGCTGGACGAACGATTCTTCGACAAAAATGTCAGTGGCTTGTGGTCTGTCTGGATACAAAATTCTCGTCCCATGAGATAACGTCCTAGTTTCTGGACGGACCAGACAATGGCAAGACACTCACGCTCTATCACAGAATACTTTCTTTCTCTCTGCAATAACTTCCTACTGACATAACATACAGGATGGAGACATTCGTTCTTCTCCTGTAGAAGACAAGCGCCGACACCAGAGTCCGACGCATCCGTTCTGAGGATAAAATTAGATCGAAAATCGGGTAATATCAAAATGGGTGACGATGATAATGCTGTCACCAAATTATCAAATGATGTCTGACATTCAGACGTCCACTGGACCTTATCGGGTTGTCCCTTCTTAGTAAGGTCAGTAAGAGAAGATGACAAGGAGGAAAAATTTGGAATGAACTTTCTGTAATAATTTAAAATCCCCACTAAGCTTCTGACTTGTTTCTTTGTTTTTGGGATTTGCAACCCTACTAACTTGTCAATTTTTGTTTCTTCAGGTCTCTGAACACCTCTACCCACAATATGTCCTAAGAATACTATCTCTGGACATGCCAAATCCATCTTTGCGGGTTTAGCAGTTAACCCAAAATGACGTAATCGTTGAAAAATTACTGTTAGTGTCTGAATATGATCAGACCATGTCGACGTATGGCATGCTATATCGTCAAAGAATGATACGACATTAGGTATGTCCTTCAACACCAATCTCATTAATCGTGCAAACGTCGCTGGCGCGTTTACCAACCCAAATGGCATGACCTTAAATTGGAATAATCCAATGGGCGTTTGGAACGCCGTGTATTGTTTAGACTCCTCAGTAAGCGGGATTTCCCAATAACCTTTCGTTAAATCTATCTTGGAAAACCACGTGGACCCGGCCAGTGAAGCTATTAGTTCCTCCTGAAACGGAATAGGCTCCCTATCGCCTACCGTAATAGTGTTCAATCTTCGAAAATCAATACAGAACCGCACCGATCCATCAAGTTTTTTCACGAGGACGATGGGTGATGAATACGGCGATGTTGATGGTTCTATCACATCTAACTTCAACATTGACTCAACTTCCTTTATGACTCTATCTCTCGAAGAAAAAGGCAACGGATACGGTCTAAGAAATACTGGCTTATCCGAAGTCAACTTTATTTGGTGCTGGATCACCGTAGTGCGACCCGGCAAATCCGTAACAACATCCGGAAATGACGCTAACAGGGTCTCAAGTTCCCTACTCCTTGAACTTGTAAGGTCAGGGTTAATTTTTACGTCCCTGTAACCTTGTGTCGGAGTTAACTCCGGCAATTGAATTTGTAACTCCTCCTGCGCCTCGGTGTCGCTTACGTCACAGTCCAACTGGTCTACGACCCCCGTACAAGCCGTAGAGAAGACAGTCTCCTTTGGTCTTGTCTGTGCACACAGATACTGTGGTCTCTCATAAAATCTCTGTAGCATATTAACATGGAAAACCTTACTCGTTCCATCAATGTGGATAGCGTAATCTACCTTTGAAACAACTCGCTCAATAACATAAGGACCTTTCCATGTCATCAATAACTTATTATGGTCCGTAGGTAACAACAACAGAACCTTGTCTCCTGGCTTAAAAATTCTCAGTTTGGAACCTCTATCTTTATAGTCTTTTGCTCTCTTCGAAGCCATACCAGACGCTTCTTCTGCTATAGTGCGCGCTGCAGATAGTCTTTCTCTTAAATCAACAAGGTACTGAAACCTTTTTAAACGGTTCCGAAACCGTGGGGATCTTTTGACGAGGAGCCTGGGGTGAACGACCCTTATGCGTCGTCTTTTGGCACGCACTGCACGTCTTACAATATAAACGTACATCTCTGTATACTGACGGCCAATAAAAATCTTTCAGAATTCTCTGCTTGATTCTAGCACTTCCCATATGATCCGCTAATGGAACATCATGGGCCAGACGCAATACTGTAGCAATCAACGACCGTGGCACGACGACCCGCTTTTGAACGGAAGCCACTGTGACGTACATACGGAACAGAATGCCCCCCTGGACAAAAAAAGAAGATGACCCGTTCTTATATCTCCTCGTTTTCTCGGTTCGCGCTTCCCCAAAACATGGGTTTAATGATGGATCCTCTCTTTGTAATCTCGCCAAGCGCTCTGGCGTGATATCTAGGTTGACCGCTGGCGTTGCCAAGGGTCTAATCTTATCTTTATCCGCTACCCGTCGACGTGTCTCGACCGCGGCGCAAAAGTCAATACCTTTGGATTGCGACCATGCTTGCACGTTCTCATCGGAAGGGGAAACTACCCGTGATACATTCCCAATGATGAGCTGGGCGCCTGGAAAACAACCAACGACTGCTTCGACTTCCCCGCTAAGGAAAGGTGTATCTATCATTATTTTTGCCATGGGTAGTTTCTCAATGGCCCCCGAAAATTGGATGCACGGGACAGTCTCACCTGTAAGCTGTGAATCCCGAATGCAGTCCCTATGCACTCCCACAACGGTAGATCCTGTATCTCGTAAAACCGAGACCGGTTCGTCCCCAACAAACCCCGGATAAACCCTAAGACCACCTCCTGTATGACATGAATTTATGACGGGGATCTTTCTCCCACAAGGTAAAACACCGGAAGATAATAACTTCTCACAACTGGGACACTTAGAATACTGTCCGCCTCCGTTGTCCGATGTAACACACGCAGCCGCATGGTGAAATTTATTTGGGGAACATGGACTGGAGCTACTGTCCACGTTCGCCGCTATCCTACCTGCAGGGCAGTTCACGCTGATGTGATCTGCTCTTCCGCAGTTCCAACACTTCGCGGCCCTACACTCGCGCGAAAAGTGACCCACGCGTCCGCAAGTCCAACACTCCGCTCCCTGTGCTGCTCTAGGCCTGGGTCCCCGTGACCCCTCGCGACCGGAACTAGAGTCCCTATGCCGTCGGTCATCGGCAAAGGTCACAACTCGCCCCCGGCCATTACCGCGACCTAGCCCTCCTGCTCGGTCAAACTTACCGGATCCATATGCCGGTGATTGGTGATAGCCCCTATGCTGCCCCTGGGCTTGCCCACTATAGGCACCACGCTGACGCGACCTGTCCCTGAGTCCTGCCGGCGACCCCTCGACAACGGCGACGTACCCAGCATCTTGGACGTACGCCCTGGCGACTGGTTTGGACGGGTGCGCCGTACGGTATGCCTCCGCCAACTTAGACGCCTCCTGCACCGTCGCGGGTTCGTTCTCTTTCAGGAAAGCCACCAGATCTTTGTGGCACGACGCGTACAGCTGGTCACGGATCATTAAGTCTTTCAGTTTAGCAAAATCCGTGCCCACATGCGCCAAGTCTACCCAGTTCGCGAAATACTCCGTTAGTCTCGCGACGAAGGCAGCAAAGTCCTCCCTGGTATCTGCACGTGCCCGCCTAAACTGCTCCCGGAAATATTCCTCGGTACGCGCAAATCGGCGAAGCAGCAAAGCCTTCAGCTTATCGTAGTCTTGCACGTCTTCGCGCTGTAGCTCTTTAAAGTAGGTTAGCGCTCGCCCCTGCAATAGCGATGCCAGGTACGTGGCCCATAATTCCTTATTTTCCCCCCATTGCAATTGTGCGTTCAATTCGAACCTGTAAAGGAAGGCGTCTATGTCGTCCTTCCGGTCGTCGAACGTAGGGAGCTTAATCCTGACACCACCTTTATTGGGTACCTGCCGCTCAACTGTTTCTGTTGGCGCACTCTTTTTGATTTCCAACTCCGCTATTCTTACTCGCGCGTCTGTCTCCCGCTCTTGAGCTTCTATCTCCTTTAACCTTATCTCCTGCTCCCGTTCTTGAGCTTCTATCTCCTTTAACTTAAGCTCCCTCTCCTGAGCCTGTCTCTCCTGTTGCTGATGCAACTCCTTTAACTTAAACTCCCTTTCCTCTTCCTTATCCTTAGCCTCTCTTTCTTGTTGCTGAGCCTTAGCCTCTCTTTCCTCTTGCTTATCCTTAGCCTCTCTCTCCTGCTCCTGAGCCTTAGCCTCTTTTTCTCGCTCTCTATCCTTAGCACGCTCATCGCGCAAATCCGCCTGCTGTTCTTTGATCCAGCCGCGTAGCTCCTCTCCCTCAAGGCCAAGTTCCTTACCCAACTTCATTAATTGTTGGAGTTCCGCCATTTCACAGATTTATGGTTATGGTATGTATTACAAAAACGGCTAACCTGTCGGTATGATCACTAACAACACGACCAGAGACCTGAGATCACACCAGATATAACCACACCTACTTGTATCCAATACAATTCAGAAATTTACCTTTACAGCACAACTAATTCTATATTCATAAAATGTACTGCACTATTAATAATAAAAAAGAGTAGAAAAGACAAGAATAAGGAAATTCAGTAGAAAGACCACAAGTACGTCAAGGACAACGAACCAGACTAGGACAAAGACCTAAAAAAGAAAATATAATGGAAAAAACTGCAACCTAACTACGCCAATTACACAACAAGGTACGAACAAGAACAGAGTCTGAAAAAAAAGAACGTATCTATAGATAGGGAAGAGAGGGACAAGAGAAACGTCTTCCTAAAACAACGAGGAAGATAGAACGCTACAACTAAACAAAAATACAGGTCCCTACAGAACTGTTCACTGTGATGAACGAAGTTCCTAGATTAGCCCACCTCCCGAAGAGGACAAACTACGCTCACCACAGCAAACCCGCGCCACCGCCCGTATAACCTATAACGACAACAAAAACAGCAAAAACAGGGAAAAAGACAGATTAAAGGAACAGCCCCCGATCCAGGGCACAAAATTTTTGACTTTCACTTAACTTTTGAAATTTTGAGTAAAACTCCTCCCTTTAATCGGAGCTCTGGCTGCTTGTCTCCTCAGGCTGCACGCACACACTCTGGAAAGTTTAAATACACATTAATACCTATTCATAGCAATACCTGTATCAATACATATTCATCAATATACATAAATCATATCATGAAATGTCCATTCATCCAACGAACAAGACAGCACAAATACCTACTAACTAACTACAACTAAATATTACGAAAATGGACGAGTCACAATGGACGAGCCCCCAATGTCACAAATCCCAGACTGGGAGATGTAATAAGTTATGACAGGACAACAATCACGAACAAACAAGTTAACACTTAACAGAACAATCCATCAGACTCACACATTTATTAAACATAATTATACATATAATAGCGCAATTACATATATTATATTATTGAAATGACTGCCGTACAACGGCCTTATTCTCACACACACGCTCCCTCGGATCCACAATCCGGTAGTCACTCCTAAAGGCACTTCGGCCTCAGCCTCTCCCCTCAGGGTCTTAATAGTACATTAATGATTCACTGGCACCGCAGTCTCTCAATATCACCTTCCTATTGTCATACACCTTAGCACTCCCCTAGCACCTCCGCAGGGCAATAACACATTAGTATTTCCATAGCCATCAACATGGCAACAACATAATATCAGTTCACGAGCCTATCAACAGGGCACAATATAGTATCTCATTCACTCTCATATCTACGTCCCTGTCCGTGGCCTGACTGCCACGACTTTATGTGCCTCTACTGTCCTGCACTGACAGCCTCACTTCTGGCCTATGTGTGGCCTCCGGCCCTATGCTGGCCTATCCCCTGTGCTCATCGAGGTGGCTCTGCGGCCCGTCCCCGACACCAGTCATAACTGGAAAGACTCTCACTAGTCTTCTCGACTGCTTCCCCTTTATGTCCGCCCGATGGGCTTTTATTCACAGGTCCGATCCCTAGGACCTTCTAACTTGCAGTGATAGTTATACAGCGCTTTCGCCTCCTTCAGACCCCCCACTCATGACATGCACGACTTTCTCACTTGTCTCCGTGCGTTAATTTTACTCTCCTCTCCCCCCGTAATTATTAACTATCGCTCACTCCACTCGTGACACCGTGCATGACATAAAAAGTAACCGTATCATCAAGCCTTCAGTTTGGTGCGTAGTGTTCTGGTGCGCAAGAGTTCTGAAGCAAGACTGTAGTTTATTACTTTTATTATATGAGAGAGAGAGAGAGAAGGAGAGAGAGGGAAAGAGAAAGAGAGAGAGAGAGAGAGAGAGAGAGAGAGAGAGAGAGAGAGAGAGAGAGAGAGAGGGGGGGGCACATGATGGTTTATTTCGGGCAATGCCCGGTAGGTCATCTAGTAATTTATATTTTATATTTATATTTTGATTTATAACTCATTTAAACTTTCGAAACGTGTATAACTTGTCAGCTCCAGTTACATACAACAAGCAGACTTCGATATATTATGTAAATTTGCTTATTTTACCATGTATTTTGAGTTCTGCATATGAGGGGCCCACCGAATCTGAAGAACCCCTCCTCTCCTCCCCTCCCCCCCCCCCCCCCGGTCTAAATCCTGCCCTGCAAGTACAAGGATAACAAAAATCCGCTTTCAAGTACTATGATCTTGTACAAACGATCCTCTCTCTCTCTCTTTCTTCATGAGTGTCTGCCTATCGGTCATTCACTCAAGTCAGTCTCCCCCCCCCTCCTGTTTTCTTCTCTCTCTCTCTCTCTCTTTTTAGTGTCTGTCAGTCAGTGAGTCTGTCAGTCGTCAGTCCCCCCGCCCCCCGTCTTTGTCTCTTTCTTCTTTCTAACTCTCTCTCTCTCTCTCTTGGTCTGTCCTTCTCTTTCTCTCTCTCCCTCTCTCTCTGAGTGTCTGTCAGTAAGTCAGTCAGTCAGTCAAGTCAGCCCCTCTCTCTCTCTGTCTGTGTCTCTCCGTCACTCTCTCTTTCTTTCTGTCTGTCTCTCTGTCTCTTTCTCTCTCTTTCTGTCTCTCTGTCTACCTGTTTGAGTGTCCGTGAGTGAGTCAGCCAAATCAGTCCGCTCCCCCCCCCCCCGCCCTATTTTTCTCTCTATCCGTCTCTGTCTATCTGTGTCTCTCATCACTCTCTCCGTATTTGGCTAGATCTCGGGTTTCCTATCACCAACTCCCATGTCAAACGTTACACAACATTAGATTGTGTCAATGTACAACGTAAGTTTCACTGTCTGTTTAGCTCAGCCGTGACAGTCACAAACACAAACGAACCTGAAATCAATGTGTGTCAGTGATTCGTTTAGACTGGAGATAATTTGGTCTCCTTGTTGTAGCTTTGTTTGATGGTTTCGTGTGACAATCATTCAATGGCTCATTGTTCTGTGTCTTCGTTTTAGCTGATGTTGTCGTCGTTGTTGTTGAATTTGTTGTTGTTGTTGTTGCTATTGTTGTTGGTGATGATGTTGTTGTCTTTGCTGTTTTTGTTGTTGTTGCGGCTATATTTAGTGCTGTTGTTGTTGATAATGATGTTGTGCGCTGCTGTTGTTGTTGCCGCTGCTGTTGTTGTTGGTGATGATGTTGTTGTTGATGCTGTTTTTATTGTTGCTGTTGTTGTTGACGATGTTTTGGTTGTTGCTGTAGTTGTTAATGATGATGCTGTTGGTGGTGCTATTTTTGTTGTTGCTGTTGTTGCTGCTGTTGTTATTGCTGCTGCTGTTGTTGTTGTTGATGATGATGCTGTTGTTGATGTTGTTGTTGCTGTTGTCGCCGAGACATTGTCTAACAGAACAGTGTGACATCTAAGCACTGGTTGTTTTGTGTCTTAATGTTGTGATGTTGTCGTTGTTGTTGTTGTTGTTGTTAATAGTGGTTGGTGTTGTTGCCACAGCTTTGTCTGATGAACTCCGCGTGCCCATCAAACCACTCGCCATCCTATCTCTGTGTGATGTTGTTGCCATATCTGCCCATCTATCTGTTTGTTTGTTTGTCTATTGCTGTGGTGGTTGGGGTTGTTGTTTCGTTTGAAGCTGTCATTTATGTTGTTGTTGGCAGGATTTTTGATGGTGCTGATGACCTGTGGCTCTTGATGTCACTATTTTCCCTTCAGAGTCATTTAAAATCTTGTGTAGCACAGCTTCTTCACAGACATTTTTTTTTTGTCTTCCCACTTCCCCAGGACTATTTCGTGGTGATGTTGTCGCCGTGTGAGCTGGATACTACCATGAAGATGCTGCTGCAGGTGCCGCTGTGGGCCCAGAGGGTCATCTACGTCCAGGGCTCAGCGCTCAAGGACACTGACCTGACCAGATGCAGGTTGGCTTGTCTGTTGTTGTTTTTTTGGTTGGTCTGTGTGTTTGCTCCATGGTTTGTTTCTCTGACTCCACCATATCATCCACTACTTTCTGTCTTCATTCGTACCTCCTTCAGTGTCCCATCTTCTCTCTATCTTCAATTTACTTTGACTGTCCTCACCCTGTCTTTACTTTAAGCTTTTTCCTCCCTCCGTGTTGCCTCTCTTCCCATCTTACTCTTTTACCGTAAATCTCTAACTTTTTCAATCGTTAAATTATCCTGAAATGATTAGGATGCACTGAATTACATTTAGAGATTTGGGGGAAAGGGAAGCTCCATATGTCTCTGAGTGCAATGGTACCTTACTACTACGATCTCGGGCATACATCGCCCAGGTCTGGAAAGTAAGAAAAAGATAAAACAGATTAAAGATGGAACAACCAACGGAGACAATTTGATCATCATGTATTTAAAAAACAAGAAATTATTTATTGTTGTGTGGTTAATGGTAAGATTTTTTTTTTACACATGATGCAGAATGCGGTTTTTTCTATTTCCGTCAAACTGATAATAATAATAATAATAATATTAATAATATTAATAATGATAGTAATAAATAATAATATGATAATTATAATAACCTAATAATAACAGAATAGTAATAATAATAATAATATGTGTTAACAATAATAACAATATGAGTGTTCATTTTTACACTACAAGAAGAATAGACACTCCCCTGATGACAGTATATTGATAATAGTCGCGTCCAATGATAATGATAATAAATTTCTGAGCCAGGCTTATACTTGAGACCATCGCAGTGCAAAAACGTCCGAGACGTCAGATCCGAAGTTTCAACACCTCGTGTAATTCTCATCACTGTTCTCTTTATCCACAGAATGCAGGACGCTGAAGCCTGTTTCATACTGTCCGCACGGAACCACAGAAACAACGCTGACAAAGACGCCACTGTAAGTTTGTGAACTGAACGTTATGTTTTGTTGAATATTATTATGTAATCTATTTTGTTGACGTCACTAAGCGTCCATTTAGTTTAGAATAGAATAGGAGTCCTCAAACATATTATGAGAGTGGGCCCGTATGATTTGTTCTTTTTTTCTTGCATGCTCCTCCCCCCCCCCCCCCACCCACCCCCACCCCACCTGTAAAAGTAAATGTGACTAAATCTCGTAGGCAAAGATGAACAGCAGACAAGCTTAAAACTACAACAAAATACCTGAAAAATACAAGACTTTTTTACATTGGCTGAATACATGGAGCCAGGTCACCATCCAGTTACTGACCATTTGAAACTGGTTTAATGATGAAGCAATGGATGTCATTTGATGCATACACATCTATCTATCTATCTATCTATCTATCTATCTATCTATCTATCTATCTATCTATCTATCTATCTATCTATCTATCTATCTATCTATCTATCTATCTATCTATCTATCTATCTATCTATCTATCTATCTATCTATCCATCCATCCATCCATCCATCCATCCATCCATCCATCCATCCATCCATCTATCCATCTATCTGTCGGTCTGTGTGGTTTTTAGGATTTTGAGGAATCAATGTTTTAGGAAAGTGATCATTTTTCATTTGTCTAGACTACTTCCTTTATTTATTTTGACCCGTTGGTTGAACAGTTTCAGCACTGGTTCTTTCTAAACAAACACAAACTAATCAGACAATAATTAATTATTTATTCGCCCCATCCTCCCTCTCCCTCCCACCCCCGTCCCTCCTCGCCCCCGATACAGGACCAGCACACAGTTATGAGAGCCTGGGCTGTCAGAGATTTCGCACCCAAGTGTCCCCTCTACATTCAGTTGTTTAGACCAGAAAACAAATTCCACGTCAAATTTGCAGGTACGTGTTTTTGTGATTTGTCCGCTCTACATTCAGTTGTTTGGACCAGAGAACAAAATTCCATGTCAAGCTTACAGGTAGGTGCTTTTGCGAGTTGTCGCCTCTACATTCAGTTGTGTAGATCAGAGAACAAAATTCTGCATCGAGTTTACAGGTGCATGCTTTTTGGGCTTTGTCTGCTCTACATTCAGTTAGACCAGAGAACAAAATTCCATGTGAAATAATACAGGTACGTGCTTTTGTGATTTGTTCACTCTACATTCAGTTGTTTAGACCAGAGAACAAAATTCCATGTCGAGCTTACAGGTACGTGCTTTTGCGATTTGTCTGCTCTACATTCAGTTGTTTAGACCACAGAACACAAAATTCCACGTGAAATTTGCAGGTTACGTACTTTTGTGAAATGAGGCTGGTATCGCACTGAACCAGGCCTGTTTTATGCCTCGATTTCACTGTGTGATGTGGGGTTAAACGGAATCTCGTGTTCTAATGAGACTGAAACAAGTCTGTCACCCTGGCTGATTTCAAAGGAAATGAAAGTCTGATTCAAACCGTGGCAAAAACAGACTTGAGTCACCGCGTTGCTTGCCTTTAGTCCTTCTTTCATCTGTGTATCTGGAAGCGGTTCTCAAGTTTTGGTAACCTCGTGCACTGCCATCTCCGTCATATTGTTATTGCCATCATTAAAGCCTCTCGTGTAAGAAATGATATCTAAACGATACAGTCATGTACCACTTTTCCATTTTGTCAGTTTTTGACTTTGCTTTAAGCCTCGCTGCGACCCCACAGTTTTTCTGTGGTTTTTATAATAATTATTTTGTCCACTAATATCTTTACTATTATTCATATCATTGCATTGGCATAGCAGAATGGGCGGGGGCGGCACCGGATGTCCAGGGAGGGGTGATTATTACCACCATTGTCTTCCGTATTATTTTTGTCAATGCGTTGGCGTAGCAATAGTCAGCTGTCGGAGGAGGACTGGGGGTGGGGCCCGGGGGGGGGGGAGGTTACAGCCACAGGTGCAGATTGGAGGGGAGGGAGAGGGGTTAACTCGTTTCTTAAATATATAAATAGCTGCAGAGAATTACATTAACATGATAGAGGAGGATCTTCACGCCTAGAGGCGGACGCCCAAAACATGTATGGCCTGAAGGGATTGATGAAGCTTGGTTTCGTCCCTGAATTCATTAACGTTAATGTCATATCACCATTGTCATTACTGATTTTCACACCTTTTTCACTGCATTTTCCCGGTGACACCGTTTTGAAGTCGACCTCGCGAAAAGCAAAGTAATCCGAACCGGCCGTAACAGCAGAGATTTGAAGTTACGGACAGACACACGCAGGAGAAACAGCATCACCATCATGTTAGTTTTATGCCTCTTCCCTGTTTCTCTCACCAGATCACGTTGTGTGTGAGGACGAGTTCAAGTACGCTTTACTGGCCAACAACTGTCTGTGTCCAGGCATCTCTACGTTTGTCACGCTTTTACTTCACACGTCCAGGGGCCAGTGAGTAATCTCTCCCTTATGTGGCTGAACTACTCACACATTCATTCATTTCAGCTCACCCGTCTAGACTACCCATAAGGAGTGAAATTTTTATCATTATGCCACATTGGCAGTTGTTCCGTTATCTTGCTTTTGGGTTAGTTATCAGCTTGCAGATCTTTATAAATAGTACCAAATAAAAGTCATATTAAAGATTCATAGGGAAAAGGTCCATTCCGTAAAAAATGTATACCTATAATATGAATTTTATAGATATGATAAGAATCTGTTAAATCAACGTGTAGATTTCGACCTCTTTCAGAATCGACAAGATCCGCAAGCATAGTGCCCTCTTCTTATAAAGTACTTACGCTCGAAAAGGAGGGGGGGGAGGTGGCGGGGGCATTGAAGCCCAGGGGGCTGTGCAGGGCCGTCTTAACACCATTATGGGCCTTTGGACAAAGCAATAGGGATTTTCTTCCCTGTTTCAAAGACCATTGTAAATTTGCATGTATGGGGCCTCCTAAACCCTTGGGGCCCCTGGGGCGTCTGGGCAACTGCCCAGTATGCCCATGCTTTAAGCAATAACATGCCCCCTGGGGTTGACGGGAGAGGGGGGGGGGTCACCCATAATCAAAGTCAAAATCGAGAGTACGTGCTCAATGAATGGCCCCAGAATTAAAAAACAAACCAGAAAATTCTGACGGCTCTGCACACTTTCTGTGAATGTACCTTATCTCAGATCTGATTATAATTGAAATATTGACGTGCGCCATGCAATCCGTCGATTTCTTAAGCGAAAAGCAATGTAGATAGCGGTTTGTATCTTGCTAGCGGCTCTGTGCTTGAGCAGGTTTCTTCATACAAGAGCGAGGTTCCTTTCTGAATTACATAGCATGCCATTTCCTTCCCCATGCATCGCCACAGACGTGCACTCTTGAGGTGCAGCAATGATGATAGTAAAAAAATAATGGAATCAATCACCTCTTATCTCCCTTAACCATATATCTCCATTTCTTTCTCTTCTCACCTCTTTTTCTACCTGTCGCTCTTTCCGTCCGTCTCTTTCTCTCTCCCCCTGTGTGTGTGTGCGTGCGTGTGTGTGTGTATGTATGTGTCTCGCTGCATCTATCTCTCTCTTTCAGTCACTCTGTCTCTTTCTTTCTGACACTGTAGCTCCCTCTCTGTCTGTCATTCTGCCTCTTTCTCCCCCTCTTCCTCTCTCTCTCTCTCTTTCTTTGGGCCTGTCTCCTTCTCTCTTTTTCTCTCTCTTGTTCACTCTCTCCCTCTCCGTATATCTCTCTGTTTCTGTAAGTTTGTCTTTGTTTCTCTGTCTCTGTCTCCCTCTTTCTGGCTGCTGCCTCTCTTTCTCCCTTCTCTCCCTCTCTCCCTTCTCTCCCTCTCTCTCTCCCTCTCTCGTCCCTCCTCTGCAGACGCGCATACACCCGATTTGTCAATTTCCCCCTCTGCTCCCAGGGAAGGCCAAACATCTCATGAAGAATGGCAAAGGTTGTACGGCAAATGCTCAGGGAACGAAATCTATCACATTCGGCTGAGCGACAGCAAATTCTTTGGTGACTACGAGGGAAAAAGCTTCACGTATGCTTCATTTCATGCACACCGCAAGTAAGTTGTGAAACATTGTGAGCTCATTCTCCTGTTTGTTTTAAATGTGAGTTGTCTTTCGGACATACTTCAGTTTCATAGTGCATCTTTTTTAGAATGTCTGTGGCCAACACCGATTTTCTGGAATTGTGTCGGTGGGGATTTATTTCAAATTTTGCATGAGCGCATGCGTGTACTAAAGCTTATGGAACAGATTTTGTATTTGTAAAACTGTTGCCTGATTTTGAGTTTTTCTCTTTGCGCCTTGGTAAAAGGCCTAAGTAGACCGAGTTATTAGCAAAACATTTCTATAGTACTGAAGTGTGTGAAACTGGAAAATGTGTATGTCCACGTAGAACGTGAAAATGATGTGTGTGTCTGTCTGTACATATCTGTATTTTGCTCTGTTAGCTTCTGCGTGTATTATTCCGTTGCTTCTGGATGATCTAGAAATTTGATGAAACAGGGATAGTGACTGTCATTTAAGATGGATACGAATTTCTTTTCTCAAGCATTTGAGTATAGATGGTCAAAACCGAAAAGGCCTTGTCTATCACGTTGCATGTTTTCTTGATGACTACGTTTTTCATCTGTTTTTTTTAAAAAAACTTCCCATATACACACTCTCTGGAATGACTGAACTTCCGCAGATATGGGGTGAGTCTAGTGGGTGTCCAGAGAGACATTCCTGGCAGCACCATCCAGCTGAACCCCGGCCCTCGTCACATCATGAGGAAAGCTGATATTTGTTTCTACATGAACATCACCAAGGAAGAGAACTCTGCCTTCATCCTGGCCCACCCTAACCAGGACAACACAGGCGTGGACAGGGCCAGGTTACCTCAGGGTACCGAGAAAGCTTCACGGGTGGCTAGCATGATCGCCAGTGTTGGTGAGTACCTGGACATGTCTGGATAGAAATGTGGCAAAAAGAAAACGTATATTACAAAGGCTCGCGAGGAAATTGGGCTTTGCAACATACAATTTTTTTGTTTTTGCCCCATTTTACTTTGTTTCAGGCCTTGCTGTGACATTTTTTGCCTTTTCCTCAGTATTATACATCCATCAGAATGGTATCCAACATAATTTTGCTATAAATTTTGTCCAAGACAATCATTGTTTTACCTTTATTCGAGACTTTTAAAAAATCTGAAATTCATGGTCTGCTTGGTCATGAAGACATCAAGGACACTTTAAATGAATTATGCCAGTAGATTTCGAATTTTGTTATTTTTAATTTTAAAAAAAAATATTGTTTTCGGATACTTACCCATATTTTAATTTTTTCTACCAAGTACATGTACTTTTGAAATCTCTAGCGAGCAGAGGGTTTTGACGTAAGGTATGAAAACTCAAAAGTGACCTTTGGAAGACGATTATGAATAATTTTCTCTAAACTGCATAGTATTCGTCAATGAAACGGCACGGATCAGGGACGGAACCAGGTTCGAAAGTTACGGGGAGCAATCTGTTAAAAAAAAAAAAGCCCCAAGAAACACACCAAAATAACTTTATATTTATTCTACATTTTTAGTTTGTACATAAAATCAAAACACAAGGACGTTTGAAAGAAAGGATAGACATCATTTCTATTATGTATTTAAAATTGAAACACGGTTTTGTAAAGAAGGAAAAATAAAATGAAAAGGATCCACTTTTGAAAAATGTGCTCAGACGGAGCCTCCACTCCCCTTGCTCCCCCATTAGCTCCGCCACTGGTTCGGATGACAAGAATGAAAAGGAAACGGGGGTGGAACCATGGGTTGATTTATAAAGTAAGCACTTTTCAAACTATGATACCTAAAACTGTTGACCTTGATGTGACCAACAGGGACGGTGGCGTTAGAGCTCCAGCACACCCGAGTTCATGGCTTTGGTTCAGAACCCAATCTGATGACGCGTTCAGGCAGCCGGAGACGGAACCTCAGTTTACCTAAGGTAAGTCTAGTTGTCTGTTGAGTCCGTGGACAGGGGGTGTCTCTGGCAGAGTTATCTTCTCAGATCTCCGGTGGTCAACTGGATAAGCATTACTTGTTGCCAGGGCCGGATTTATGAGAGGTGGGGGGCAGCAAGGTGGTGTTCGCCTCTCATGCCGAAGGTAACGGGTTCGGTTCCCGGTCGGCACAGGCGTGTTGGAATTTTGCGGGAAATTCCTGTCCCTGATTCTATGGGAGACAGGACCGAGCACTTAGTCTTCTCGGATAAAGGCGAAAAACTCGTACGGCCTGTGTTCACCTTGCGCACGTTAAAGATACCTTGGCATATGGAAATCGAAGAAGAGCAGGCCAAATACTGCCGGCTGCCCCGGGGAAATTTTTAAAAAACTAATCCCTACACCCCCTTTCCCTCCCATGGGATCAAGAAAGCATACAAAGACAAATAAATACAAGAACAATGACAAAAATGAGAATCAGCAAAATAATAATAATAATAAAAAAAGAAAAAATAGAGGTGCAAATGCCAAGGCCAGAGATCTTCCAAAAAATAAAGACCTCAACACACGCTCCCCCCCACCCCCGCCAGCCCCTGAGCTGAGCCCCCCCCCCCTTTCTAAATAAACACATAAAAGTGAGTTTGACTTTGTTGTGTAAATTGTGGAGTCAGCCAGTGTTATCCATGGAATCTGAAAAGTACATAGCAGTATAGCTGTGTTGTTTGTCATTTTTCTCACCTGAAAACCTACTTGGAGTTGTTTTTTTTTGGCATATACTAATGTGTATTTACTTCAACTTTGAAAATCATTCAACCTTTTCTGTATAAAATGTATAACTTGTCAGTTCCAAATGCATACAATAAACGGACTTCGATGTATAGATTTGTAATTTAATTTCTGCGTATGGGGAGGGGGGCGGGGGATCGAACTTGAAGTAACCCCCCCCCCCTCCCCCGAAGTTTAATTCCGGCCCTGCTTGCTGTAAACACAGGCACTGAGAGAGCCGTTGAAAAAGAAAATAAATGTAATTTTTCTTGAAAAAGAAAAAAACTAACTTTTAAAGAAATTATCTTCAGCTGTGTTGTACAGTCATGTACTTTGATGCCGTGGGGAGCCGTGGTGCCCTGCTGAATTAAATAATAGTTAAGATTACATAGTTATCCGTTATCATGTTAGGAACGCAGGATAGCATGGGCCACGTGGCGACCTCAGTTCTTTTTAATTCCATGTCGTCTGTAAAACTGGTTATCTTTTAGTACGTAGAAGTATAACAAATCGACACTCGTTTAAAATGCGTTGTGGCATTTATCAAGCTGTTTCAACGTTCCGATTTCTTCCAACCCCTTACGCCAAATTTGTCAGTTGTGCCGAAAGTGGAATTGGAACAAGCAGGAATCAAAGATACTAGACACAATAAAATGACACAGCTTAGCGTGCACAGATTTGGCACCGCCACCTGGCGGAGAATGCGTGGAAGTCCTGAACATTGCCATATTTTACACAGGCCGTAAACATTGGGAAAATACTGAATTTTGTTCATTGTTGAGCTATTGCTGTAGACCTTGATTGACGTCACTTATTTCAATTATTGTAGGAAAACTGGCGGATTTTTTTTTGTTTTTTAAATCCCAGTAGCATTGTAACAAATCGGTATCATTAACGTATCACTATATCAAGCATTCTTTTCATGCAATGCACTATGGGCCCCGTCCCCCATCAGCGCGTAAACTGTGCACGATTGTTTTAGAGGCGCTAAGACAGGAGTGTCCCATTTCATTGTATGTAGTATCTTTGCAAGTACTAGGGTCACGATGTGTTGGAAAGTTGGAGAGTACAAGTCTGTATGTTTGATTGGCAGGGCCTTAACATCCAGAGCCTACAAAAACGGCCCAGTATAGCACCAGTGCCTGCCACCTTGGACATCACCAGCATCCACATCAATGTGACCGGGTCAGACTCGGAGGAGGAGGAGGAAGAAGCAGGGGTCGTGGAGGGTGATGATGTACCTGAGTGAGTAGTGCTTTGTATGTGTGTGTGTGTGTGTGTGTGTGTTTGTATGTGCGTGTTTGTGATTGTGTCAGTGTGTGTATGCATGGACAATTGTCTGTGTGTGTGTGTGTGTGAGAGTCAGAGGGAGGAGGGAGAGAGAGACAGACAGAGAGGACGTGTGTATGTGAGAGAGAGTGAGTGAGTATGTGAAGGAGAGAGAGAGAGAGAAAGAGAGAGAAAGATGGAGAGAGAGAGAGCGTCTATTCCTAATGCAGTCATGTTTATAAGATTATGTAAGCGTAAAAATGAAGATGACAAGGTGATTGTTCAAATGTGATGAATTATGGACAATTAAAGTCTGAATTTCATTCAAATTCTAGAAACTTACGGAATAAAATTGCTAAGTAAACAGCACATAAAAATCATCGTCTACCTAGAGAGAGAAAAAAGACGAATCAAAGCAAATACAAGAAAAACAATAAAGGAAATGCTGCCGACAATTCAATTAGAAATTACAATAGTAATAATTTTCTAAGCCAGGAGTCGTTCTATCTGAATAATTGTAGAGCGTTTTTCCAAAACTGGGTAAGTCAAATTTTGCATGAGTAGTGGCCCCTTTCAGATAGCCTTTCAAAATTAGTGCTCATAGCAGGTTTTAACTGAACACTTACACTGCATAGATAAAGACGGACATAACAAGTTTAAACTGAAAACTTACATCACGTCTTACACTAATTTTCAATGACTATCTGAAGGGGGCCATAATTCATGCAAAATTTGACTTGCCCAGTTTTGGAAAAAAGGTCTTCAGTAGGCCTATTGTCTATTGATTGATAGTGTTATCTGAACGCGTACGTTTCTTACAGAACTGAAACTAGTGCACTCTCCCAGCTTTCCCCCTTTGGAAAAAGATACACACGCTAAACATGCGGAGTGGAAAATTATATATGTTCTACGTGTTACTATTATATGATTGTTTGCTAATTATGTTTTACAATTAACCACTAGGTATGTTCGGGGATTCCCCCCTGTCACACCCTATGTTGGAACAAGCCCCACGTTATGTCACTTGATGAGAGCGAAACGACCACTTTGTTGCCTTCAGCTCGCAACGGTGAGAGCTCAGATAGCTTATGTGTACCTCACCATTCTCAATGTGCCGTGCGATTTTACACGTTGTCAGTGTGCTGAAGAGCCAGCTTAATTTAAAAGTGTATTTTTTTCTACTTTGACTTTGAGCAGAATCAACATCGATTTTCTCCAAAAATCTGTTAAACTTATTTTTTGAAATTCAGTAAGGGCTCAAAATTCACACGAAAACTTATTAATATGTAAACGATTAGTATTTGTTAGAATGAAGCTCAATTTGAAGCTTTTTACGTGTTTTTGTGAAAGTGTTTTGAGATCATGTATACTTGCCAGATTTTTTTCCAATACTGACCACATGAAAATATTATTTTAATTAGTGCGTCAAAAAATTAATAAGAAACATTTCAATGTCAGCGTCAGTCATTGGTTTGTTGTTTTGGACTGCACAGTTGCCAGTCTGTCTTTCATATTAAATTTTTTGGCCTAACTTGTGCAGTGACCACAGCAATTCTTCTCCCATCCATCCACCCCTCCATTCATCCATCCAACCATCCATCCACCCATCCATCCATCCACCCATCCATCCATCCATCCATCCATCCATCCATCCAACCATCCATCCATCCATCTATCTATCCACCTGTCCATCCATCCATCCATCTATCCAATAAATGCGTGTATCCGTCCATTCATCCGTCCACCCACCCAGCCATCTATCCATCAATCCGCAGATCCATCCATCCATTTATCCATCCATCCATCTACCCATCCATCCATCCATTCACCCACCCATTCATCCATCCATTCATCAATCCATGAGTGCATCCATCATCTATCCATCCACTGCTCATTCACTCGCCTATTTCATCATTTCATCTAACACTATTTTCCATAATCTACTGACTCATTCACCACCCCCTCCCCATCTCCAACCTTGTCTGCCCCCAGGAATGTACCCACTGTCAACATCAAACCGCCAGAGATTACAACTGGCCTAACCCAGCCATCATAGTGGCAGCAGATTACGCCGGCTCTGGCCTGTACAACTTCATAGTGCCTTTACGCTCTCACGCACGTCCCAAGAAATCACTCAATCCTATTGTTTTATTGTTTTCTAGACCGTGAGTACTACAAGTGGAGAGAGAGAGGGAGAGAGAGAGAATGTCAGACAGACAGAGAGAGAAAGAGAGAGAGAAAGAGGGAGAGAGAGGCAGAGAGAGTCAGAGAAGGGGGGAGAGACAGAGAGAGAGAGAGACAGAAAGAGAGGAACGAGACACAGAGAGGGGGAGAGAGAGACAGAAAGAGAGAGACAGAGATAGATAGATAGATAGAGATAGATAGATAGATAGATAGATAGATAGACAGATAGATAGATAGATAGATAGATAGATAGATAGATAGATAGATAGATAGATAGATAGATAGATAGATAGATAGATAGATAGATAGATAGATAGATAGATAGATAGATAGATAGATAGATAGATAGATAGATAGATAGATAGATAGATAGATAGACAGATAGATAGATAGATAGATAGATAGAGGCAGACAGACAGACCGACAGACAGACAGATGGACAGACTGAGATGGATAGATGGAAAGGATAATGACATAGAATTAATGAATGACTTTGGAGTTGATTGGATGAGATGGACGGATGGATAGATGGATGAAGGAATGGAACGGGACAAGTGAGGAGATTTACCGTCGGACAGATTATTAAAAGGAATAATGAAAAGTAACATGAATTTGTGGATGAATAAATAGATGCAGGGAGAGAAGAGAGAGAGAGAGAGAGAGAGAGGGGGGAGATAGAGAGAGAGGAGATAGAGAGAAAGAGAGAGAGAGAGAAGAAAGAGAGCGAATGAGAGTGAAAGGTTTTATTTGACATCAGGATCACACAATAACGAAAGATCTCAAGATCTCCCCTAGCTCCACCTAATATTCGTGAGCGCAAAAAAAACGAAACAACAATAGCAAAAAAACAAAAAACAAACCCACAAAAACATGAGAGCAAGGTATTAAATAAACAGGAATACCAATGAACATTGTTAATGAATGTTTGCTGAAATGATCAAAACACAGTTTTTGCAGTTAGGCGAGTAACTAATGTAATGATGATGAATTTAATAATGTTGATAGAATGCCTTTGTTTTAAAGATACCGATTTTATTCCACTTGCAGGCCAGACATCGGTTTCTTGTCTATGATCAGCTACTTTCCTTTGGTGTTCTGGATGCGAGGCTCCATTGATTGGTGAGTTTAAATATTAGTTTGAAACACATTTTGCTGTGGTATTGATAGCTGTCAGCTGCGAAAATGAACATCCAAAGCAGCCAAATGTACTACTGCATTTCCTTAGGAGCTGGGGGAAGGGGGGAGGGGGGTGTTTATAATAGTTCCTTTCTCTGGAAAAATCTGCAGTGGGGTGTTAGGTGTATATTGAAATGTGTTGTTGTGTGTACTTCACAAGACTAGACTATCCTCGTGCGGGACCCAATGATTATAATAGCCGCTGTTCTCGTTGAAACCTGCAGTGTAGTGTTTGGTGCATGTTGCAATGTTGTGTGTACTTCGCAAGACTAGAATTCCAAAGCGCAGTGCCCCCTTTAGATATGGGGCCCAAGTGGTAGCACTGCTATTGGTCCATTTGACTCAGAGCTGGCCCTGTGCGCTTCTATAGCAACAAGTATCAAGTGTGATATGATTAACAAATATATGGTTTGCTGGTTGACCATTTTATCAATATTAGACCAAAGGTTGGAGCCCCTCAAATAGTAGTCACAAATCACATAAGAAAATAATCATTACTGATATGGTGTGGATTATTGTACTTTTGTGATTTGCCAATTTACCACCAGACTTTCCTATTACTGTCCAGTTTCTGTTTTGAATTCTGCAAGTAAAAAACGCGAATATTTTGTTTTCCACCAGTATTGAAGACATGCTGAGAGCAGGTATCAACTTAACAGAGAATGTTGTGGTTGTCAACAAAGAGACGTCCAATTCCAAAGAAGAGGATACCCTGGGTGATTGCAACACTATCGTATCTGTACAGACAATATTTAGGTCTGTCTTGAGATTTGCATTCGCTTAATACTTCTTGTTTTTTTAAAACTTAGTCTGTGATTTCAATTGTTTGTTTCCTTAATCTTTGTTTGTTTGTTTTTTTGTCCCCTCAGAAATTTGATATTCAGTAATATTGAGTAGAAACTCCAGATCATTTTTTTTTGTTTGCCTGTTTAATTTATTATTTTCATGTTTGAGCCACTTATTATAATATGGCATGTAGAGGGCTGTAATAGACCGAAAGTAACCATGCATCAAGACTTTTTTTATTTCTTCCTTTCTTTCTTTAAAAAATGCTTTGATTAAAAAAAAACATTTACGAAAGACAGAGGAAAGAAGGAAAGAAAGAACAATGGCACGATAATACTTTTTCCATAAAGATTCTGTGTTTTTGTCGTTAAATGTTGGGGTTGTCATTGGTTCGGCACCTAATCTTTCATTCAGAATGCCTTCCAGATAAGGGGATATTAATCTACAGTATCTGCAAGTATGTTTATGACACCAAGGCTGGAGTCCAAGACCAATGTCCAAAAAGAAAAAGTTGTATGTAGCAAAGCCTCGGGTAAGAAATAATACAGAAATGATATAATAAAATGCAAAGGAAAAAGGGAAGACAAATCAAGCCTTGGGTATACTAATCTTAAACCTTTGGAACAAAGAATGTAACAGGATAAAAAATTAAATAAATGGAAAACTCGCAGAATGTTTAACAATGTCTGTATGATTTCAAAGGTGAGGCTTTGCTGGATTCAACTTTTTAAAAAAAATTATTTTGACGTCACTTCAAGCCTTGCTGCCACCCCAACGGTTTTTGGTGTTTGTTTTTTTTTAATAATAGTTTGTCAAGCCTGAGACCAATGAAGGGTTCACAAGCAGCCAACATAGGTCACAGTTTTAATGTCAAATTCCACAATGGTCTCTGATAGGTTATTCCCCAAGGCAAACATCATCACTGAGATTTCCCACGCTCCCAACATGAGATTCATGCAGTTCCGGCCAGATGATCTCTATGCCTTGTCTATATCCAAACAGGAAAAGGTCAGTGTATTATAGTTCAATTGAGGTATTGTATGTCATTCAGATTCTAGGTATGTCAAATGTTATTATTATTATTAGCCGATAAATCTTGTAAATTCTTATCTTTCAATCAAATATGAAGAGATGCGAATAATGAAATTCCGATCATACTTTTGGATTTTACTCAACGGAAATGCATCTTGTTGTTTTTTTTTCAGCTCAAAATGAGTAGATATGAAATACTAAAGACTGGATTTTGTTCAAAATGGGTGCGTCCCCTTAACTAGCTACAAAATCTGAGACAGTACACATTTTCATAATCTGTGGTCACGAAGTGACAAAAAGTTTTGGTACTTACTTGTTCACTTTCTAGCTCTATTATAGTATGATATTATTATTATTATTATCATTACTATTCTTCTTCTTCTTATTATTACAGCAGCTTGAATAGTTGAAAATTCTGGCCATTTACACTGCCCATTTCTTAGATGACGAAACAATGTTACTTTTCTGCTGTAATTTGCCGTTTGTTACCTTCATTTCCTTGTTGTAAATTCACTTAACAGAAAGAAAGGGAGCGAGGATCCAACATTTACTACATGTTTCGACTCCCATTTGCAGCTGGGAATGTGTTCAGTGCCAGTATGTTGGATGCCCTTTTGTACCAGGTAAACTTGCTAACCTTGCCACGAAGAGTTCAGTTTGCCAGACTGGCTTGCAATGGTTTTACAAATGGCCCTCTAGGCCCCCATGTATCGCCAATGATATCAGAAGTTTATCACTCGGCTGCAGTTCCCGCAAAAACTCGAGGCGAGAAAAGTTATTTTTAGTAATTTCTACTGTGCTAAATCAACCAAATGATCATGAAAACCCCCGAGTTATGCCACTAGAGACAAATTCTCACAAAATCAGAACTTTCCCACAAGCAGAAATAAGGGCGGGGCTAAGAGGTTTAACTGACAAATTATTATTATTGACAGTTCTCTTGTCAGAAGCTCATCTGATCATTAATTTGTGAAGGTAATCGATTGGCAACATAGAAAAGTTGGTATTAATAAGTACAAGGCATCACAAATTACAGATTAAATGAATTTATCAGAAAACTGTAAATTTACTGCAATCTTCCTACCTGGAAAAATCTCATGGACTAGGAGGAAATGCTTAACATGATAGGGGATGCAGAGGTAAAATCCATCACTGCTTCTTGTCATTATTTTTACATGCTATTTCCAAAACATAATCTAAGTGTTTGATACGTAAGTTCTATTTTTGTTTCGTGAATTTTTATCAAAAACCATTGGCGCTTGGTGACTGTAGAGAACATAATGTTCATTAATTATTTTGTTGAGGTTCTTATGAGGATGTTCCTACAATCAGTCATTCAGTCATTACTTACAAGTAGACCTTTTATAATACTTTCAGGCTTTTGTCAAAGTCTATATAATCACATTTGTCCGGCTGCTGTTAGGCATTGACATGCAATCAGCCAGTCATTACTTACAAGTATACTTTTTATATACTTTCAGGCTTTTATCAATGACTAAATAATCACATATGTTGGGCTGTTGCTAGGCATTAACATGCAATCCCTCATTCAGGCAGTCATTATCTACAAATATACCTTTTTCATACTTCCAGGCTATTGTCAAAAACTACATTTTCACATTTTGCGCGACTGTGGTTAGTTACTGACATACAGTCAATCAGTCAGTCATTATCTATAAGTATACATTTTTCATACTTTCAGGCCTTTGTCAAAGACTACATTATCACATTTGTCCGGCTGTTGCTGGGCATTGACATGGCGGTGGGATCAGGACATATATCTTGGGTAAGTGAACAAGTTATATATATATTATATGTATTATCGGCCTTCACTGCAACTGCTGATTGGTTGCTTCTGTATTATCTCTTACTTTGTTAGATACAACTTTTTTTTAGGCCATATTTTGTCTTTGCGTCGAGCCTTGCTGTGACCCTACAGATTTTCTGTGTTTTCTTATATTATGAAATTAACTATCATTTCAGGTAAAAATCCGCAAAGATGATTTGTGGGTTCGAACCTACGGGCGTCTGTATCAGAAGCTATGCTCTACTGCTTGTGAAATTCCAATTGGTATCTACCGTACACAGCTTCACTCAGGCACAGAAGCCGTCGCGGTAAGGCTGAGATATAGTTTTGATATGCCTGAATCAGCTTTGTACTAAGTCTTACTATTATGGGCACACTCACAAGGAAATGTGTCCCTTTTTGTGGGTCGTGGGAAATCCCAGTGATGATGTTTGATGTAAGGGGAGGATTCTGTCAAGGACGACGTGAAATTTGTCATTAAAATGTGATTTATGTTGATATATAATTATATACTTTGTGAAACCTTAATTGGTCATTGTCAAAAGCTAGGTACCATACACACAGAGAAAAACTGACTGAAGTTTGCATAAGGACCACTGGCTCACTGGAACCAGTTATATGTGTGCCTGTACGTCATCACTCATGTGACACTTTAGTTTGTGCGTGCCTAGCCTACATGTGTATACGTGGATGTCTGTGTGTAGACAAATGTAGAAAGGTGGGTGTGTAGTAGATGTCCGCGTGTGTGTTAGTTATGTGTGTAGTTATAATAAAGATGTGTAACCAAATATCCGGTCTCTAGATAAATAAGGTTTCATCCTACTTTTAATACTTTTATGTCCTTTACCTCTTGTGAGTGTGCCTTTTGCCTTCAGCTGTAGAGATATTCACTGTTGTTGAAACTAATGAAGTGGCTTATATTATAAATTATACATTTAAGGCTTTGTTTTTTTAATTGTGCTGCCATTTGAAGGTTGCATGGCTAGATTTAAACTACAACTGTTGTATGATTTATGTGACACTAAGAAAAACTACTACGTTTCTGATGCATTTAGTCAGAAATGTTGGCCGGTGTAGTTATTTAAATTTCTTTATATTATGAGCTTTGTCCACTTTTTGGACTTTGAGTAATCTGATAAAAAGTAGGACTGCAAAACAGATGAATTACTTGTAATGAAGGGTCCATTTTATTAGTCTATTATTAATATTATTATTACTTTGTTCTTATCTTATATCAGTTCTGAAAGGAATAACCAATTCTGGAAGAAATAGGCAACAAAAGTTTATAATGATGAAGGCTTGAGTGTTTTGTATATAGTAATGGAAATAATTTTCTTTGTTTTTTTTTCACTTTTTTTCATTGATTCATTTCTTGTGGTTTTGTAATGTTGTTTTTGTATGAATATCATTTTTTGCTATGTTTTGTTTGTAATTTCTTCCAACTTTTGTCAGCACAAGAATTGTTTTTTTTCGTGGATCAAGTTCCAGTTTTTAAATCTCTGTAGACATTAAAATTTCAGAACGACAATAAAAAGAAACGAAACAAGCAAATAAGACCAAAAAAAAAAAAAAAAACGTAAAACAACTGCTCAGTCTTGTTGTTTTATCTATTTTGATTTGTTTTTCTTTCTGTTTCATTTGTGTAACTTGTTTTGTGATAGCTTTGTTGGACATTTTAGATGAACAAATGAAGAAAGCATACTCTATCACCACGACACTATAATGAACTGGGTCAAGCCCAACAATCAGTGGCGTATTCATGAAGTAAAATAATGCATTAAAATCAATAGAGTCTGGGTAAATCACCGGGAGTCCGTTCTTGATTTCTTTATAAACAACAAAGATTAAATAAACACTACAATGAAATAAAAATAATATTTATTTGCATGGAGAGCTATACATAGTATAATATGTGAGTGAATGTGGGCTGATCTAGTTCAGCTTTCCAGGATGTGAATGTGATAATTTCATGCACAACTGGTTATAATTATTTGTTTACGTTTGCTTTCATTCACACAATAGAGGCTGTCTCTGAGATGATTAACATGCCAAAACAGTGATAGGCTTAGGCGAAGAAACTTTCAGTGTATTGGCGGTAAGAGGACCGTCAGCACTGACATATTTTCTCATTTTCGCATTGAAGAATCTAATCCTTCAACTTTGTCTCCGATAAGCCTAAATCATCCCAGTCTCCTCCCTCCTCTCCCCCCTCTATTTCTTCTTATATTTATACGACTGACTTGTGTTCAAGTCGTAACCCCCCCCCCCCCCACCCCCGACTTCTTTGTCGCAGTGTAATGTCTTATTCCCCGCCCCTGCCCCGTGTCCCTCTCTCCCGTATTTATGCCTCGCCTCCCCTTTGCAAAGTCCTTTCCTATACCCTGCGCCAAGGCCAGGCCCTCTCCCTCCCTCTCTCCCGGACGTATCCTTCCTCCCCTTGGCAATTTCCTTTTCTATTCCCTGTGCCAAGGACAGGTCCCTCCCTGTCTCCCTCTCTCCAGGATGTAAGCCCCTTTCTTCCCTTTGTAAATCTCTTCCCCCCCCCCTTTCTCCTGCCCTAAGGCCACGCCACTTTCTGTGTCCTCTCTCCCGGACGTATTCCCTCCCCCATCCCCTCTGCAATCTCCCTTCCCACTTCCCTCTCGAAGACCACGCCCCCCCTGCTTGTCTCCGGATGTATTCCCCCTCCCCCCTTTTACAATCTCCTTTCCTATTCCCTGCACCAAATCCACGCCCCTTCCTATCTCCCGAATGTAGTACTATTGCATTGAAAATGAAAATATTGCTATTTCTCAACCTCTCTACAGTCATCAACTAGATATCGTTCTCTGAAATCCTTCAAATGCTCGACAAAATATCACGAAGTTCCAGTGAGTAAAATCTGCTGCATTGAATTCTCCATCCAAATATTCTTTGCCTGTTTATTTTTAACCTCACTCACAATGAATTAAAAAGAAACCGAAACAATTCACATTTTAATTTGGTTTTGGTTCGTTAAAACTGTCAACTGAAATGTATGTAATAACTTTGTTTTAAATCTCACAAAGAAAACCGCTTTTTTTTTTAACGTGATTGCAGTGTAACCTACTAATTTTAGGTTGAAATTGATTCGTGTGTTGATTAATAACACTGCATCTTTTTAAAATTTGCATATTAACCCCGTGGTATCGTCATAGGCGCGCACCAAGCGATTCTGATCGGTCGTCTAGGTGGATGATAACGGGATGACATTTATTTTCAAGGAGGATCCTATGCGTTAAGCTGGGTTTTCGTGTGTACGGAAACGGACACGGAAACGGCAAAAGAAACGGCAAAACCGTTCAAGTAGTGAAATAGAAAGACTGTTTTTCATGGCCGTTTCCTTACACATGAAAACACAGCGCGTTTGATGGATGTATGACGTTTCAACTGCCGTTTCCGTTTCCGTACATCTGAAAACACAGCTTTAGTTGGCTGAAATGCGGAATCTTATGAAAACTAAATGTCGTGGCATCACCATCCAACTATTCGGCCGATCAAATCGGCTAGTGTGCGCTCAGGTGCACAGCATTTGCGTTGACTTTATAATCTACTGCATGCCAGTTTTATACCCTTCGCCCACCGCTTTTCACAAGGTTCACTATGCACAATAACAAACGGACATGCCAGGTTGTTCTTGCTAATCATTTTTCCTTTTAGGTTTCGGTGGTTTACAGTTCTTGGGAGAAAAAAAACATTGCATTCGCAACCTTAGTTCTTATTTGTTCCAATTCCACTTATTGCACAACTGAGACGATTGACGTTAAACGTTTTCGGCTTTAGTGGTATGACAAGGAGTGACGAGAAATCAGAACAGAGCTTGACCAGTGCCAAAATGCATTTTAAACAAGTGCCAAAGTGTGTATTTGTTATACCTCTTCTACATACTAAAAGATCTCCAGTTATTTTTTTTCTCAGAAAATGGAGATAGAAAAACAAACAAGAACTAAGGTCGAGGTGGTTTCTAGTTCTTGGGAGAAACGGCCATTTTTATTATTGTGTTATCGACGTTATTGTCATGAATTTTTGTCCATTAAGAGAGTGAGAGAGGAGATTCAAGAAATACTTACGTTATCATATTGGATCATGAAGATGTAGTCCATGACCACAGATGGCGTTGGTTTTAGTGGTTAGATCCACGAAATATTTTCTTGTGACACTGACAGACTCGGGCATGGCTTAATTGACTTGGTGGTGGTAGCGATGAATGCTGCTGGCAGTGAGACTGTATTTTCAGTAGGAATTTTGTTAGGGGCGCATACCGTAGTCAAATTACACAGCGGAAAAGAGAAAATACTGAGCTGTGTTCCTTTATCGGTAATGGCTTGCATTATTCTTCGCGCCCCCAACAACAGTTCTTCAGTAGAGAGAGCCCAGACACAGACAGTGGATTCGGTTTCGTTCCGCTTTCGGCAGTTTTGCGGAAAGACACCAGGCTCGATATGCCCATTGCGCAAATCCGCCATCTTTGAGGTAAGGATCGACGCATCATCATGGCGATTATGGCATTGATTTTGATTCGTTAGCTGATTTGCACTGCGAGCACTTCAGGCGTCGTGAACCAATCGGCGGCGAGCTAAAAGTAGTTCACTACAGTAAACAATGACACGTTTGTGCATGTTCAATGGGAGACGTTCGGTCAATTCTTTCACTTCCTTTCCCTTGTTTACACAGATGATAGGGAATCTGTCCAGTTTGGATTCATCCTTTCCACCCCTGTCATAACAATCAACTACAATGCAACCAGCAGCATTTTAACCGCTTAGACATATCTCGAAGTTACACTTATCGCCTGATTCAACGGCCATCTTGAGTGTCGGAAGAACAAAACAAAAACACTCTATGGCGTCATTCGCAATGGGCCTATACAAAACGAACCGAGACGAGAGCGGAAGTAGGGGTACGCCCTCAAAGGTGTCGGGAATGTTTTTTTTTTTTTTTTAGCTTTTGGCAAGACGAGACTGACATTTATTCGGCGAAACTGCCCAAAGTGAGTTTAAAGAGAAAGGAAACCGAATTCATTGTGTGTGGACTCTTAGTCCGGTGAACCCGTCGGAGATGATAATGATATCTAAAACTGCAACATTTGGATTGTGTCGTTTCTAGAGGGGTTAACAGCCTTAGTTATACGAGAAAAAATAACAAATATATTGGCACCGATGCACTATCATAATTATTCTTCTATGTTCGCATTTTAAGTTAAATTGTTGTCATTTTATGTTCCAGTAAAACCAAGGACACCATGAATTTATTCACAATTCTGTCTTCATATTCGCCTGTTTGCGCATGTTGATTTATAAATCTCAGTTTTCTTCAATGTCTTCGTGTCAGAAGGTACACGTTTTACATTTTTATCACTTGCGATCTGCTTTGTTTTTTTTTCCATACCCCTTATGATGGTTTGGTTTCTAGTAGATCGCAGTGAAAAAATAATTCATCTTACGTCACATTCTCTTAGAAGGTTAGATGGTTGGAAGAATGTTATTACAAGTACGTATGTCCCCCAAGTTGTTTTTTTGTTGTTGTTTTTTGCGCTAGGGGTACGTATTTTAAAGCCTTTTGTGACTCCAGAGCTAGAGAGCTTCTCCCGAAATACTCCTAACAACAGCTTTAATTAATTATTCTCTCAGATTTTCTTTTTGTCTTCCTCCTGTTTGGGGGGGGGGGGGGGTTGAAAGGGAAGGGGGCAGGGTTAGGGATTCAATAAGATTTAGGGTTGAGGACGGGTTTAGGGATAGGTACGTACTCGTAGGCGCCCCTAGCGCAAAACGCTTGGGATGAATGGGTACTTGTATAACAACAGCCATGATGGAATGCCAGAGGTGTCTCATTTGATTGTTTGTTTTCGGGGTCATTTCTTGTTGTCATGCATACCCGAGTTTTCACACTAACTGGATTTTGTTTTGGAATCACTCCATTTTTTTTTTCATTTCTTTTGTTTTCTTGTTTTTTTCAACATTGATGTGTTTTGAGTTGGCCCTCCTATTTTCATGCAGAATCCCTCGATGTCGCGTGACCAGTCCGCCTTGAACTTAGCGTTTAGAAACTCCATAGTGAGTATGGAAGCACACAAAAGTCACTTTTGTATTATTTTCATGGAAAATTCACTTTTGTCTTTTTAAATTTATGTTGTCAGTCATAAATTGTGTCAAATTTCTGCTTTTTGACAATGTTGTCTCTTTTTTTCATTATGAACGCAATTTCATCCTGAGATCTCACCAAATATTTAATAAATTTCATGTTGAATAAAGTTGGATGTGTTTGCTTTAAACTATCTTTGGTAGGCTTGTCTATTTAAAGTTATTCTTTGTACGAAAAACAAAGGTAATCTTCGTGACAGGAAGATAAACATTATTTTTGAAGCAAAGGTAATGAAGATATAATAATATATTGATATAATAATGATAATAATAATAATAATAAAGACTGTTTTAATAATAATTTTAATAATGCAAAATAAAATTGTAATCATAAAATAAGAAGTTAATGACAACAAAACAGATGAGAACAATTTTTTTTTCATCAGACCACGGATATTTACTGCCAAACACTGGTAAAAGATTTGAGTAATGCCATCACTTGGTCGAGAAATTAAGGGAAGAGACCAGGCTGAAAATAGTTATCGAAAGTTTAATGGGCAATATGTTATGATTTTGATTCAAAATTTCGTATAATATACGGTGCACTCAGCACTCCAGCGATATTTGCTATGCATTCTTTACTTCAAAATATTTCTTTTGTCTTAACTCTGTAAACTTTGTAAAACTTGTGTGAATTCTGGCATTTTCTTCCGGTGTTGTTATTGGAGCAGCGAGACGTTTACATGCCTGCAATGGGCGGTCTTGGCTTGCGTGTTATGGCCTTCGAAGCTTGAATGCCTTGGACGGTCAAGGTTGGTCCAGCTGTGGCTTGAAAGCACACGACCTTTTTGCATAATGGAAACTGCAAAATGTGTCAAGAATGAAATAGACGGCAATTTGATAATTTTCAAACGGTTAATGTTACTGTTTAATTAAAATGACCCCCTGTTTGTATATATTGTAAACGTTTTATGCAGTTGTTTACTGCTTGGACGACAAAATGACGGAAGCACGCGCTGACCTCATGATTACCTCCCGTTGTGAGCCCAAACTGCACAACTCAAGAAAGTTAAAACCCTCTCACAAGGACGCACAAAAATCAATATGGAGAAGCGGCTTAAAATAAGGTCTAATTTAAGGAAATAAAAATTAACGTCAGGCTTAAAAATTCTTCATTACCATGAAAATTATTATTAAAACTCTTTTATTTAAATCTAAATTTTAAGTTTGCATGAAAAAATTACGAACTCATCAGTTCTTTTCGAGAACATAATAATGGAGGAGATTGCCTTTAACATCTTAATCCTTCCAAGGAGTAATGCAGGTGATCTCTCTTTTTTTTATTTTTTTATCTGCGATTCTATAACCATTTAAAATATGGACTTTGTGGTTTCAGTCGTTTAGGAATAGCCAAGAAATGGCTATTCAGAATATTACTTAGGTAGAATATTACTTAGAATATTACTTAGAGCAGAATATTACTTAGGTAGCATCATTTCTTTAAAAGTCTATCCATTGAATTCATGCCAATCAAAACACCGTGATGAATCAGAATAACGTGTTGAATTTCCTCGGTCAGGATTCTTGTGTATAAGCTACGATTATTGGCGAATAGTCTTGCAAGTGGTTTTTAATTATTCACACTGAACTGATTTTGTTATGCAAGCGTTTGTATGCGGTAAACTCTGTGTTGTTTGTTCTTTTTTGTCTAAATGTAGTTTTGTTGTGGGACTTTCAGATTAAGATGTACTGTTTACAATTTTAAGGCACATCATTCAATGTTAGTAAAATGTATAGCAACACTTTTTGATTTTTGGAATTATAAAGAAATAAAAGATGTTCCTGATCAACCTTTCAAGATAAGAAACATAGAAGTTGATGCTGTCTTTTATTATGAAACCTCTGTTGTTATCACATTGGATCGATCAAGTTAGGGTCAGATAACAAAATACATTTGGACAAAAATAATAAAATAATTTGGAAATGTGGCAAAAGATCGTGGTCAGGAATATGATTTTGGACAAACAGTCCAATCATACCCCTTGAGATGCTGGACGCCATTTTGCAGGAACGATTTCGTGTCAGATTTTTTCATATATACATGTAATAATTATTCACCGGGTGATAAAGTATGTAAAACAGACATTGCTGGATTTCAATTCAGAGACTTGGTAACCCCGTGTTCACACAAGAGATCCGCTTTCATTAACTAAGTTAGGTGAAAAGACTAATAGGTGAGATATAAAGATTAATCTGGTCCGTTCGTGAGTGGTACGAAAGTTAACAAAAGCGGACCTCTGGTGTGAACACGGGATAAGATTGTAAATCTTGTCGCAGTTTTTCCCAAATGTGTGACGTAAAAGTACAGGGTGAAGTGATGACGTTACAAACTATGAGTCCCGCAATCCTTCAGAGGTGACCTATTTCAGCAAAGGGCTTAAGATTTTCTCCTTCCATTTCAGTATCCCCATTTCTTTCCATCGATTTTATTTATTTTTAACTACTTTCCAACTTTTGCACATCTGTATGGAATTTCAGTGTCCGATGTCTGCATTGCATTCGTGCGCGTGCGACGTTCTTTAGCAAAAGGCTGGGAGGACGTAGTTTCAAACTCGTGCCATGCCTTCGCATTTTCGCATTTTTCTCATTCTTGCATCTTCCTAGACGTCATTAGAAGTAGTGCAGCATTCCCTTCCCCTATTTTTTCTCTCTTCTTTCTTTTCAGATGTCATTCTTTTTGGAACAATAGCGTGCAGTTATTATCTGTATACACAGGCCATTGCTTTGGAATAAGTTTAGTTTCTATTATTGGAATGCAGAATAAAAACTTGAGATTGGAAAATGACAAGGTGGAAAAGATACAAATTAAAAAAAGAAGATTCACAATGAGAGGACGAAGGCTGAGGTAGTTCTGTAACACCTATTCGTAAGAGACAAAAGAAAAATAGATTTAGCAGTAGTATTATGTTTTAAAAAAAATCATAAAATGTATGGCGAATATGTACATAAATATATTTTACACTCTACATGGGGGATTTATTTTCTCCTTTAATCCCAAGCCTAGTTTTTGTTCAGTGTGCTTGTAATCTCTCTTGCTCTGTGTTAGAGCTGGCAATTGAAGTTGCTCTCATTCGGTCAGTCTGTTAACTGGTGGTCTGTCATTCTCTTGCCACCTGCTTGCTGTGCAGCGAACAATTCCAATCTACTGTTGCACCTCAAAAAGTTTTTCAGAACTGATGAAAATTTTACATGGATAGAAATCGTACACTTTAATGTGTTTTATTACTGGTTTTGTCTTCAGTTTTCACTGGCCGCCTAAAATAATTGATAAATAATTTGGAGTATTTCTAATGGCAGTGGATATGCGCTATATAAATGCCATCCATTTTAATTTTTATTATTAAGTACAAATCAGCGGAGAACGTGTATACTACATTTCATTTACCTTAAGTTGTTCATCATTTCCATTCCGCTCCTGTGGCTTCCTCTTCCAAGGCTTTTGCTCTTTCGCGCACTGTCTTTGATATGTTCTGAGAGAGCATCGCGCAGACTCAGCCCCTTTTTTCTTGATACCCGAACCAGAAGTCTGGCTATCGTCATGTATTAGACTGTCCTCCGTAATTGAAGAGTGACACATCGAATGATAGTTTTGACGCTGAGAAAAAGAAAATATGCGTAACTGAAGATTAATTATTTCAACAATAGTTATCAGCAAGCCTTCTTTCCATTGTGTATCTAATGTCAGCAATTAGTTAGTAACAACATCATGTACATTTAAATGAACTGAATAATATAATCGTATAGTACAACAGTTCTGTGCAGGAGACTAATGTAAGGCAATATTTATTTTGATTCGAATAGACATACTTGATTAAGTCATCCACTTACGTGGTTTTTCTCTCTCCACTTAATTTTTGATTTTTACATCCTGCATTTGGCCCTTTAATTTTATTATCGGTTGTGCATAACTTCTGAACGATCTCGTTATAAGTGTTAATCAGAATAGGTAGCCTACACCTAGCAAAGTTTGTTAAATGTCTTTGATCTGAGTGCTCGGATTTTTTCCTTAAAACAAATGACTAGAGGACTTCCTTCATGGTTGTCCATTCAGTTAAATTGATAAAAACTTCAGAATTTCTGGGCTATACTGGTCAGTAAAGTCACAAAAATTGTATGTTGGGTCCATGGGATGTATATAATAAAATTATTCTTATTATTATTGTCTTTGTATGTCATTTGGTGATCTAGACGGGGTTAATTTGGTTCAGCTAGGAAGGAAATCTAAAGGTACGCCTTCGACGAGACAAAACCAGACATTTGAAATGTTAAAATGTTCATATGTTATTATTTGTATGTATGCATTTTGAATTACATGTAAATGATGTTATCAAGCCCAATCATTGTCGCTGATAATTGGCAGTAGACATTCATGGATACATGAACGCAGAGAGGTGAAGACCATCCAGAGGGTCAACCGCGTGTGTAGTACAAAGTAATGATACTCATTTAAAATCTCTTATTCTCAAACCATATCCGGTTTCTCTTTCCTAGATGTCATTGACCGCGCACGATGATGAATTGTGTGCGAATGGACATTTGACACCCGAGCGACAAGAAATCATTCAAATGGTCAGATGTCGGATGCAAAGCCAAGGACTGCCCTTAGATGAATACAGTAAGATTTGAATGCAGAGAGAAAGAGAGAGAGAGAGAGAGGTTTTTGTTATTGATTTGTAGACCACTGTGTTTCTCAATGTGGAGCGGGCAATATTCTTCATTTTTTTATTGTTTGATTATTTTGGTTGTTCAGTTTTTTTTTCTTGATAAAGATTCTTCACCAAAATATTGAGGTTTTTCTTTGTTTCCCTTTTCCCTGCGTTTCTTTGTATCGTTTGGATACTATTTCCTATGCGAGGCTTTGCTACCTACAACTTTTTCTTTCTGCCAATTTTTGCCACTATTTTTGGTGGGGCATGGGTCTTCAGAATAGGGCTAGGGGATTTTAAAAAAAAAGAAATCTTAATTTCACAGTATATTGTAACTTAACTAATATAGATAAACTGTTGTTTGTTGTTTGTTAATGAAATAAAGTTTAAAATTGAGACTTCTTTTGAATGTATACATACTGAGTATATGAATATTATTTTATTCTTTTTGTAGGCCTACATATGCGGCATACTAACTTTGTCCGATCATTGTGTGTGTGTGTGTGGGGGGGGGGTTCGTAAATTAAAGTAGATTGACGGACAAACTCTGCTCTAGACTCTAGTTTGTGTGGAAACGGAAGGAAGAGAATAGGAATACCAAGAAGAAAGAATAGTGCTGCTAGGGAGATTTTGAAGAACAGACACAAAAACAAAAACTGGTACAAGAAAAAAGAAGGAGGAGACTGCTGGTGATCGAGAGAAGACAGGAGAGGGAAACACACGAGTGATAGCACGAGAAATAGAATGTGAGAGGCTGAAGGTATGATGGATTAGAACGGTGCCAGAGATAGTGTTGAATGAAAGGGGCAAAATATGACGAAAGTCGTGTAGAGACAAAAACTATCTCAGATCCTTTGACAATATCAATTACCTCAGCATCGAATGTCAGCTTAAGCCAATCATGCAATCTATGCTTTATTTGGCCATCTTAAACAAAAGTTTGGATCTCTTTGTAAGGTATGATTTAAATGAAGGTAATATTGCAAGGTTCACAATGTGCAGTTAAGAAATACATGGGTTAATAGATAGATCAGAACTTAACAGAAGGGAACTGGTAGACAGATAGATGGATATTAGCATGTTGGAAAATTTTCAGTACACTCGTGAGTATATTAATTTTCCTTCGAAAGTTTCATTGTTGTTTCTGTTTGGTCTATAAAGCTTCTGTCCATTCAGTGTTGATGGCATGTGTAATTTAAGTTGAGACTGGCACTGCTTCATTTGTGTCCGTGATTGAAATTGTTTCAACAGATGAAGTCAGCGATAAGAGATCAACCATTTCTTATGTGATTATCAATCCAAGCTATGATCTCAAACTGGAGCTGGGAGATATTGTGTGAGTAAAGATCACTGTAAAGTAAGGTCAAATTAGAGAGATAAAACACTATATGATTATTAGACAAATTTTTAAAAACGTATTTACCAGAATGCTGAGAATGGTCACATATTTAAGAACAAACGAAAGCATTGAAGTTAAATATTATTTTTATGAAAATTACCAACTTGTTGATTAAGCAAAGTAATATGTGTATTGTTAGGTTCATGAAGGCACAGTAATTATTAATGTACACCGTCAACAGAAAACTTAAACATGAAACTTCAGAATTAGGGAAAACATTTTATGGTTGCAATTAATTAATGTAAACATTTTGTTTCATCTCCTGTCAAACTGGTCGCACTCTACCTACCCAGGCATTGTCACATAGATACCATTAACGCTGTTGCTGCCAAGCCCAAATGCTCTTCCTTCCTTTAAACTACAGGAATAATGGATTAGCGGGCAGAACGACAGCAGGAAGTAGCTTAAAATTATAAGTGCAAAACTTACCGGAACAATATTGGCCTCTTGGCGGTTTTAACATGAAACAGTAGGGCTGATATAATAATGGGCCTCTTGGCGGTTTTAGCATGAACGGTAGGGCATGATGTATCTTCTTGCAATCTTCTGCAACATGATGGGCGGATATATTGACCCTGTGGCAGCCGAAAAATCAACCGAATGATTTTTGCCATTGTGCCCTGACAAACTTATTTACTTTCATCAGCCTCGCCACTGCGAAACCGAGGTTTGAAATAAGAGCTGCTGTCACAAAATATAGAAAATCACCCTCTCAGTTGCAAGAGGGAGCGTGTGGACTTTCACACTTTAAGAAAGTGAATTTTTCAGTTTCGCATTTTGGTAACTGGTTGTTTTTCCTCTGTGGTCTTCATGCAAGTAAGATAAGATAAGATAAGAATCACTTCATTTCATTATCCCAAGAGGGAAATTCTCCTTCACAGAGCGTTTGAGAGTACATGCATGGTACAAACATCTTACACACAATTACATAAACATACATCATTCCATAAACATACATCATAACTCAATAATTAACTCATTAAACTCAATATATCATACGGAGGATGAGAATGAAACCAACGTGCATTAATATAAAATACATGTATATTAAATAAATATGTATATTGAAATATTTGGAACTGCAGCCGGACTAGTTCCAAATGTATTGACCTGGTCTCTCCCTTGGGTTTAACTAGAATGGCAGAGAGAGGGGTGGTGCCTCTGGGCAAAGCACCATCTCTTAAAAATAGCCCAGGCAAGGCAGCAAAACGAGGAGGCGTTTGCTCGGGATTGGCAAGCGTCTGTCTCTCCTCTATAAGCCCACCCATTTCCGACTTGGAGAGGACACTCCAGCCATCCGTTACGGATGGGCACAACACGGGAGGTGGCAGTTACCGGTGATAAGCTCAATCCATTTGGCGTACGGATGAGCGCCAGGGGTCCCCTCTGTCGGTGGGAGCGGCTTTTCAGCTGCATTGATCAACTACCGCCCGCCGTAACCTGGGCAGCCCCCAGGCAGTTGGGTGTTGTTCCGCCACGTCAGCCTGCTTCATAAGGTGGTTGGAGCTAGACCAAAAGTCAATAAGCTGACGTAAAGTGTGCACCTGGCAAAAACAGAAAAATACTAAAACTTGGTACCTGGAACGTCAGAACAATGCGACCAGGCTTGCAACAGCAAGATCTCACTGATATTGACTCCATCAGGAAATCCCAAATTATTGATCGAGAACTTCAGCTACTAAACATCGACATCGCTGCCCTTCAAGAAACTCGACTTCCCGACTCCGGGTCAGTCAAAGAAGAAAACTACACCTTCTTCTGGCAGGGCCATAGCAGCGAACAGCCGAGAATCCACGGCGTGGGCTTCGCCGTAAAAAACTCCCTTATCAATTCGATCGCAACTCCAATTGGAGTGTCAGAATGCATCATGACACTCAGACTGAACACCCGGTCTGGTTTTACCAACATTATCTGTGTCTATGCCCCAACACTTACCTCCTCTGACGAAACCAAAGATATTTTCTACGAGGCATTGCAGAGGACTCTCCACAACATCCCTCTCACCGAAGGCCTGCTAATTCTGGGTGACTTTAACGCTCGAGTGGGAGCAGATCACTCCGCATGGCCAAAGTGCATTGGGCACTTCGGCATTGGCAACATCAACGAAAACGGGCAGCGCCTTCTGGAGCTATGCTCCGTAAACTCATTATGTGTTACAAACACGTACTTTGACCTTAAGAGATGCCAAAGAACATCATGGCGCCATCCCAGGTCTGGCCATTGGCATCAATTAGATCTTATTCTCTCAAGGAGGAAGAGTTTGGGCTGTATAAAAATAACTCGTTCCCTCCACAGTGCTGACTGTGACACCGACCATGCACTGGTAGTCAGCAAAATCAAAATTTCGGCCAAGAAAATAATAATATACAGATCAAAAGCCCCTTCAATCCCTAAGATCAATGTAACAGCAATCAGAGATGAATCAAATAGAAAGTCATTTGAAAAGTTATTTGCTGAAAGCATGGATAATGTCAGCCAATGTGACTCGGTAGATGAAACATGGAACACTCTCAGTTCAAAAATTCATGACTGTGCCACCAAGTCTTTTGGACAGCATAAAGTTTCAAACAACGACTGGGTAGCCCAGAACAGCGAAATTCTCCTACCTCTCATTGAGCAAAAGAAATCTGCTTTCAATGAGTATAACAAAAATTGCAATCAGAGTACAAAAACTTGTTTGAAAAATGCAAAAGCTAAACTTCAGCTGGAGGTAAGACGTTGCGCCAACAAATACTGGACAGACTTGTGTAACAGCATACAAGAGGCAAATGAAAAGGGAGATATGAAAACCGCCTTTAGTCAGATGAAAGTAGCTCTTGGGCCAATCATCACCAAAAGCGCCCCACTTAAGTCTGTAAATGGTGAACCCATCACAGATAAAAATGAACAACTGAATAGGTGGGTAGAGCATTACTCTCTGTTGTATTCAACTGAGAAAAATATTCCACCAGATTTTGAGGAACACCTCCAAAAACTGCCAATAATGGCCGAACTTGACGCTGAACCTTCCTTAGTCGAGCTTTCCAATGCAATCGACCACCTGTCTGCTGGAAAAGCCACAGGAAGTGACAACATTCCTGCATAGGTATTAAAAGACCTAAAAGGCCCACTATTACCACACCTGTATAATCTGTTACTGCAGTGTTGGAAAGAAGGCGTGATACCACATGATATGAGAGACGCCAAAATTGTCACACTTTACAAGAACAAAGGAGACAAAGGCGACTGCAACAACTATCGAGGCATATCCCTCCTCAGCATTACTGGAAAGGCTTTTGCTCGCGTCATCCTCTGCCGCCTTCAACAACTGGCGGAAAAAGTCTTACCAGAAACACAATGTGGCTTTCGAAGCAAACGATCAACTATTGACATGATATTTGCACTTCGGCAAATCCAAGAAAAATGTAAAGAACAAAACAGGCCGCTTATAACATGCTTTGTGGACCTAACAAAGGCTTTCGACACCGTAAGCCGATCTGGCCTGTATGCAGTCCTTAAATCCATAGGCTGTCCACCAACATTGCTAAAACTTATTGCATCCTTCCACACTGACATGAGGGCATTTGTCAACTTTGAGGGCTGCACATCCAATTCATTTGCTGTAAACAGCGGTGTGAAGCAGGGATGTGTTCTTGCTCCTACCTTATTTGGTATATATTTTGCAGCCCTACTCAAGAATGCCTTTGGTCAATGTTCAGGTGGAGTACTTATTAACACCAGAGTGGACGGCTCCATTTTTAATGTTGCCAGACTAAAAGCAAAATCTCGTACAGAGCATATTAAGTCACAAGAGCTCCTCTTCGCAGATGATGCTGCAATCGTGGCCCACGATGAAACCACGCTCCAGGCTCTCATCAATAGCCTTGCCAAAGCCTGTGACAAATTCATGCTAAAGATCAGTGTCTCAAAAACTGTAGTTTTGACACAAGGCTTGAGAAACCCCAACCCAATCATGCTGAATGGCTCTCCTCTGGAGCAAGTGGGAAAATTCTGCTACCTAGGCTCAACCATCAGTGGTAGCACAGACATAACAACTGAAATAAATGCCAGAATAGGAAAGGCGGCCACAGCTTTTGGCAAACTCTCAAAAAGGGTGTGGAACAATAGCAAGCTGACCATCAAAACAAAGGTACTCGTGTACCAAACTTGCGTCCTAAGCACCCTGCTGTATGGCTCAGAGACATGGACCACCTACTCCAAACATGAAAGATCCCTCAACTCCTTCCACCTGCGCTGCCTACGCAAAATTCTCAAGATCAAGTGGCAAGACAGGATCTCAAATATCGAAGTTCTGAGCCGAGCCAACATTCCATCAACTCAGGCTCTCCTAGGCAAAAAAAGACTGCGGTGGCTTGGACATCTCCACCGTATGGAAAATGATCGCATCCCCAGACAAATTCTCTACGGGGAACTTGCTACTGGCAACCGACCCAGAGGTAGGCCACATCTGCGATTCAAAGACACTTGCAAGGTCACGATGAAAGCATTCAACATCGACCCCAATGAATGGGAGAACCTTGCAAATGATCGAAGCAGATGGAGACAAAAATTGCGCAGTGGCACGCTCGCAATAGACTTCAAGGCAAAAGAAACATACCTGACAAAACGACAGAGGCGGAATGAAAACACTCGCCAAAGTGAACCCAAAAGACTGACCTGCAATCACTGCCATCGCACTCTCGGGTCAAACATTGGTAGAATAAGTCACGAGAGAAGCTGTCAGTCAAAGTGAAAGTGAATATTCTAGCTGCTAAGACCGTCTGTAAAGACGCTAAAGGCCATATATATATATTGAAATAAATGTGCATTTGATTTATTTTTGTATTATTTCACCTTTACAATTATAATTTCACCCACAAATGATCCGAAGTATAACACTGCATTGCTCTCTAATTCAGGTATGTCATCCGCCCTAGCTCCCTCTCGCCCCAGCCCTCCCCACTGACAGATGAAAGAAAGTTGCTGGGTCAAGAGCCGCGACAGGAACCAACAGGAGCCGATGACGCTGAAATGTTAGACATACCTGGACGTATTAACGATAACGACAATGAAGACACTCATGACCATCTGATCACCAAAACTTCGCAAGATTCGACAGTTTCTGCACCGGCAGAGGTCAGAGTTCAAGCCTCTAATTATTCATTTAGGAAGGGCTACAGTATTGCTGCCCTATTGCTGCCAAGCCCAATTGCCTTTCCTTCCTTTAGACTACCAGAATAATGGATTAATAGGGTAGAAAGACAGCAGGAAGTAGTTTAAAACAGGTTTCAAAGGAGGTGGAGAAAATATAGTTCAGTGATTCTCAACCTCTTTCAGGCAATTGCTCCTTAGACTCCAATTTTCTTTCATCCCCCCCCCCCCCAATTCAAAATAGTCCCCTGCTTGTGGGGGTAGGGGTGGGGGGGGGGTGCCGACGATATTGCCTATGTTTAGAACCACTAATATAGTTGAATGCAACGCAGTATTGTCTCTATTATCCTTACCTGGAAACTGTCCCCACCAAAGCCCTTCCATACATTGATTCCTTTGTGTTTAGTATCTGAACAAATCAATACTCGGCTCCTATGCCTACGTCAATCCGAAGCAAGATTTCTGTAGAATTTGCAGGATTACCACATGGGTGGATTTCCTATGTCAAACTGACATTGGCACGATGTCATAACTAGCAGACCTACATAGGAATGATGTCATTCCTATGAGTAAACTTGACGTCAGTACTCTGTTTTGGATTTCCGTAGGGTTGCTAGCTGGGTATCTTTGTTCCCAACATTACAAAGATTTTTTATTTTTAATTCCGTCACACGGTAGGTTTTTCTTATAAAACATATTTTTTCAGAAATTTCTGAATCTCTACCAATTACATAAAGCCATTTAAGCCCAAGTCAGACAGTAATTAGTAGTTGATTAGTAGTCAGATTTAGAAATATACATGTATTTTATAGAAAGTGAACATTCTGCATTGTGTCATCTTTAGAGAAAAGTGGCTCAATTTTACAAAAGTCCACACACCTGAAAAGTGCAGATTGTTACATCCTGTTGCCTTTGATGGGTTTGACATACTTATTTTTTAGATGATGCAATTCATTTGGATTTACAGGTTTTCATTTCACACTTGATGACTTTGACATATGTAATGTCTTAGCAATTCATTTACAAGTATTCATTTCACTTGATGATTTTGACTTTCCTAGTCTTAAGCACTACATTTGACAGTAGATGTACATGCATTCATTTCACTTGATGAGTTTGACATACCTCACTATTTAGCTATTCATTTGACAGTATTCATTTGACTTGATGACTTTGACATACCTAAATTTCAGCAATTTACTTGGAAGTATTAATTTCACTTGATGACTTTGACATACCTAATTTTTTTAGCAATTTACTTGGGAGTATTCATCTGAAATGATGACTTTGATATACCTAATTTTTTTAGCAAGTTACTTGGAAGTATTCATTTGACTTACTGGCTTTGACACACCTGAATTTTTAGCAGGAAGAATACATTTCTCTTGATGACTTTGATATGTCTAAATTTTTCACAATTAATTTCTCTTGAAGACTTTGACATACCTAATTTTTAGCAATTCATTTAAAAGTATTCATTTCTCTTGCAGATACCGGTCATTTATTTTGAGCACATGGAATCTCCAAGAGACGTTTCTACCAGCTTGCCAGACAATCTGGAGTCCCACTACAACACAGCCCACCAAGACGTCCCTCACATGTACACATCGTACATGTCCAGCACAGGCAACAACACTACGGCCACCAGCAACAACACTATGGGAACCCCTGACAGTGAGGGCAAAGGCAAGTCTTTCTACAGCTCAGGCAGCCAGAGTCCGTCTTCTGCAAACTGTGTTGGACTTAAAGGCACCATTGTGTGATTTCTGGAGACATTCGATAGCAAATGTTCAACCCCTGATTTTGTCAGTTCCTTGGTGGCATAGACATTCCAGAATCCCTTCCTCTGAAATACATGGGACTAACTGGTGCCATTGTGTACTTTTTGAGACATTTAATGGCAAAAATTGTGTAATTTCTTGTCATGTTGTATCTCCTATGAGGCATGGACATTTACAGAAGAGAATCTCCTCATGACGCTGCACGATCACTTACTCAGTGCTCTGTCTTGGTTATTTGCCTATTCATGTCCTATACTCATTTGCCACTATTGTGCAGTGCGAGTTCCACCCATACATAGTATACAAGTGGTTAAGATATAATCTGATAACACTTCTGTGAGCATGCTTGAATGCAGCACACTGCAACTTTGTCTGTCTGGCGGCAGCCATGTAAATTCAGAAATAGTTTTAAAAAGTATGTATTATGGGCTCAGATTGAAAGAATATCTGTCTTCTCTGTAAATTTGCCATGGATTGGGCCCAATGGACAACTGACATTATGTGGTGCAAAACAACTGCAGAATATCTGGAATTATGTATTGATCTCCAAAGTTTGTTTATTTATCATCATCAGAAAAGAAATTTTGTAGGCCAGTTTGCTTTGAATCTACTTTTATTTACCAACCAGAAAAAAGAGAAGACTAACGCTCCGTTCACTCCAGAGTTCTGCTTTTATTAACTTTTTTACCACTCACGAGCAGACGAGATTGATCTTAATATCTCGCCTATTATCATTCTCACCTAACTTATGTAAGTTTGGTGCGAACACTATGAGGCGAGATATAAAGATTAACGTTATCCATTCATGAGTGGTACAAAAGTTAACGACAGTGGATCCCTGGTGTGAATGTGAGATAAGGTTCAAGTCTCATCTTGGCCTGCCCAACTAAATGTATGTCCATGGTTACAGTTTGAATTCTGATTATGTGAAGTTGAAACTACAAAAGGTGTAAGAAAAATAATGTTGTGTTTTACCATGATGGTATTAATTTCATTGTGAAAGATAATTATGTTCATGTGCCATTTCCATGTAGTCAATGAAAGAAAGCCTGTGATCTCCTGCAGCAAAAGGAGACAAAGGCAATATTTGTACCTCAATGGAACAAACTGAGTTCAGGAATACTTTGTTGCCCTTTGATAGTTGTATTGATTTTTTCAAGTGACTCCCAGCCCAATGTATGAATTATCTGTGTAGTGCCAAATGAATTGGTATTAAAAATTAGTTTGCTTTGTATTGTTTGGGTTTTATTTCTCACGCGGGGTTTTGCAACATACAACCTTTTCTTTTTGCCCAATTTTGACTTTAAAAATTAGAATGCATGTTTATGAACCACAAATCAAGCCTTATTTTCGCACACATTTTTGGGGGGAGTTGAAAACTGAGTGTACATTAGATCCTGGTATCTGAAACATTGAATCAAAACAGTGACGGGAGAAGAAACCGTTTTTCTCTTTTCTCAATACCTTAAAAGTGTCAAAAATGAGTTATAAAAGCCATTAATGTACAACAGTGACGACGTACAGATTAGAAGTGAAACAATTTGTTTTTACTTGTTCCTCCCCCGCGCTATAATTACCATTTTATTGTCCTTGTTGATGTATCCTGGTTTCTCATCATTCAAAAGCCAGACATAGACAAACTCAAACCCATTCCCACACTATCACTTAGTCAAACTGGCCAGTGACTCCAGTCCTCCCAGGAGACTACCAGCTGCAATTGTTGGGTGTGGGAAACTTCAGCACATGATTACTCAGCCAGAAACCTTATGGATATCTGACGTATAGGATTTAAGTCAAGTTTACTCATAGGAATGACATTGCTCCTATGTATGGGTAGATCTACTGGGTACAACATCATGCTGACGTCGGTTTGACATAGGAAACCCACCCCCAAGGTAGACTTACCAATCCTGCAGAAATCTGTACATCGGATTGATGAAGTGTTGTTGACTGTGTATCAGTATCTAGTTCAGAGACTTAACTACATGGTTCAAGTTGGTGTTTTGGCTATACTTCTGGCTTCCTTGGCAATACAGACAATCAATTCATGTCTAAGTATGGAGTATGGAGGGGCGGAGGAGCACACATTGTGGAATAATACAAGAATGATAGTTAGATGCCAAATTGTTCAAACACATTTCTTGGGACAGTTTTTTTGTACTCAAGGTCTATTTGCTGATCATGAAGTATACACAGTATGTTCAAAGTATGTGTATAATGTATCATGTCTATGTTATCTGACGGAAAACTGTGTATCAAAACTTTAGTTTAAATCATATTTTAATTTTTTGTTTGAAATTATGAAGAAATATTGACTCACATACTGTTCTGTGCATCAATATCTGCTTAGTTGAAATGTGGCAAACGAAAAATGGTGTATGTCACAAAGCCCAGTAGAAACAAACAATAAGGAAACAATATATTAATAATGAAATTTGTTCCATGCCCTGCTGAAAATCCAGATTTTCTGCCATTTTTTAAAAAGTATTCTATAAATATCTAGAGCTAGCAGACTGGGCTAATCAGACAATGGGTATTACCGTGTATGTGATACAAAATTCAATAAGGATTGCCTAAGTGTTGCCAAATATAAAAGCATTTTTTGTTTTGGTCTCATTTGAAATTAAGCACAATCTACAATAGACATGAATACCACTGGACGCTAACAATGTTCTCCAATGAATGTATATATATGAACTTTACGCTGTAAAATGAATGTATTTGTTGAACAGTGAACTTTTGCCACATTCTCAGTGTGACATACTTGTCCTACCACGTGGAAAACTAATTGCCCTAGTGTTGATGTTTTATTTGTCCCATAATGTAGAACTGTTGACATTATTGTAGTTAGACCACCAGGAACCTGCATGTTTGCCAGGTTTTTAAAGTATTTTTACTTATTTTTTTATAATTTATTCATGTTCATTTGTTTATGTTTCCATTTTGAAATAAGTTTTGGCAGAGGTGGAAAGCATTACATTTTTCATGAAAGCATATAAAACTGAATTTAATTATTACCTTCCACTTTACTTACTGGTCAATTAAATGGTGGCAGTGATATTTTAATGTACATATAATTTTTTTTAGAATGAATACAGATATGTAAAAAATCCTGTAAAAATGATCAAATAACAGATCTAATTTTGGCATAAAAAGGACAAATTTTCGTAGCAGACTCACAGACTATATATTATTTGACCAGCGCTGCACTGTGGCGACGATGTGTCTGCTCCAGTTGTAACTGATCTGCAGTGACACTAAGGCAAATTTCCAAATGGCATTAAAGAAGTATATCAATACAAATACATGGTGTCTGAAACATTGTTGCAGAAAGTGTAAGATCCAGAATAGCGAAATGCCTGTTGAGATCACAATTTTTTTTTTTTACTGCCAAATTTGGAAGCAAGTGGTGAACTCAGAATGTTGTCCTGTGATGCGGGCATGCAGTAACCATATTACAAAGAAATCTATAGCTGAGCAGCTGACAAAACCCAGTATTTTCTTTATTTGGCTTTGTAATTAGTCTGGTCCCCTGATAACAGCTTTTGAGTTAAGTTTTAATGAGGTTCCAACAGCCGGACCGACAGTGTTGTGTGTAGTAGAAAGATAAAATTTTCTCAATTCAGTTTTGATTTTTGTGATGTCACATACATGTAATATTATTGTGTCAAAACTTCATTTTTCAGAAAAAACAGTAATGATGTCACTTAAGAAACTTCAGTTTCAACAGGTGGCAATAAAAAAATAGAGAGCAAAAAATGCAGAAGTAGACAAAGAATAACATATTTAGAGAGTTTGAACAGATGGGCAACAGGGCAAAAACCAGGACGAAATGGGCTTTTTGAGAGCAGCTGAGCGGAGGAATGAGTGGCGGACCATGATCGTTGATATCTGTTCCAGATCCGGCACTTGAAGAAGAAGAAGAAGCAATAAGCCCCCACCCACCCCCTTCCTTCAAAAGACATTGTTGTCATTAACTTAATCCAAACAGTTTAACAGTGATATAATCAAGATCTACTACAACTGTTTTTCTTAGACTAGGTGGATTTGAATAACACTACAAGTTTGAGGTCATACATCATTTGCATTATGGGGCAAATAATACAAAACTCAACATGTGTTAATTCCATCCATTGTTCTTGCACAACATTGAAACATGCCGTCATGTAACCTAAAACGACAAGACCAGTCTCTCTCATATTCACTCTACATTTCCCACAGTGCTCTTTTTCGAATAGATGTATATATATATATTATATTTTAACATATTGACTGGTTATTTTCCCCTAATGCTGTGTAATTTTCCGCTGGTTATATTACAGGATACATTCTGAGTGTATAATGTGTACATTGCTGTGTACATTCTGAGTGTATAATGTGTATATTGCTGTGTACATTCTAAACTTATAATGAAGTGTTCACAATACTCACTGTATTTCTCATAATCATCACTGGTTGTATTTCATAATATCATGATAGTGTAAAATTTGGCACAGTGCTCTGTTTCTTTATCAGTGGGATATTCTCTACAGTGTTATGTCTGGCTATGTGTTAAGCACTCAAAAAAAAAAAAAGAAAGGAGAATGCAAAAGGCACTAAGTCGCCATTTCTGTGCATGTGCTGACTTCCTGTTAAACCTAAACTCAAACCTCAGTATCTTCAGCTATCAGTGATAGGGACAGTATCATACTCATTATATTAAATTCTAATCCTGAGGGGGTAAGGCCAAGGGAGATGCTATACACATAAATGCAGTACTGGATAGACTGCACATTTTGTCTTCGTTTCTGGTTGATGAGGAATGATTTCTTTTAGTTGAGACAATATATTCAACAAGGGCACATCACTGCCTGAGACTGAGCATCCCTGCACATGAGTGACCATTTCTTGATATCACACGTGCCAGATTTGCCCGACTTGTGACAGCTGGGTCATCTAAATTTCCAAAGGATCAGGCCAGTGTTTCTCAACCTTTTTTTCTTTTTTGTCCCACGCCCCACTTCAATTTAAAAACAACAACAATAACAACATGTTCCCACACCAGGATTGGACAAAGTTATAGGTATATCGAGTAATCAAGAATGCCCACATCCAGCTAGGCTGGGCAGGACCATTAATGTTGTACATCTGTTAAGTCAGTGTTTTAATCTGAGCTAAACAAGGAAACCACCAGCACGACATAAACAAACAAATAGTTGGTCTGTACAATTAAATTAAGGCTATTTGGACCTATTGGTGCAGCTAGACCCGGGGGTCTATTTGGGCCTATTAGTATCTAAAATGTAGGTCCGGAATTGTATTTGTACTCAATCGTTACACATTGGCTGGCCCATTGACCCAGCAATATGATCTTAACTTATAAATGACGTTTTGTTATTCAATGGCATGCTTTTGCTGTCACATATCGTAAAGGTATAACAGTTATGAAGCGAGGCAATGAAAGCGTAACGCTGGAGTAAGTTGTAAACTGCAAAGTTCGAAGAGATAAAAACAGGTCCAGTTTACAAAATGATTTGATCAATTTTTGCCCTTATATGTGTTCGAGTCAACTTTTCTAATGTCAGCACGACGTTAGAACATGTTTTCTGTGGAAAAATAAGCCTGATATGGACCCAGTACAAATGCCACAGTAAATGTAATGATGCAAAAATAGGCCCAAATAGTCACTCCGTTAAATTAAAACACAGTGTGAAATTAAGATTTCTATGAAAAATCCCTATGTCTCATTCTGAAGTCCCACACCCCACAAAAATACAGCAATGCCCTGTCGGTGGGGCGTGCACCCCACCTTGAGAAACACTGTGTTAGAGTATGAATGTGTTAACCCAGCGACCACATGCACTTCAAATAAGAAGGAAATCAAGTGCAGATGGGGTAGAAATAGAACAGTGAGACACCCAGCATGAGATTTTAGTGCACATTTGACATTTATGAAGTTCTCCGTGTATACGACATAAAGATAATGCTTGAAAATCTGAAGTTGGAAATTTATGGATACAATTTATTCAGTAACCATCGATATTGCACTTTGACTATTTTTCTGTTCCTCTTGTACAAATTTATCCATGTTTTCTGTCATTCATTTAGAAGGAAAGGAAGGTGCCAGACCTTGAGTACTTCCAGAGTGGAATGATGATACTGATCCATATGTATTGTGATTTTTGTAAATAATGCATGAAAGTTCATGTATTGAATTTTCTTCATGTTGATATTGCATGAAAACTGTTTTTCTTTTTAATTCATAATTTCATACATAATTCCCATTTAAAAGAACCCCAAAAAGGAGAGTGGGAAGAATCATTAGGGATGAACCACACCAAGGCTGGTCTAAGCGTTCCTGACTGGTGCCCTGCTGCCCAGTTAGTGTGATGCATTATAATTGGGCGGCGAGCCACCAGTCTGGTGCCTACACCAGCCTTGGTCTGCTTCACTCCTTAGGACCAACGTGCACTGAGTCAAGTCTGTTTTGCATTGGTTGTGACTCAAGACTTGAGTTTACTTTGCTACTAATGAGATAGGCTTTAAATTCATTTCAGTCTCACCAGAATGCGAGGTCCCATTTCACCCTATCATTGCCTGTAGTTGGTTAAATCGGCCAATTTCCCCACAAAATGACTTGACTCAGAAGTGGTGCAGCCCCTGAAATTCTCTGACAACTCGCCAAGTTGAGAAAGTAGAAAGTTAAACAGTTTCAGTAAGATGATCTTCTATTGCAGGGGTCCCAACCGGGGGTGCGAGACAATATTTCAGGGGGTGCAAAAACTTGGATTTGGAAATTTTAAAATTACAGTGTAGGCTACATGTCATCTTCAAACTTGATATTACTTCTGTAGGGGGTGGGAGAATATATCAGAACTTTTCTAGGGATGCGGGATATAGAAGAGTTTGGGAACCGCTAGTCTGTTGTATGAAACATGAGTGTCACAATGTCTTTTTTTGCCTGAGTGTTTCAGAGTGGGCACTCAAACGATATATGGCAACAAACTTTGTTTGAAATAAATGTCGTCACTGTTCCCTAATACTGTGTAGTAGCTCGAAAATTCGAAAAGTTGATTTTTATATAATTATATTCAATTGCATTGGAAGCCGCATTGAATGAGCTTGGTTTGGGACTCTGCAAATTAATCAAATAGGGAACTTTCAAAAAGTCATTGTCACTAGACAAGCAGTGCGAAAATAAAAGGTTTTTGCTTCTCTTGTAAAGTAGTCAAAACCAGTTCCTACAGTTTTAGGGCACGGTGATGATATGATTAAATTATTCCAAGTCTGCATGGAAATATAGTTGTGTCCAGGTTGAAACTGGAATGAAATATTACTGATGTTAATTCAAACATTTATATCTGACGATATTATGCACAGGAATAAGTGGGAAGTGGAAAGTCTTCAAAGGGCTAGAAATAGAACGAAACCACTTGACAGACCTGGACGTAGTTGTAAACTAACTGTATACATGTATTTTGTACATGTACATTTATGAGATGATGATGATGATACAGTGTACATGAATACATGTATAATGCAGGTTGGGAGTGGTTGAAAATCTCTACAAGGCTGAGACCAGGCCAGAAGATGACAATTCCCATCTATGTCAGGGGACACACCATAGATGAAATGAGGGGTTTGACTGCAAAATGAGATAAGTCCATTTTTCTTTTTTGTTGAGAAAAGCATCAATTTTTTTGTTCCAAATAAGCCCTTTTTGTTGGCTGTTGTTAATCGAGCTCATCTTAAATGTTATACATGTATATAATGCTTCATTCAAATACCAAAACAAACTAAAATATTACTTACATCCTTTTGATGATAGCCATGATCAAAATCTACATTTAAAGTCCAGATTCTATGTCTAGCTCAAGATCTAGAAAGATCTTTGCATGATCATTTAGTAGGCCTCGCAGATTGAGAATCTTAGCTTCCACATGTACCTAGACTCTAGATAGAAATCTAGAACCTGGCGTCAATCTAGATGTACAGTCTGGTGTATAATCTCGTTTACGACATTATTTTAGATGTAGATCTAGATTTACAATAAATGAGGGGATTCCCCTTTGGAGTTGTTAAGATTAAGCAAAAAAGCAATGTGGTGTTTGTAACGTTTTGCAAAAAAGCAGATGATTTTCATGGATTATTGCTTTTGGATATATTGCGTTTTGTGTAATATTTTTTTAATCATGTCATATAACTCACATTGAAGGTATCATCTCATGCACATAATTATTTTTATCCCCGATTTTGTGAAAATGGCACTTATCGCGTTTTGTGATCAAATCCTTCAAGTGCATTTTTTACATTCTGCTACATACATGTATAAAATATAACCGTGCTTGAGCACCAGTCTTCTCAACTGTTGTTACATGTACATGTATTTGTATTTAAAAAAATGTGATTTATATTCCTGTATAATTTTGCCCATTCACTGAATATCCAAACTGTTTTCTGAATCCATGCGTTTTATTTTTGCCCAAGCCCTCAGATTTTTTTGCATGTTTTTTTTTTACACTGTGAAGTTTCCTGCGTGCTGATCCACACTTTGAAGTCTCTCACCATGGCAGTTTGTATGTTTGAAGTTATGGACAAATAAAATCTTGTTTGATTCCTTTGTCAAAAAATTGTTTGGTGTCTTTACATTTTCATTAATGTGCTTGTGTCATTTGTACAGCTTTTGAGTATTCAGGCCTGCCAACTGGAAGATGTCTTCAAATAGGTACATCTCAAAGGACACGTCCACCCATGCCATGTAAATGCAGGCTGAAGCTGTCAGTTATGATTTCCATAAAAAAGAGAACACAAATGCAAAACACTGTAACATGCTTCACAGGTCACACACAGTGTACTCTGTGTATAACAGTATGATGTGCATATTGTCAACTCTGTCTTGCACTTTGGTGCACCCAGACTGGCTTTTCACCACAAACCTAGCAGGAATTTCTTTTTCTTAAAAAAACAAACAGAGCAAAACGATGGTGCTGTACTCTAACTGTGTAACTGGTTTTGGGATTGTTTTCCAGGAGACGAAAAAAACATCTTTTTGCGAGTTTTTTTTTATACAGGACTATATCTTTTTGGTCGTAGGCCTATTAATCAAACAAAACGTGTCTTTCTGTCGTAATATTTTTTTTTTTTTTAAATGCAGATCTTTAAGCCGGTTAATCCTGTTACGCGGTTATCACACAAAGTATTGTTGGGCACTTACGCAGTTAGAGATACGCACGACTAGAGCATGATATTGATAAAATTCCGCCACAGAAATCAGTTACACGATTAGAACAGCCACATACACGGTTAGAATTGTAACTATTGAAGGCTTCGAAGCCAGTTACATGCTCAATTTTGCTATTTATAGTGCATGTAGACTTCCCATTTGAATAGGGAACCCCCGGAAAGGCATGGTGACTATTTTTAGCTAAAAAAATGAGTTGGTCAATTTTTTCCAGTTACACGGTTAGAGCACAACCATGGCGATCTTAACTACAGGCCTTCTCAGCGCGCGACTGGGGGCTCTGACTGGGGGCCTACTATACCAGTGTTACTATATAGCAGTATAAGACTAATTTGCTACTCCGCTTCACACCAAATTTATCCCATGGCTGTTATTTTACTTTATGTTCCTTGTAATCTACATTTGTAAGCATTTTCTGTTGCATACTTCCTAATTTGATGCTATTCAGTGTCATCTTTACACCAGACAATAACAAGAAATTAGCATTGCTGACTCAAGACTGACTGTAAGTTTAACTACAAGTGTTGGTCAACTTGGTGTCAAACAAAGAAATTGTATAAGTGAACAATAAAATCATCAAGAACAACAAAGAAATGGGGGGGGGGGGAGAGGAGGGAGGAAGAGAGAGAGAGAGAGAGAGAAAAAAAACTAATTACTCTAAATATAAGACCATTAGATTTTCAAAATGATTTTTTTTTTTTTTTACTTTTGATGACTGTTATTAGTTTTGCAACTCTTAGATCTATAAGCACACCAAGGGCAAGACTGATGAATTGGCAAAATTGTTGATGGTCTATTGATTAGAGTAATCACAGTAATGAGTGTGCAAGAAAAAAATAAGAAAAAAAAACAAAGCAGATAAAACTAACCTGAGAAGTATTTTAAGCCGACTCTGACAATTTCAACCTTTTCAGGGCAGGCTCCTTTGTAGAACAGGGTATAGCAGCAGAGCAGTGGTTCTTGATGAAGATGTTGGACAGAATCCTGGCATGTCTCTCCTTCATATCAAAGACAAATGTGTCAGAGATTGTCATTGCAATATTGCAGAAAGATTTTCTACACACTGAATCTTTAACCAAGTTGAAGGCAATGTAGCAGAAAATTGTCCACTGGCACGCTGTGTTGGATGGGATCTTGAGGCCACCTCTGTCAAGTGAGTCTGTGTATTGCCCAAACTTCTGGTGATAGAACGTTGTCTGTCCTAACGATGCCACCTCGTCAAGCTCTGGGTCTTTGCGGGTGACATAGCCTGCAATGTACACCAGTGCCGCCTTGGTCTCTGATGAAACGGACGACTCCAGCACCTCCAGGTTGTCCACTGCCTCACACGCCTTCTCGTCAGATTCAAGAGTAAAATCACAGTCAGAACAGGCATGGCCGGCATCTGTCCCATCCACCTCTTGTTTCAGGCTCAGCAGCAGCTTGGCTCTGTTGATTCTGGTCTTCTCAACTATCTGTTGAACATTGATGAAGTATGTGCCACCTGAGCCCTGACGCAGCTTGCTGAACTCCTTTTCAAGCGGATCTGTGGAAAACTGTCCCAGCAGCACATACTGATGAGACGTTGACAGCAGTTGACGACACAGGCAAACAAGTCCATTGCATGTGTGGTAGATGGCCCGGGCGGTGTCATGTGTGAACTGCTTCTGTCTCTTGCCCTGTTTCCCTGCCATCTGTCGAGCCATTTCTCCAAACTGTACAACTGTGGTCAGCCTCTCGTCATCTGGGTCACTGACTGCGGCCTGGAGACAATCTTTCTGCCTGACATCCATAAATTGTGACTTCACATTAACTATCTTCCACCATGTTAACACTTTCTCAATGAAGATGGCAGTGTCTTCAACTCCTTCCACATCTTTCATGGCTGCATGTGTCCGAAGTGCGTGACATGTTCTTTCAGAGAAGACCTTCAGGCACGTCGAAACCTTCTGCCTTTCAATTGGCTTGGGTGTCACGGAGACCTCATCCAGGTCAGACATCTTGACAAGTGACTCTGCCTCCAGTCTGTACAGCTGAATGAGGTGACCCCACTTGGCTGTCCTTGCCACGCCTTCATGCTGGAATGTGAGTTCCCCTGTAGCCTCAGTGAGCCAGTTGTTCCGAATATTCTTCAGAAGGTGGACAAAGTCATACAGGAGAAACAGACCAGATTCTGTCTCCCATGGCGTCTGTGGATTGGCTTGGAATAGCTTGAAGAAGGCCTGGTTTGTCCTGTTGCCATCACACACGATAGCCTTGACGTGACCACCAGCCCGTGTGATAGCCTCCAGGGACAGCTGTACTTGGTCCTGCAGGAAAGGGGCGTTTAGCCGAGAGGCAGGCAGAATCTTGGACAGAAAGTTGGGCCCACCAAACATGCATGAGACCATGATCCCTAATACAGTCTTTGCTAAGCACTGAGGGTTGTCTACACTCCTCCCAAACACCTGACCTCCATGGTACAACATCATTTTCTCCACATACACCTCATCCTGCAAAAGCACACAAAGTCTCTGCTTCTCGTCAAGTGAGCTGAAAACAGCTTCCGAGTACGTTGATTCATCAACCTTTGCAACCTTGGATGTGATTCTGGTCAGAGTTTGAACAGAAGGCAGCTGAAAATCATTCCGCAGTCTTTCGTACAGACACCGAGATGTGGCGAAATACCGGAAAGCACGGATGACTATGTCGGGGGTGTAGAGTGACTTGCCAACTTTCCGCATTCCCATGACCTTTAACTGTTGCTGAATGATCACTTTCTTGTTGTCCATCTCCATGAAATTGAGACACCTTACATTTTCCTCCAGGGCCGACCATGCCTTTATTGTTGTTATTCTATTTTTGGACAAGGAGGCAGCAGTACATCTAGTTCTCAAAAGATTGATCAGGAAAAACATTGACCACATACTCAGGCACTCCACCCACAAATTTCTTTGATTGAATATGCAAAACACCATCGTCAATGTAAGTAAACACTGGAACTGGCAGTTCTCGCTCCTTGGCCAACAGTTTCTCCTTCAGTTCAGAAAATGTCACATTGTCACTCTCCAAGAAAGCTGCGAGCTGATCCTCTTCCCTATTCCTCTGAGAGCTAGATGAACACTTAGTTCCACGGGGAGGAGGTGCAGGTGTTGGAATTTGGCTGGCTGGTACATTTGGCCAAACACTTGGTGGATATTTCGGCCGTTGCTTCCCTCTCGTGGTGATGGTTTCAAACTCAGCAGGCCAGTGAAGTTCGCACACAACTGTATCATTTGTAACATTCAACTTAGCGTTCGGAATTACAGAAATCCATGCTTTTTTCTCGCTTTCATCCTTCGGAAATCGGAACACAGAGTTTTTTCTCTGCACCACATACTTTCTGAGAAGAATAGTTTGTTTTACATCCGTACACACAACATTTCTTGTCCATGATGGAATGCAGCCACAAAGTAAACAAAACACGAGCGGAAACAGCGTTTGAAACAAAGCACCGAGAGTAGCCTCCCTTTCCCCCTTCACCGTAGGCCCCCAGTCATAGTCCCCAGTCGTGCGCTGATAAGGCCTGTTGTAAAGTACGCTATGAGCACAACGATTTAAAGATTTCTTGTGTTCTTCTTGACAAGCTAAATACAGGACAGTCCCATGAAATACCATACAATTGGCAAGCCTGAGTATTCTTCTTTATGATTTTGTGCTTGGGACATGCAAAATACAAGAGGTAATTGTAGTCGCAGCCGCAGAGGGTTTGGATGTGTAAAATGCACTGAGTATCTGCGACTGGAAAGTGCAAAATGCAGTGACTACAAGATGAGGGCTCCGTGGTAAACTATCGTAACTCAACTATTCTCAAAAACTGAGATGCTGGCATGCTTGTAAGTGTTGAATAACATTTTTATAAAGTATCCTAACTGTTAAGCCTGATATTGTAATAAAGTTATTCAGTTTTTTGCAAGTGAAAAATTTATTAAAATCAATAGTTTATGATGTGTCCCCCCAAATGCAGTCGCCACTAGTATTGTTGAAAAGAAAATTGATAACACCACCATATGCGTTACCATTCTTCCAAGGGAAACAACCATTATAATCATCTCTTGTGAACCATCACGCACAATCCCACCAATAGTAAAACCAGAAAATGACAGATTTTGGGTGCAATCTTCACATCACAACAGTTTTTATTGCATGTTAGTTAGTTGACATTCAAGCATCAGAAATGACACATACCTCATGCCTGCATGGTCTGTCCAGAGCTGAAAAATTTCATTTTTAACCATTTTCAAATCTTTCCCGAAAAGGTTAGCTAACATAAATTCATGGACTCACTTTCTGCTGCCTTTAATTTCATGACGTTTTACCCAAAACTGTAGGTACCAGTGATTAGTACCCAAATTTGTATCACACATAAAATCATGCTCACTGTTGCATAAAATGTGGTGACATACCAAGATACAAGATGGTGAGAACAAGGTTTGCTTGGGCATGTTGCAAACATACAAAGGCAACTCTCTAATTCATTCCAAAATCTTATATTTCCAAAAGCTAGCATAACATGAAATTTAAAAAAGGTGTATGAATATTTTAACGTTTTGTCTCTCCTTCACTTTTTTTTGCCACATGAGATACATTCTTTCTGTCATAACTTTAGCTTGAAGACTGCATTATGTGACACACAGAGAGAAAAGGGTAAACAGACACAATTCATACAATTACCTATCATGATAGACATGTAAAACACATAAAAAAACATAAATATCTAAAGGTCATACAATTTCTAGTAAGAAAATACATAATCCTGTATGAAATGCATAGCTATTAAATGGTCACAAATGGACCTCCCTCTACATGCAGAGCAAGGCTAGCATACAAATCTTCAAGCATTTTTTTTTTTAAAATCTCGAGCCCTAAAAAAAAGCCCAAATTCACAGACATGCTACATGGAAATTTCTCATTTATGTGTGGTATGCTGTCCACTTGCGTAAACATAAATAAGATTCATTCTAGAGACTACTGCACTTATTTGTAAACAAAATCTGTCAATGTCACTGGCTTGTTTGGAACATATACTCTGATATTGTACAAACCTTTCAAATTCCAACAGTAGGAAATTATATTCATTTGTGTGAAGGCACCCACCAACAAATGGAAAAACAAACAAAGAAAGTGCAGAAATTTTCATTATTTATCTGATGGAGAACAATAATGAAAAGTGCAGCCTGGACAATAATGAAAAACATGCAAAATGCAGGGTAAAAAAACGAGCATAGTCACAATTATGTTTAACCCTTTTGCTGCCAGGCCAAAATGCCCTTCCTTCTTTGAACTACCAGAATAATGGATTATTGGGTAGAAAGACAGCAGTGAGCAATAAAATTACCAGTGCAAAACATGTTGAAACAATATCAGCCAATATATTGGCTTCGTGACAGTTTTAGCATGTAACTGAGGGCTGATATCTGCAACATAATATGGGTCCATATATCGGCCCTGTGACAGCAAGAGAGTTAACTGAGTAAACCTGAATTTTGAAAGTCTACATACAATACACAGCAAAACAAGGTTTTTCTTGAAAGATTTACTGTTTCTTTGCAGTGTGAGGTTACTGTATCAAGCTGGGACACTGATAACCAACCTTTAGCCGATTATGTTCACATTTTGGAAAGTAAAATCTGAAATACTCACAAATTGTGACTATGTCCCGTTTTTCCCTTGGAGTCATTTTATTACTGTGATCAGGTCTGAAATGGACCTCATATTTGCTTGTATCAGGAAACAAAATGCACAATAATTTACATCTTACAGACCCCTAGCCTGGACATCCCGTATTTATGTAGGAAAGCATTATTAGAATACATCACATTGATCAAATAATAAAATCAGTCATTGACAGTCATTATATGATATTTCCATTGCATTTCTCTGAACTGCAATCTGTCCCCTTTTTATTTCCTTACAAGCAATCATTCTAACAAATGGGATAATTTACTGCCGGGATCAGCAACGTTTCAGAGATGAAGAGTCGTATTTGAGATTTTTTTATAGAATTCAACTTAGAGTGAGGTGCAACACACATGAAAGTCAATATACATACCAGTAGTAGTATTTATCTCGCTTAAAGATTTTTTTTTAACCAGCAATTAAAAAAAACAGTAACGAGCCATGGGTGAAAGCCAAACGAGCAGCAGCTGGTTGCCAAACCCCTGATTTACTGGAAAAACGGTTCCCAGTGAGATGCTGTAGAGTCATTCATTCCTTATAAAACAGTCAAATTATGACAAATTCCACTGAACTTGCCTGAGATCATGTGAGGTTCTTAAAGCTTATACCAGTGAATATTCCCACCACAGTTTCTCAGTGATGGCAGGAATACATGACATGAAATGTACCTGGAAGGTGGAGCGAAGCTGACTGACAGTTAAGTAAAAAAGAAAGAAAGGGGGTGGGTGTGGGGGGAGTAACAACACCTGTCTCATAACAGCACTTACGGGTGGCCAGTGAAAACTGTAGGCATGGACAATAATGAAAAACATTGAATATTTATTGAGCAATGACCTTCCTGCTGTAATCTTATTGGACAGTTCTTATTTTTATTCCTTTCCTGGGGCAGGTCAAGTTGACACACACACTTCACATGCACATTAAGTGAGAAATATTACAGGAAATGAAACTGCATCTGATCAACCATATATAAATCTTATTTTTGTTTCACTTTCATTCATCCTGCCTGGCCACAACTCAGATACACTTGGAAAAAAGTATTTAAGACAGATAATAATCAGACAGTGGTTTTGAAAATGCAAACATTACTCCACGAATTCAGCATATTTAAACATACATCAATGAAGAAAAAAAGAATGAGGCACATTTATCAAATAGGAAATGTGCAAAATTCAGAAATGTAGTTTGAACAAATCCCCCAATGAACCCCCCTACCAATACACAGAAAACACAAAAAATTGTACATTTTTCCAAGAAGCTTGGTTTTGTTATTCTTTCATATTGAGGACTGCATGATTAACTAGTAATTCAACTTTTTCAAAAACTGAGATATTTGGAATGCTTGCAGCCCTTGACAGCCTGCAGGTTGTGTTAAAAGTTGGAAACTCCGAAAAGTAAGGCTTAAATAACATTTTTTTTTAAAAAACCACAATCTCTATTATGTCTGATATAGACTGTTATTCAGTTTTTTTCTTCTCCAGAAAAAATTTGTAAAAACCCAGTTAGGACAGACACCATGCGACCCTCAATTTAAACAGGCACTGAGGTGCTTTTCAATCATAGTAAACTTTACATAACATACAAGTAAGTACAGCAAAAAATACAGAATGAATGTCAAGTGAATGTTAACGCATGTGAATGAAGCTTCTACACCAATTCCAATAACCAAATGGAAAACTGTTTGAAGAAAGAAAAAAAAATGAAACAAACAGAAAGTGAGCACAACGATGATGTGAAGATTCTTCACTATTATTCCAGCAACATAAACAAAATTTCTCTCATGCAGCCGTTCTGTGTGCAATTTCATGTACATCTCTTCTGTTCTGACTCATCTATTCATCAGTAGTAACTGCATTTTGGCAGCCCTATTCTGAATTTTAAATCGATCTTAAAAAAACTCCCATGATTTTTAACACGACGTACCTCTGCTCGTACAGCTAGGGTTAGCACACAAATTTGAATGTGCCTGTATTTGGGCCAGCTAAAGGTTGTTTTATCTTTGAAAACTTGATGGAGAATTATTTTTTGTGCGTTTGTTTTGTGCCAATTGATTTCTCCTCCAATCTTTTTTTTTTTTTTTTTACAAATGCATGAGCCCATGACATAAACACATTCCGCAAAATTCTCCATGTGCAAAATTGCACATTATGTCCTGTTCTATCTATCTGTAACTCAAATTCTCATTCATTTTTCTCTCTCTCTCTTTTTTTTTTTTTTACAAATGCATGAGCCCATGACATAAACACATTCCGCAAAATTCTCCATGTGCAAAATTGCACATTATGTCCTGTTCTATCTATCTGTAACTCAAATTCTCATTCATTTTTCTCTCTCTCTCTTTTTTTTTTTTTTACATTGACAATGCATGGCATACACATCATTTCCAGTCTCTGACAATTACTTCTGCATGAGTCTGTGGCTAAATTTTGTATTATTCAAAAATTAAGGAGACTGTAAATTCTTTATATACAAAATAACTGTTTTTGTTTTTACTGTCTTTTCCACTGCATGAATGAATTTTTGGTTTATGTTCCTGGGTGAAATATATACTGAGTTGCTATTCTGGTTTCCTTCTCAACAATATAATAGAGAAAAAAACAAAACAAGTATGAATGCACAAGTATGAATGCATCATGTTACTTGAAACATGAAATTATAAACTGTGTAAAAGATAAAAAAAAACAGCTCCCTGCATAAGGGCATCATTTATTCTTGCTTCAAACCCAATACATGTACTTTGAAAAACCATTTAAGCCTGCAAGCCAAAATAAATATGGTTTCTGATTACATCAGGCTAATAGCTACCGGACTACTTAGTATAAATGTAAACTTTTTGTGTATTGTCTGCAGGACTAAACAGTGTAACTAGATCCACTACAGGATTATAATGTGCCATTAACTATTGGATTACAGTGCACTATACACTACAAGATTATAGTGTTCCATATTAACTTTGTGATTATAGTGCATCAGATACACTACAGGATATAACGGTATAACACATAAACAACAGCATTATCGAATACAACAGTGTACGCGCAATGTTCCTTAGTGCTAATCTTCATTCTTGATAATGTATGTGCACAATCACAAGTTTGTAGATAGTGCATTCTCCCTGAGTATTTTCTCACATGTTCCACAGTGCTAATGTCTGTTCTTGTGGGTGTATGTGCACAAGTGTGAGTTTGCATGTGCGTGTTATCCCTGAGAGTTTAGTCAAAGAATAAAATCAATATTATATCAATCTCTTTTCATGAAATTTTAAAAAATGTCCTGGCCACCATACAAGCAAAATTATTCCACAGTGCTTCAATGAAATTTAATGCATTTCTCACCATTGCAAGAACAGCTTTATTTCATTGGGTTTTTGTATCTCGGCATATCGTCACTGCCCTGCTCTATTGGCGTAAGACATTTTTGATAGTTTTGAGATACTAAGAAAAAAAACGTTCATTCTCCTTTTTTTGGTGACATATGCCATAAATGATTGTATTGGATTATCAGATTTTCCTATAGGCGCCATTTCTTTTTCTATAATATTAATCTGATAGCCCTCATGCTCAGCAACATAATGAACCATCAGTTGCCTTTTGGCATAAGTCTTAACCCATACCCGGCGCGCTACCCGTAAAGCCCGCTGCTCCGTCAGTGACCTTACTCACGGAGAATCTTATCTGGGGTCACTGACCCGTGCCGCTAGATGATGACCACATACGCTGTCCACGTGGTTCGGTTTTTATTGATCGGTATGAAAACATTCGCTGCTATGTCTTATCACGCTTGATAATGAATTAACCAGCAAAACCTTAGTCTGTCAGTCTCTAACCAATGATCTGACTTACGATTCCAAACTGACAGCTGTAGTTTTCGTGAGAACGAAGCATGATAACTAGCCATGCCCTCCCAAGCCCTACACAAATGGTTTCATCCTGATTGACACATACTAATAAACCAATGTGGGCATTTGGGGCAAAGATTATTTCAGAGCTTGTTTCTGATTGGTTCTTAGATACAGACAACTCCAGATGGTGGACAGCTTGTGAGAAAATGAGATAATATTGCAAATTTGTTGAGCAACAGTTCGCATGTCGATGTTACATCTTTTGAAAGTGTGGGGAGAGCCTTTGAAAGCTTAGTCTTTGTGATTCCGACCAGTGGTTCACTGGTTAACATGTCCATGTCACAATGCGTTTGATTTAGAAGAGATACAGTGAACAATAACACGGTGGTTACGTCTCAAAAAGGTCAGTGACCCGACGCCCGAAAATAGGGCTTGCGCGTGGCGCGGTCAGCTTGACCTGGGCAACTTTTGCCGCCCGTGCGGCGTGAGCGCTTGCAAGTCAATACCGACTATTGCCGCCCCGCGCAGGGTGAGGGTTAACATATGCTGCTATGGTAGAGCAGTGACGATATGTGTTGCCAGATATAAAGCAATGTGATGGATGAATCTTATGTCCAATGGGATTACACGAATTGCCCATGTGCAATTTCCAACAGTGCTTTACAGTCACAGTGACTATGAAATGGAGCGCACCAAAAAAATGAAAAAAAAAAAACCCTGATGTTAAATGTCCATAAATATTATGTACACGAAAACTCTTGGGGGACAATTGTCCCAATCGAAGTGCTTCCACTTATGAAACACTTTCTAATTCATGAACAACCACTCACATTAGTTCTGATTCACTTTCCATATGATGCACATTATATGTGCAGGTCTTGCAGTGAACAGCAGCACATTGCAGGCCCAAATTGCTTGACAGGCCAAAAATAGACAGCAATCATACTTTGACCAGGATAATTAAAATGAAAAAACCAACAACATCAAAGCAGGTGCAAGTTAGACATTTCTCTTTACCAAAGCTTTGTTTTGTTTCTCTGTAACCTATGACAATGGAGGGGTTTGTGGAGAATGCTTTGCAAGTCCACTGTTATAAATATCAAGGGTTGGCAAAAACAAGTCTGAAATTTGTAATTTTAATGAAGATTCAAATAACTGCAATAATTTCAACACGGTCACACGAATAGTTTTATCAGGTTGTGAAATAAAGTCACACATCTTTTAACTAGATGTGTGCAACATTTCTCCATGGTTCTTTACCATGTCACTTCATGTATACCTGTTACTGAGTTGTGGTATGTTTATACATGTATAATGATATGTAAGATATGTGTACCATGTACACAGTGCTGTTAAACACTCTGTGAAAGAAAACTTCCCTAATGGGATAATGAAGTGATTCTTATCTTATGGTCACCTCATGTCTTGCATATCTACCGGCATTTAAGAGCAATGAATAAAACTGAATGTAACACATTCTGGCTGGTCGCCATTGATTTAAGCTACAATGCAAACAAACTTTTATGGTGAGCACATGCACAAAATTGATAAAAGTTAAAAGTATATGGCTCATCACAAAAACACTCTGTGACGTCATACGCATTCTACTAATACAAAACCATAATTTACGCACAATGCCAAACAAACAAAAAACGAGAAAAAGCTCTTACAACTATAACTCTACACTGTCAAAATCTAGTACAATTCTTAATCTGATTTCCTTCCTGGTTTCAAGGAAAACCTTTTCTTTTTTTTCGCACCCTAAAAATTCAGCTCCCTGTTAAAATAATGAACAGCCCTGGTACAAAAACACCAATGGAATTACATTACTTCAAAGTGAAAAAAAAACCACCAAAAAAAAACCCACTTCTCCCATCTGAAACTTCACATTAAAATAAAACTGTGTGATGAAGCAAAAATTCTGCACCTAACTACAAATATAATGAAAAATTACGTAATTTATGAATATCACTCAAGAATTATCATCCTATGGGAGTTTGTGAACTTATCTGCTTGTGAAGTAGCATCATTCATAGTCCATATTTCTACTATAAGATAAAAATGATTGAATAATAATTACAACAATATACAGCATTTATATGGCAGCCCACTGCAGAGACCCAGTTAATGACCGTGTTCTAGGTGCTCTACAATATAATTAATATCATATCTATACTAAATCATACACAAACCGACATAATCAGATTAAAAAAAAAAAAAAAAAAGACATTCACAAAAGATAACTCTTGAGCAGATGTTTAAAATCATAACATTTTCAATCCTTCTCGATGGTCTTCATGGACATGTTTGAAATTTTATTTTAAACGTTTTAGTGTCTACTGATGATGTATGTTGTTTTAATGGTACATATGGAATCACAAAATCAATTAAATAAGCTGATGCATTTTTTTTTTTTTTTACATACATTTAGGTTATCTCATAGATAGCTTATATAAGTTTTTCTACTGGTACCCACTGCAAGTTCTGCAGCAAAGGCGACGAATGACATCATTTTATTTGTCATGATGGTCTTGGGCCAAACCCCCTGAACTTTTCTGTATTGATCCTACATGCTCTGTCTGATTGTCCATGAGACTCGGCCCCTCCTATGTTCCTACCTGGCTCACTTTGTACTTAAACAGATCCCTTGTTTGTGCAACAATCTGCAAACTGTGCTATAAAATACCATAATTACAATTAAAATGAGTATTGAGGGTGTTAGTATTAACAAATATGAACTAATTAACAAAATTTGTGGCATACTTGGACTAAAGGAGGTGGAAGCTGCACCTCGCAGAAATTCAGTATGGCATGTCATACTGAAGCATTTTCCCTGCTAGGCTAGTTCTACTGATATCCGAGCTGATTTTCCACTTCAATGTTAGGTTTTGATTTGTGCAGTGTTCACATCACTCCATGCAACTTCCATATCCTCTTGCCAAGGTGATCAGAGTTACATAATCATAATATAATATAACCTGAGGCACAGGATACCGAGACGATCCAATTTGCCAAACTCCGTCTGCCAACTTACGCGTGTATCATCCATGTCAACAATGCAACAATTTGCACCACACCCCTTCATAACTGAACGAAAAAGACTAGTACCACAAAACTGTGAGTACAGACAGTACTGACCGTGTTTATACACGGGCAAGTTGTGGACATATAGTGGAAGATGGAATGGTCTGTCTTGGTAGTCTGTGTCTTGGATATAACATAATATAACATAACGATGTACAATAATGCTTACTGCTGCACATCTAACCATTAATAATGTATGAATAATGTAAAACATGACATAATTAACTGCTTGGTGATGGATGTTTTTGTTTGTTTCTTTGGTGTTTTTTTTTCAAATTTTGCAGGGTTGGTCAAGGCAAGATTGAGTGTTTCTGCAGAATTCCCTGGTGGCATTACGATTTTGAAATTATATACATGCATTATTCACAAGCGAGTGACATAGAAGGGTATGAGAAACAAGTAGGCCTATTAATACGGTTCCATAAACTTTAATTGGAAGAAATTACCCCCATAGTTTTGGCATGGCAGATTTCAACTTTTTCATCTGTTTCCCATTAGATTCAGATACATAGTCACACTACTGTCATTAACATGTGACATATTCTGATATTCATTATAATTAATATCCTTGTCAAGAATAGATTTGATTCATAAATGTTTCCACTGAGTAAATTTTTGTGAGAGAGCAGTGAGTAATTTTTACAAACGTAATTATTGTGCGAGCCAGCATAACTTGGTCTCGTAAACAATTTGTTTTGAACAGTTTTTTTTCCTAATAGATAGACAGAAGGTGTGGGGAAGGATAGACGGACAGCGTAGGTGTGCATGGCTGAGCACTTGTTATATCTCGTGTTTTGAACTAGGTTTAGTAGAGAGGGAAGGGGTGAGTAGGAATTAAATGTTATTGAGACTTCTGTTGACGTGCAGAAAATACCGTGATCCAGAGTAAAAGCTCGGGGTTTTGAACATGTTAAGAATTTATTGCTATAAAATTACATTTTATTGTATTGAGTGATTCGACCTTTGATGTCGACCCAAGGTCGTTGCGTAGGGCTGTTACTTAAAATAACTCAGTTCGGCAGCTGAGCTAGAAGTGGTTGCACCAATCACAATCCAGGAATTAGACGGTAAGCTGCAGATGCAGTCCAGTATTTAAGGCCATACAGAACTTAGTTCTGGGCCACATGTAGACAATCCATTTACGAGGTGGTCGGCGATAGTCCTCAGCCAGATGAGAGACATAGAGATGCAGTTGAGCAGTCCATTGTGAGGAGCCTGATTTAAAGCTCCAGAGCCTAAGCTACTTGGTTTGATATAAACCCACAGCGTTTACATCCAGCGCTCTCACTCCCAGTGAGGGCCTCATGGTGAGAGTCCATACTAATTTGTAATGATGAAAGTGAACCGTTCTACTTACTTTTGAAGACAGTTTCAGAGCTACCGCCAGACAACGCATGGTTGTACAAGCATTCTCCATGGCGTGTCTAGAGGAAATGTCCATATCATAACATGTCTCATTGAATTAATAGAATTTAAACTGTTATATCCGTCGCCACGTGCTCGGATTCTATTTGGCATATAACTCATATGACCTGCAAGTAGTTAGATTGAATACGTTAGTCTTTATAGAAAGCTGTAGTTTCATTAGTTAGATTCAGTTGCCTTTGAATTGATATTTATATTTATAATTATATTTGTTACATTAATTCCTGTAATTAAACTGCCCTACAGTTCTGCTAAAAATCAAAGCAATTGATTTATTTAGTTTTTAGAGTGCAAGTATTTTTTTTTGTGTGTTCGTCGATTGTGGGAGCGGACCTCGAAAGAGTGTCAGTCGAAATATCCCCATCTAACCCACATCGCGACAATCCTAGCCTGGGTTTTTGGCAAAAACAGCTGATTCTGTGACCTACATTGTCAATGACATGCTGGCATCTTGGCACTGAATTAATATATATCATGTATGTCTGGCATCAAGAACGGGTTAAACATAAAAATGAACACAAAATATCAAAATAAATATGTAGTGATGCTCAACAACATACGACATAACATATCTCATAGAGATAAAAATAGTCAATAGGCTAATGAACATAACAGACATGTACAAAATGACTACAAGATAAAAATTCCCCCATGAATGAACAACCATAGTTGAGCTCTCAATGTCAAAAAAAAGTATATAAATAAATGTATAATGAAAAATTATAATCTCATTTCACCAACAACCAATCAGAGTTATGTCTCTAAATTAAAAGAGTCGGTTATAGAACAGCAGGGCCAGGTATTGAAGCATGCATGGACAAAAGGGAAATTTTATGGGAATAGATCTATCTGTCATAACAGAAAAACATAAATCGATGGATTAAAGTCTACTGTCACAAGGCGGACAAATTTCTTGGATACACAGCTCCTCCAAAGAAGCATTAGGTAATTGGGGTATCCCAGATATAACCTGACAACTTTTCAGAGCTTTCACTCTGAGCCCCGGGTTCTGTCACAGTAACTGCGTTTAGCCCTTGCTCCTTACAGCTAACAAGATTGTGATATGGAGGTTAATTAGTTCACTCCTCGCCGCAACTCCTAACGTGTATGCCAATACTATGAGTTATCGTGTCAACCTTCGCAGTGATACAGAAATCTGCTTCTGGTTGTCCCTCGGTTACGCTTTGCTTCATACAACTTTTTCTTTTTGCCGATTTTTACCTCAGTTGATAGGCCTGTGCAAGCTCCAGGAAACCCCCATAACTTAAGCCCTCAATACAGAAGACTGTGTCACAAACATGACATCATCGGGTTGTCCACTGGGCCCAGAGACAGTGGTAACATGAATTTATAGTCTATCAAAGGCAAGGGAGGTATGACCAAGATATCGTGGGCTGAGCAACTGGGGCCCCAGGAAGAGAGGACCATGATATCGTGGTCTTATCAATAGCGGACAAGGAGAAAAAACTATGACATAGTGGCCAAAACACTGTGAGGGTGACGTCATTCAAGGGAAATTACTGTACGCAACTCTTCAGCACAGACTGGGGGGATAGTAGCTAACTCAAAGGCATGGAGTGAAAAGGTTAAGCCAAGATCTGCAAGTACTTGCTTCACAAAACAGTGAAGTCAAATATATGAAAATGTCTGGACAAATAAACAGTGGTTGAAGACAATGACAAAACAATACTGAAAGTGTTCCCATAACTGGGAGGTGCCAACAGACAAACAGTGAACAACTGAATTACTGAATTCAGTTCCTAAATAATATAATTCAATAAGAAAACTTTCAGTGTCGATACACTTACAGATTTGAAACACTTTCTAATACATGAACAGTTCAACTCCTAGCCTTTCTGTCGCAGCATTATAGAATGTTTTCTAAAAGGGCTGTTAATCTTACATACATATATCAAACCAATAATAACATTTGGTGGTTACACTATCTTTAATTGCTCTGTAAGGTTCATTTTGAAATATGAACAAGATTGGCGTATGAATGTCCGTGGTCACAAGCCTACTTCTTAAATCAAGAACCTCATGTAAATATTTTCTGCAGACAGTGTAATGAATAAACCCAATCAAGAGGCTGAACAACAGACTCCTTAACAATAACATAAACAGAACGCAAGAAAATGTATATAGGCAAATGTAAAGTCCCTCAATGGAGATTTAACATGAATGCAAACATGTACAATAATGAATAATTTACAGAATTTCAACTAGCATCTAAAAAGTGGTCAAATATCACTCAACTGGTGAAAAAAAAAAAGAAAAATTTAACATCAATAATATCAAAATTTACAGTTTCAATCATCAATCAACGAGTTTGAATTATCAATCTTCCTTGGCAAACTGGGAAATGAAAACTCGAGGTGAAAAAAAAACAACAGTTGAACAAAAGAGAGAACAAAACTCCAGGGCAAACAGTTACTACAGGCAAGAGAGGACACGGCATATATTCACTTTTGTCATCCGCCCCACCTACTGGCAGGTCCATGATTTCTGGTGGTTTTGAGTTACCGCTAACTTATCACTCCACTGCTCACGATGAGATCTCTATTCTCACAAAGTCACCTATCAATATCTTTGATAATTCTGAAATTATATAAACAGAAATATTTTTCCCACATGCTTGTCTGTACAAAGGAAATTGTAACTCTCATTAAAAATGATGCCAACAATGTGATATGTTAAGTAATACTGTGCCCTGGAATCTGATGATTGTACACAGTTACTTGAGGTGTTTCAATAATCTGCTAACACAGATCTGACCTAATCTCTTCCCCATTTCCATACAACCAACCATCAATATGTTCTGGGTGAGGGATCAGCAACCTTTTAAGAGAAGAAATGTCATATCTGAGATTTTCATTGAATTCAACTTAAGAATAAGTTGCAAGAGACATGCAAGTTATATACCAGTAGTATTTTTTCTCATTATAAGCATTTTTTTTTTTCCCCTAGTGATTAAGAAAAGGAAGAGAGACAAATAAAAGCTAAAAGAGCCGTATGCGCCTCACGAGCCACTGGTTGCCAACTCTGTTCTGGGTGGTCCCTTTCTCTGTCCCGTCTCACATCCCTACTCCCTCTCCCCCAGATCCATTTGGGCTGCAGCTATTGCCCCGTGAGTCCATGTAATGGACACTGCCTACCTTGTCTGTGTTGAGCACAGTCATGAGTGATGCTGCCACTGATTGGGAAATCACTTCATATGTGCTCAGCTGATGCTCTGGTTTATGACAGTCAATTCTGAGAAATCACAACACAAAACATTTAAAACGCTACAAGTACATACCAGTACTTCAAATTCAAATATAAAATACGGAAAAAAAGGAAAAGGAAATGCCAAATTTTTTTTATCTTTATTTCAAGCCCTGCTGCAAACCCACATATTTTCTGCGTTTAAAAAAATATATATACATGTAACTTGGCATGCTAACTTATATGTACCAATTTTCATTTTTTTTTTCGATGTGTAGTTTTGGAATCTTTTTATATCATTTTTCTAATAAATCATTTCAGTTTTACTTTTCATTTTTGCACAACAAAGAGCTATCAGGACTCAAAGCTTGTTGTTTTTTCCTTTGTAATTCTTTTGGGATTTATTGCAACATTTCCTTCTTTTTTGGAAAGTGGGACTTTGCAACATATAACTTTTTTCTTTTTTTCTTTGCAGTATCTTAACTTCCCTGTACAAATCTATATCAGAGTGACATGTGAATGCTGGCTAGGTTTGTACTTACAAAGCACCCTGGCAACTATTACCTGTCATAGATGATCCCGTCCACTTTGAATTCCCGCAGCATCTGTATGATCTTGGGGTTGTTGTTGTCATCACCCCATACAAACAGAACCAACTTCTTCTGCTGTACACGCTCAATCAGCTCCAAATCCTTGAGCAAAACTTCTGAATGCAGAGCTACACCCTGTCAATGTCAAAGCATTCAGAACAGTCTTCAACTTACAATACAAAATCATGGCCTGAGCTATACCCTGTCAATGTCAAGCCATCAGAATAGTCTTCAACTCACAATACAAAATAATGGCCTGAGCTACATTCTATGAATGTCAAGCTATCAGAATAGTCTTCAACTTACAATACAAAATTGATGGCCTGGGCTGCATTCTGTGAATGTCAAGCCATCAGAACAGTCTTCAACTTACAATACAAAATAATGGCCTGAGCTACACCCTGTCAATGTCAAGCCATCAGAATAGTCTTGAACTTACAATACAAAATAATGGCCTGAGCTACACCCTGTCAATGTCAAGCCATCAGAATAGTCTTCAACTTACATTACAAAATAATGGCCTGAGCTACATTCTGTGAATGTCAAGCCATCAGAATAGTCTTCAACTTACAATACAAAATAATGGCCTGAGCTACATTCTGTGAATGTCAAGCCATCAGAACAGTCTTCAACTTTCAATACAAAATGGCCTGAGCTACATTCTGTGAATGTCAAGCCATCAGAACAGTCTTCAACTTACAATACAAAATAATGGCCTGAGCTACACCCTGTCAATGTCAAGCCATCAGAATAGTCTTCAACTTACAATACAAAATAATGGCCCGAGCTACATTCTGTGAATGTCAAGCCATCATAATAGTCTTCAACTTACAATATAAAATCATCGCCTACAAGAGTATTGAAAAAAGGTTTAGAGAAACCAGAAGTGATGATGCTTGTGTACTAGTGGCCAGCCATCAGATATATTCATTAAGATAATCAAAGTACCAAAAAAAACAACCAAAAACAAGCATAAGTTCACCAGTTTTCTTTTCCACAAAATAGTTTGAGATAAATGTTTCTAGCAATCCTGAAAATTTCATATCTCTACCACCTACCACAATGGAGGAGTTTGCACAGAACATCTCGCATGTCCAGCTTTATGTACGTTATTTATATATTAGTGGGTGTGATGTCTTGGGGAATCCACATCTAAATTTTTAAGTTCAGTTTCGATCACCAATGCATAAACTGAGGTATAGAAAGAAATTTCCCGTCACACATTTTAATCCTCGAAGAAACTGCATTTTTTTTTTTTCTGGGTGAAAATGCCGGAACTTTCTTCTGTTCAACTAAGGTGTGGCTCAAAATCAACAGAAGTATCAAAAATCAGGGTTCATAGCAGACTTTGATGAGAAAATTCAAGGTTTTTTTGAAGGTTTTTCAAGGTCAACTTTTGTCATTTTCAAGGCCACAAAACACCGCAACAAAAAACTACGCATGTCCGTGAATTGCTTATGCCCGTAAAAACCTGTGCCACTACACCGCCGTCTCCATTTCCATTAGGTCTAGCGCCTAGGCCCAAATTTTTTTGTTTTTTTCAATTCGATCGCATTTTTTGTTTTTTCAAGGTTATTCAAGGTTGTGCTCTGTTTTCCAGGCTTTTCGAGACCTTGAAAAACAATTTTCGTTTTTGAAAAATATAGCCAACTTCAAAATCGTTTAAATTATGCCCACGCACACCCTTATGTCTTTCTATGCGTAATATGAGATTTTATAGAATTTAAGGCTCAGCAGTTAAAAAGCCTTTCATGATTACACTGGAGGTCGTACTTCCAATATAGTATGAAGATGCGACACTTTCATAACAGCAAAAGGATTAATACACAAACACAAAAGTAGATACTGACCAGTAACTGCTCTGATAAGGCAAAATTAATGCCATTCTTAAAGCTGAAGGCCCTGTAATCTTTGTAAGGGACATAAATCTGGGTCTGACCTTGATGAAGGAAAAACACAGGGTATTTGTTCTGCTTTAACTGCAGCCTGAAAGTAGATACAGCAAAGAAAAACATGAAGTGGTCAGGAATTTATAAAACACAACAAAACAAAACAAACAAAACAAAAAAAAAGAGAGAAAGAAACAGAGTGCACACTGGCAATTGAGGCTCAAAGTAATATAAATAACAATACATCTTTCAGTCTTTGACGTTGACAGATTTTTTTTTTTTATTACATTACAGATCCTTCCATCATATTCCAATCTGATCTCCCAAATTTTGAAGTCCCTGGAAAATGAATCTTTTTGCTGCAATACTTACAAGACACAAGTGTCGGGATCAAAGCTGGAGAAGACAATTTTCCGAGCTCCAGCGTGAGCAAAAACCAGCCTGAGTATGTGATCCAGATGTTCGTTGACATCAAAGTAATTCTCTATCTCCCACACATCGTTCTGGGGAAAAACAAACATGGCCAATAGATCACAGAGATCTGTGATTTAACCCTTTGGAGAAAGGGGTATTTTGGATGTTACCCATCCAGACAGACATATATTCACAGGACAACAAACAATGTGTTTACAACAGCAGTTAGATCTGCCATTGATATGTACAGATCCACAGATTGTATGAAACAAGCATTCTGATTGACAGGATGAGACAAGTCCCAATTGAAACTGAGATAAAGAAACGGAAATGGGGATGGATCGGCCACACGTTACGAAAGCCTGAATCCAACATCACCGGGCAGGCTCTGGTCTGGAACCCACAAGGAAAGCGGAAAGTGGGTTGACAAAAACAGTCTTGGCGCAGGAGTATCGATGCTCAGGTGAAGATCAGGTGAAGGCAGCCGGAATGACATGGACCGAGATAAGGAGGACCTGCCAGAACCGCATGCATTGGAGGAGTGTTTTTGCAGCCCTATGTTCCTCAAAAAGGAATCAAGAGACTTAAAGAAAGAAGAAAGAAAGATTCTGATTGGCTAAAAGACCATGATGCAACTAATCAGAGTTGCTTCCTCAATGGGCCGATAATCGGCCAGCTCGTCTTTTTCACTATAATACCTGATGCCAAAACCTGTGTTATGTCCACCCACCATATCTCTTGGGGATATCTGATCTCAATGTCAAAACCTGAGTTATCTCCACCTACCACATCTTTCTGGGGATATTTGATCTCGATGTCAAAGCCTGTGCTTTCATCCACCTTTGTCAAGACTTGTTCTAGAGTTGGAAATGGTTCCGTGTTCTCCTCTGCAGACTCTTCATCATTGATTTCTGCAACAATAAAACGGTCATCAGTAACAAAATATGTACCATGTTCTCCCAGATAAAATATTACAAAAATAAATACATAAAATCTGTGAGGTCCCAGCAGGGCTTGGATTAAAGTCAAAATGTGGAAAAAAAACAACAACAGATTGTATGTCGCACAGCTCTGAGTAAGAACTAACAATAAAGACACTATCCTATAAATTCCAAGTTTTCACTTGAAGATGGACATAAGGTCCAAAAGCTTGTTTGTTTTTTTTCTTCCATTTCTAATTCTTTTGGATTTTTTTTGTAGCTTCTCTATTGTTGACTTCTGACCCTGGGGCTTGACAGCATACAATTTCTCTTTATCTTGCAACCTTTCCACCAAATTTTCCTGATTGACTTAATTCCAAGAAAATCTACTTGGCTATTTTTATGTGACACACAACCTATATTCGGTTTTTATATAATCCTACACCTCATTTTGTTTAAAAAAATAAAATAAAACCAAACTTTCCAATTTATTACCATAATTGCAAAGTGTTTGTATGTACCCTGGAACACCTGCTCACCACATGACATTGTATGCTTTTCAGATGCTGGGGGCAATCCTCTGTATGCGATTCATGGATGGCTTCTCTACATTATTCACTGACGAAAAGTCTGAACATTAAAATTTGACTGTGGGTGGGACCCAGGAAATCTTCATAGGACTGAAACACTTGACAGTCCTGAATCTAGGTGCAAACTTACACATTTTGTATTTTTATGAATACAAAATGATACATGACTATACAAAGGCTGAGGACAGATGAAAGTCTTGATGGGGCTGAGGTCAGCCTTGAGAAAGACAATTCCCACCTGCGATGACAAGTATGTAGAAGATTACAACAGGGTACCTTACCTACTCCTGCATGTCCTGAGGCAAACAATCTCATGGACTGTAGTTGGGCCAAGGTCAGGCTCTGTACTGGGATCTCAAACTGTTCTGACTGGACATGGTGTTTCTTTTTCTGGACACACAGGGAAAAAAAAATAATGATAAAATTCTTGGAAAAAATCTGGGTTTGCTGAAGAACTGATGTATACAGTTGTAAGTTCACGGCAATTGAAGAGGTTAGTCCAAGACCAGGGGTAAGTCACATTTCAGTCATTTCGCAGAAAAGCCAAAAAAAACTTTTGACATGACCTTGTTCTTGCATTGGTCTGGCCCATTTTCAAATCAAACTATCTCAGTGCTGGTTAACCATAGGAGGGTGATGTTACAACAAATAGATAGCCTTTTTCATCAAAAGCAAAATTTTTAGCAAAATGTGACTTTACCTTGTTCTGGAACTAACCTTTTCAATTCAAAACACATCAAACTATATTGACACACCAACCCTTTGAGTGCTTACAGCCATGATCCTGGCAGTGCTTAGAGCCACCATCATGGCTCAAACTGGCCTTGTTTTGGAATATTCTAAATATCCAAATTTTTACAGCTATTGACTGTCATATATCACAGGTGCAGTATTAACCATTTTCTGTCACATTATGGGATTTTCAGTTGTTTTAGTCAGCACTCAAAGGGTTAAAAATGAAACAAAAATCAGAAGAAATACTTGTTTTCAAAGAACATGCTTCAGTACTTAGCCTATACCATTCAAGTTAGTGCTCGTCTCGGCAGGAAATTCCTATTTTTGTTCTGCCTTCCAAGGCAGTGAGGGGTGGAGTAGGGGTTTCAAACGATACCCTACAGAAGATGGAATGAAGGCCATCACTTCCTACATCCTCTGCAGCCTCTCACTTGTTGGCTTGCCAAAGCCCATTCTGCAATGTTCCCCAATTGGCCAGCTCCCATTCTGTTATTTCCTCAACTCAGGTCAGCAAGCTTGCCAAGCTGGTGGTCAACATTCTGCCTTGCACTTTCCCAGCGTAACCAATGTTCCAGTGTTGGTTACCGATTTCTCTTATTCGAGCAACCTTTCGATTCCTCTGGTTGCAAATTAGAGAGCACTGCCGTAGCCTCCCCAGTTGCGTATGGGGGGACGTACCGTATATCTTACCTGTGTGACCAGAAACCACTGCTTATTATCAGCTCCTTCAATAGAACTGTCTTTCCCGCTGTGTTAAGAGAGCCCTGCTAGTCACCCCATTTGCTTGGAGAAGGGACTTAAATGCAGAGATGGTTAACAAGCGTTTGACTTGGTGGGCATAATTCATTGTGATACTGCCACTTTGTGGTCAAGTGGGAAGCCCCATTGTGACAGCATGTTGACTGTCACGAGCGAGTGAGCGAGGATCAATAGTTACGGGGAGAAGGGGCTAGAGTAAGATTAACCCACGGCCCACAATTAATGGAAAGCATGGAATGTTGTGAGTTGGGGGGTTTGGATGAGGCGAGAGCGGTGTGCTTACAATCACTGCAAGTTAGGAAGTCCCAAGAGACAGACGGAAGAAAGCAGTCGGGAGATTGAGTGTTTTCCAGTGATGACTGGTAGGTTGAACTATGATTGATAATTATGATGATTGATGTACTATATTCTCCTATGACCATGATGTAAATAAGTTATATGTGAGGAATGTGAAGGTCATTGATTACTGTGTATAGAGATGTGCGCAATGAGCGATAGACGTAAGTTAGGATCATGGATTCGTAGCGAGTCTGAGTACTGTGTAATACGGTGGAGGTGTGTTACCGTAAGATGTGTGGTGAGTGAAATGTGGACTATTGTGTGTACGCTTGATGGTTCGTAATGAGGGGTGAAGTGGATAGTAATTGTATGGAGTTATAGCGATGTAATGTTATTCTTATAGGTGCCGGGGTCGGGCAGAGAAGCCACCCGCGGTGAGCGGACTTGTGCCGGGGTCGGGCCGTGGAGCTACCCGTGGTGAAGAGACTAGCACAGGGGATAGGCCAGCATAGGGAAATGCTTGGGTTGGGCAGAAGGCTACCCACAGGCCTGCCTGAGTGAAGCTGTTGCGCAGGATAGCAAGAGCACAGGAGTCGTGGCAGTCTGGCCACAGACAGGGACGTTGTTATTGAAATGTTAATGTGCTATTAAGATGTTACTGTGCTATTGAGATACTAATGTGCTATTGAAATATTAATGTGCTATTAAGACATTGAGGGGAGATTGAGATACGGAGATTAGGTTGAGCAGGAGCCAGTAAGATAGGCCCGCTCGTAGTACATACCTTGATGTGAGGCTGAGGCCAGAGCATAGTTAAAAAGTAGCTATCGGGTTGTGGACCCGGGGAGAAGAATGAATGTGGGAATAAGACCATTGGATAGTATTCGAATTCAATAATGTAATGTATGTAATTGCACTTATATCTTTATCTTTATGTATAATAAATGTGTGAGTCTGTTTGGTTGTTCTGTTAAGTGTTATACTTGTTCGTTCGTGATTGTTGTCCTGTCATAATCATTACATCTCCCAGTCTGGGATTTGTGACATTGACCACTCTCACATGTGGTAGTGGGCACATTACGGATGGTAATTTAGGGGTTTTTACACAGCGGAAAATGTCACCAGATTGTTTTTTGGGGAAGGGGGTATGTCTAGCTCTTTCCAAGCCCAGTTTGGGCCAAAGGTAGCTGCCAATCATCCAGGAAATTCGATCATGTCATGGCGCCATGGCTTGGGTTTCACGTAGTGACGGGCTATTATCTTGCTTGCAAAGTACTGTGATACCTGGCTTTGTCAGTATCAGGTAGTATTGGTGGTATCGGATATGGGTCTCATACCTATAGGACATAGCGACAAAGGACAGAATAATTAACCAATCTGCCAAGAGGGCAAGTGTAATTGTTGCTGGCATTGTAATTAACATTTCATGACTGGTGGGCTTCTCTATGCCTCTTATTTCTGTTAGTTGTTATATTTTCGTTCCAATTCACTTCATTTTTTTAAGTTCCGTCACTTATTTTCAACAGGAATACATATATCAATATAAGAAATGAACCCTTCAGACTATACGAACTGGAATAAAATTGTGACTCTTACAATTGTGGATCTACAGGAACTTTGTTAATTACTATTGCTCATTGACCGAGTACAGACACAAAACAGTCAAGATCAACAAAATATGCGACTGAATTGCTTTTGTAACAAAGGCAGATTTAGAAAGATGTTTCACTAAAAACAACACAGCTAATCATCAAGACTGAGCTAGTGCTGAATTTTTTCTTTTTGTAACGACAAGACACTCAATAGCAAGAAATAAGTTTTATTGCTTGAAATTTGACAGGGAAAAGCTCAAAGACACACGGGAGCAACTGAAATAACAGGAAGTGAAGAAAAGGGCTACAATGTGATTCATAATGACACCATCACCATATTTACCCTATGAGATAGGCCTAGTAAAGTGAAGAGTGAACTGTTGTATACCCTATCAATTTCTACTATACCCTGTTCAATCACTCCATATCATGATAATAATGTCTTCTTAAAATTGTATGCAAGTTGCCTATGCAATGTACTAGAGCTGTCACACATTTTCCTACAATTTAAAAAAAAAAATCAAAAATCTTGATATTATATTATATTATATTATATTATATTATATTATATTATATTATATTATATTATATTATATTATATTATATTATATTATATTATATTATATTATATTATATTATATTATATTATGGCCTACCGAAAATATCTGAACAGTATTTGGCAGCTTGCCGACGCATTGGCACCAAAGCATAGTATGGTTGTCCTGCCGGTACCATACATATTAAAGCATATTCAATGTTCGCTCTCCTTTCAAAGTCCCATACGATATCACCGACAATATTGAGGAGTGTCTCCCTTCAAATTTTTTTCATCCAAAGGAAACAGCTTTGTTTGATTCCCTCTCCTTATGGCATCAGAAAAAACTGAAAGGTTTCCTGTTTTTATTCGACTACTAACAGCAGCAACAGTTGCCAGATATCAGTTCAGTTGATGCCGCTGCACTGGCAATCCTTCTGATACAGAAACGTACTCGTTAGGTATCAATTAGACCTTGCTGATACCATACATCATGACCCTTCTGATACTAGACGAACGTATGTACCACTGAATAGGTATCAATTGTAGCTAACTGGTACTGATATATCGTAATCCTTCTGATATCCGTTGACAGTATCAACTAATTAAAGTACCAATTCCTTCTGATATTGGAGGATAGTACCAACTAATAAATAGAACCAATTCCTTCAGATACTGGATAATAGTATTAACAGACACCTAGTATCAATTCCTTTTGATACTAAATGACAGTGCCAACGGACACATGGTATCAATTCCTTCAAATACCAGATGACAGTATCAACTAAGCCCTAGTATCAATTTTCTGAAACCGGTTGACAGAATCAACTGAAACCTAGTATATCAATTCTTTCCAACACCAACAAAATCACATCATTCAGTCTCTGCATGATTTCAATATTGTCTATTTAAATTAAATATTAAATCAAATATTATAAAAACAACAACAACAAAAAAAAAAAGACCAACTTTGCACAGATAAAGAAATCATGAAGCAGGACAAAGTTGTTCCCAACTTACATTCGAGTACAGGACTTTGACGGAAAAATCATGGTATATCACAGGTTTCTTGTCCTTACTGAGTAATACATCAAATTCCACAAAGTCAGCACCCTGGAAGAAAACGTACGACAGATTAACTAAATTATTAATGTCCAGATCCAGTTAATACAAACCAATGGAGATTTGCATCCCCGTCTCTGACCAGTCACCCACCCTGTGAACAGTTAAGGGAATTGCAAGGAATCTTTGCATATCAAGTGGCAGAAGGTTAATAAGCCTCGGTGTGCACTAGCTGATTTTGATTGGTTGACGGGTTGGACAGGGACATCATGACATTAAGTTTCAGTGAGACTGAACTAGTCAGCCGGTGTGCGAGATTTCACTGAAACTCAATGTTGTATCATCACCCTCCAACAAGTCCAGCTGGGCCAAATTAGCCAGTGCACACCTAGACTAATGGTTTTAATGTCTTTACCGCAACTGTAGTTGTCAAAAGTGCCCGGAAAATTGGTTTCTTCATCAGTTTCTCAAATTTTCATATCACTGCAGCCACTTGTCACTTGACCACTAGGAGTTTGAGTTTGGGTTTTACAGTGCATTGGCACTATGACGGCCACTTTGCACCATTCATTCACAGTTTGTTTGGGTACTTTTTTTATGTTTCGTGTCTAGACCTTCTTATAGAATTAAGTAGTTCTATATTAACTTCAGTATATTGGTAAAATTCTCAAAAGCTGTTCTGTATAGTTCTGAAAAGAGTTTTATAAATGTGTATCAAAGTTTTGAAATCAAGTTGTAGATCTTAGCTTCTTTCAGAGAGGACAAGACGGGCTGCGAGTCCATGTCAGAAAATAATTCTTTCATGGATCCGCAGGCATAGTGCCTTCTTCAGATAGGGGCCTGGAAGAACCTGGACCAGCTAGACCAACAAAAAGCAACCCTAACGTGAGTGTTTCAGATTGATAACCTGAAGTGCAGTATGAGCAAGAAATTCTGTGAAACCCCATACAGCTAAATATAATCAAGATTAATTCTATTGAATTTGAATCTGCTGCCCCGACTGGGCTTTGTGCCCCGGCTAGAATGTGAAATCCTAGTCAGTAGGCCTACCACATTTATCATGGAGGTGCTTAGGTAGGGACAGTTTCCAAGAGAAGCCTAATAGAAATTACTGACTTGTGTTCATGATCAATGTTCCCTCTAATTTTTCTGAACGAAGGAGTGGTACTTTGGATGCTTTGAACAAAAATATTTTAAATTGTGGCCAAAACAATAGTATTTTGTAAATTAAATGGAGAGGCAACATTTTAATGTGCGTACCACCAGTACAGCGACTGCGCAGCCATGCACCAGTGCAACTTAGAGGGAATTCAGGATTCAGCTTTATTTTCTCTGTTCAGCTTCATTTGGATTCTGTCCCTACCCAAGTACTTCTGTAAATCAAATCAATATTAAACTGCATGACCTCACAAGAACTTACATGTTTGCCGGCCGCAGTTAATGAAGCAATAGTGTTCTCTTTTAATGAGCTCACTCTGAAAAGAGAAATGCACAGTGTATTTACTATGCAAATTACAAGCAGACTACTGGTTTGTTGATCGCATTTCATGTTCCAATGTGAACATTTATGTTTTTCATTTATCTAAAGGTCATCTCTGGCTGCACATCTCTGTGTTGGGTGTGGTGTTGCCAGGATTTCTGTTTCCCTGGACCACTGCTTCTAAGAAAAGTAATTTTATTTCACTTTCACCCAGAGCAGAGTATTTTCCCACGGGCTATGTTTCAGCTCTTTATTTTGGGAGGTTTGCTGCTCTTGGCATTTACACCTCACTTTTCTTATTTTTATTTTTCTTGTTCCGCTTTCTGTGTGTTTTTTGTGGTAGGGATTAGTTTTTTAGAATTTTGCCTGGGCAGCGGCCTTCTTCAGCTTTCAACTGCCAAGGTATCTTTAAAGTGAGCAAAGCAAACACAGGCTCTCCGAATTTTTTGTCCTTATCCGAGAAGACTAGGTGCTTGATCCTACCTACCATAGGATCAGGGACAGGAATTTTTCCCCAAATAAATTTCAACATGCTTGCATCGACTGGGAATCAAATCCCCGTACCTTCGACATGTGAGGTTAGCATCTTGTCTCTAAACTACTGTAACCCCATTTTTACCGTTGGCTTAAGCTGACTCCCATATAAAGGCATAATAGAAAACATTCTCTCACTGTGAGTAAGATGCTCCCATGCCACGATGGCCAATGTCCAGTGATTTCTCTCCGAACTTTCGCCACTTCCAGTGAGTTTGGAAACTCGTGGCCATGTCAAAGGACAGTCCTGGAACTGGTCGAGCTATCAAAACCTCAACTGTGGATGAAAAAATATGGTCACTCAGAATTCACTAATGCAAGCCTTCTTTATGCAGAACACATGCCTGGTGACATGATGGAAGACAGTGACTGGCTGTTACATGCTCAACAGCAAATAGCTGCTTCTAATCTTATCATGCTTTCTCGTCTTGAGTTCCCAAACTTTGAGAATAGTTAAGTTCAAATTGTGTTGATTCAAACTCATGTTTAGAATGAGGTTTACATAAATCGCAAACTGTAGACCTTAATGAAATTATGATAAATATGATTTTAAATTGAAAAAGTATGCTGCCATATTCTACATGCTTCACTGAATTCTTATATAGTTTTCAACACTGAAAACAAATCCAGTCCTTCATCGCTATAAAACAATTATTGCAGGCCACTGTCTGTCAATGGTCATTGTGAAATTTTTTAATCCTGTCTTGGCTGTTGCACGTGCTTGCATAAAAACCAGTTTTCAGGATTAGCATCATGCCCTTTCGCTTCTCACAAGTTTACGAAAGTAATCTGAACATTTACAGATTTTTCAGTCATAAAACCTAATATTTCAAAATAGGCAACTTTACAATGATCTGACCCTTCACAGCACCAGATCTTTAAACCATAAAACTTACCATTTTCAAAATATGCAGGTTTCCAGTAGAAAATCTTCAAGCCATAGAACTTAACATTTTTCAAAATAACAAAGTTTACAGTGTTACAGTGTTTTTTTTATGTTTCGTGTCTAGACCTTCTTCAAGTAAAATTTCACACATAGAATTAAGTAGTTCTATATAAACTTCAGTACATTGGTAAAATTGTCAAAAGCTGTTCTGTACAGTTCTGAAAAGAGTTTTATAAATGTGTATCAAAGTTTTGAAATCAAGTTGTAGATCTTGGCCTCTTTCAAGATGCTGCTTTCCAGCAACAAATCTTTCAGCCATAAAACTGAACATTTTCAAAAAAAGCATCTTTCATGTTTGACCTCTCGACCTATAAAATCTGGCATTATGACAGCTCTCCTCCTGCATAATACAGAGCCCCTGGTACTGATTGAGCATGTAAACAAAAATGATCTGAATAATGATGCAACAAAATGAGTGTGACAGATACTGTGATGACCTTGTGAGAGTAACAGATGTTTTTGAGTACATAAAAATCAAAATCAATGGAAAGGATGTGGTAGAGAAAAAAAAAAATCAGTGTTTGCAATACCAAATCCTAAGGCAGTTTATCCCTGGGCAATAAACACCCGAAAATATTTTTTTCTGGCTGATTTAAAACCTTTACAGTAAAAGAAAAGAAAGTATCAGCATAGCATCAAAAACCCCTTTCAATCCCACCCATATCCACCAGAGATTCAAAAAAAAAAATTACAGTACCCATAAAGATATTTTTCTGAAAGAAAACACTTCAAAGTTTGGTATCAATATTTTTTTTCTCTACCACAACGTTAAATTAAACATCACATTCAAACGAGACCTGAGCTGTTGTGATCTTCACTTTCAAGACACTGACATCAGTTGTTATACTTCACCTGCTCCCAGCACGAACTCTCTCAGAGCACAGATGTGAGAGAAAAAAACTGAAAAAGTTACCTATTACTGGTGGACATTTTAGGTTAGGGAGACGCAATCGTGGTGTGACGAGTTAGGACCTTTTCCTTTGGCTGAAGAAGAATGGGGAAAAATATAGAACAAATATTTATTCTCAAAGTCTCTGGTTGACGCTGTTTGGCAAGTCTGGACTTTATAAAGTGGCGACCCTGGACTTTACAAAGTGGCGAGTCTGGAGTTTATAAAGTGGCCAATCTGGAGTTTATAAAGTCAACTGATGAATATCCCATTGTGAAGCTGAAAACGATAGAGAAAAGTGGGACAAAAACAGATATTAGATCTGATGAGGTTTGATATTATGTTTTAGTGTTGAGGAGCCCTCCATCACATGCTTGCCACAACTTTCTGTCACTCAGGTTTATGAGAAAAAAAAATCAATAAAGCTGAAAGGAAAATAACATCATGGCCATAACACAATTGCCTAAGTTTTGATGTTTTTTTTTTGTTGATTAAAATCAAAGAAAACTGTTTACTTCGAACGAAGTGGTAGTTGTTGTTAGGGAAGCATAGTATTTTATGTAGAACTAGTGTAAGGGCCCGTTCAAAGAACGGGTTGCAATATGTCGATCTAGATATCTAGGTAGAAAACAACTCACAACTGGTACAGTAACACCCGCATGGCCCGTGCATAAGGCAGACGGAACAGAAACGCATCCGGAAATTTAAATTCGAAACAAAACAAAGGCAGGAGGGAGGCCATCATTGTTGAGGAGAAAGCATTATTCGATATTTTTAGGCCTATTTTTATTTATTACAAAATTACGATACTTCGCTTTCATGTCAAAGGAATAGACATGGTAGCAAAAAGAACTATCTTTCACATGTAATTTTTTCAGGTCTGGGCATTTCTTCCTCGCAGCAGTGAATTTTTTTTCCTTGCTGTTTTTTTATATAGAAGCTATAGCTGAACAGTGGACACAGCTCAGTATTTGGATTTGACATCAGACTATGCTTCCCTACCGAAGGTCTAAATGGTGATTTAGGTGGACGCAGGTTTTTGTTTCAAAACTCTGAAGTCAACGAGACAAAACAATGTAACTGTTGAACGGTGCCACGTCACTGTCTGTTTAAGGTGAGTATTTCATCTCAAAACACCCAAAAAAAAAAAAAAATGACTTAAGCAACTGTGAAATGATTGTGACAATAACACAACATTGTAAACAATACCAAATATCTTAGTAAACTATTTTCTGCACCTGTTAGAAAGTGAAGGTAGGAGGATTGATATATGAAAAGTGTTATGTTTATTCTACAACTATAAAGTATGAAACTGGTTTGCTTCACTCATCTCACCCAAAACATGTGATGCACCCCCCACCCCCGGGGCTGAGCAAGTGCACTTGCAAAGGTTGATTTATTTGGATATGTGCATTTGCAAAGACTGGGTCTAATCTTTGAGCTATACAATAGACAAGACAGGGCACTCCGCTGCACCAACTCTCCTCCATCCACTAAAAGATGGTGGCAATTCATGTGGCCACCTAGGGCTATGCCATCGCAGGCAAAAGGAGGGCAAGCGACTATCAATTACAGTCCACACTAACAGTACACAACAAATGCGCACCATCTTTCAAATTTTTTTTTTCAATACCTTACTCTCCTTTTACCTCCTTTGAGGCACTGTAGGGTGCATAGTAACTTGGCCTACTTCCCACTCTAGCCTATCTATTGAGCTCTGTTGGTCTAACCCCAAAAAGAAGAATCAAAACTCTTGGGAGAATGAACCATAGGGCCCTAGAACTTCCAACAAAAAAAACTGAAATAAAATTCAACCTTTTGCAGGAGCATACATTCGGTGACATCAAATGAAACAAACCAATTGGTTTTATTAATTTTTTTTTTTATAAACATTTTTCGGTTTCCACTTACAATGGCTAAGAATTTGCTGCATTATAGATTAAAAACCACTAGAAGTTTTTCAATTGGAAAAAACAGAAGCCTATGATTTTTAAAGTATTAGCATGTCTAGTGCTATAGCGCTATTATCGACTACTAATTTGGCACTGTTTGTTTTCAAAATTAGTTGTAGTGTAAAATCTAAAAAGTTAAAATTCACTATTTGTCCACTATTGCTGTGAGAAAAAACTAATATTAGCCATATCAAACACCAAAAAGTACAAACTAAATAAGAATATGACCAAAAAAAAACTTTCACTATGACCTACATGTATATTTGTGTTCAGATGTGCATAAGGATATTAAAAACATATAAACAGGAAATTAAGATACAAATCAAATCAGAAAAAGTGGCACAGATTCCTTACTCATAATTTCTCCAATAGGCTTGTGATTACATCCAATAATGGGGACTTTTCGAGTGTCTCGAGATACAATGTTCTTGAAGGGCAACAAATAAGAAGATCCCACAAATTTGGGTGCTCGGTTCGACTCACAGACATAAAAGTCTAACTGGAATCCCTGTGAACAAAGTGAAAATCGGACATGATTAGTAACTCAAGCTTAATGAAAATGTAATACATAATTATAATAATTATATTACAAAGGAAGTAAGGCCCCCATTGTAATCAAGAAAGGCTTTTTAAACGCTGAACGTTAAATTCTACAAAATATCATATTTCGCATCTAAAAAAGACGTAAAGGTGTGCATGGGCATATTTTTAAAGCTCTTGAAGTTCATTAAATTTTTAATAATTTTGTTGATTTTCAGCCATAACTGAATATATACAACTGAATTGAAGACAAGAAAGTGTTCTAACATTCTGAGCTGGAAAAAAAAAAGATGCATTTTCTTTGAGTAGAATTAAAAGATATGACGAGAAATTTTGTTCTGCGCCTCATTTTACACACTGGTGATTGGAACTCAACTTTAAAAATCACATCTGTGTATTCCCCAAGTCAGCAGACCAACTAGTAATGTCACTGATAATAATAACAATAGTAATTTTAAAAATCTTAATATAATGGAGCTAGGCCCAAATACACAGAGGCATGCGCACACACATTTCAGAACAAATAGAATAACTTTCACTTCAATAAAGGCTTGTCTTAATAGTTCAAATGACATGATAATCATAGAGTACTGTCATTTATATCCAGTTACATTTGTCCCGCCCTGTACTTCAAAAATAAAATTATTTTATGGAGTCCCTGAACATTCTACTAGTTTCTTTTTTCCGGTGAACTTTTTATTCTTCTTCTTCTTCTTCTTTTATAGTTGATTCGTCTATAAGACGATTCCCCAACTGCACTATAGTATATGCGACTCAACGTCGCTCCTCTGAGGCTAAAAGCAGGGTAAAACCTTACATAGATGTTAAGACCATTTAAAAATATATTAGTTGTATAAAGTCTTTTGTATATATAACTCTGGTATAAATATCTCTTGGTTTCCAGATTGTGCACAGAAATACAACCCGCACTTTAGTTACAATGGTAGCTGCAACGGATAATAATGTTCTTAAATTCATTGTCGAAAGTCGTTGCAGACGATAGTGTTTGGACTTCTGCCGGGAGGTTGTTCCACATCCTGATGACATTAGGGTAAAAAGAATAAAGATGGCTGTTAACCCGTGAGCTTGGGATGTTATATTTTATATTATTCCTTCTGTTGCCTCTGGTATTAATGGTGAGGTGGTTCAGTGGGATATGGATATTTCCTTCCCTGCCTTTATAAAATATTTTTACTTTGTTTTTTGCTCTCCTCTCTTCTAATGGTGTCCACTCGAGGTCTCTCATCATTTTATTTACACTACTACTTCTAGTATAGTCATTTGTCACAAAGCGGGCAGCTCTCCTCTGGACCCTTTCCAGTTGGTCTATGTTTATTGGACAGTGGGGGTCCCAGACACTGCAGCCATACTCTAGGGAGGGCCTCACAAAGGTGTTATAGCATTTTTCTTTTACTTGAATCCATCACCCAAACCAAAGAAATTTAAAGTCATATCAAACCTGTCTAGATCTTTCACAATGTGTTTACTCCCGCATGTTACACAATTAAAAAAAAAACATCTGTGAATCATATGACTTCATCATCTCACGGCAATTTGACAATGTTGACAGGAACAAAGCTCAACTAATTTTCTATTTATGCCACTAGGACACAATGTTATGACAACACAAGTTCATTCTCTGTTATAAACATTTTTGCAGTGCACCAGTTCTAACCAACAGCATGACACCTGACATTTATGCCCCCCTTTGTTGTTTTAACCCCCCCCCCCCCCCCCCGATCAATATCACCCACATTCAAAACCACAGATATGGAGACAATCCCCTAATAGAGCAAATAAGAGAACTGCTAAGAAGATCCATATTATTATCTGATTAACCCTTTCGTGTTTCTATTCTGGCTACTTGTGAAGCTCTAATGGCTGACTTCCTGGCTACGCGGCCGACCTGATTTGATTACATTTTTCAGCCCTATGGCCGTTGCTGCTGAGTGCCTTCACTAAACTGGAAATTGTAGCCCCCATGTCGCATATTATTATGATAATGAATTTTGACATACTTATTGAGAAATGAATGAACTAAAAGAAGAACCTATTTACATTGGAATGCCAAAATCTGCTTGTTGGCTTTGTGAATGTGAATTGCTGAAGGGGGATGTGTGACACTACCACTGAGACAGATGGACAATACACGTATTACACACTATCGCATCCCATCCCGTTTGTTATCCAAGCATACAACACCACCCACACGAAGGCACCACGCTAGTACATGCATGTACTAACTATGTACTACAAGCGTGTGCCGATCAATACATGATGTATCCTTAGAGGGAGGAACGGGCCTGTTGGACGACCATGTGTAATACAATACATTACTTGTAGGCCTAACCCACGCTTTACGGTTCAAACTGGGTCAGTGGGCATCTAAAGATTACCTGGTGATATCATTTACTATTTATCGCTATTCATGCACAGTTCTCCCTCTCAAAATTATATATAAAACTGGGGGACACTGGCCGGCCGGATACGACCGGGTTGAACACATGGTGCCGTCATAGACAAAGCTGAATTCGGCCGGGCTGAACAAATCACAGGCCATATTTAAAGGCCGGGTTAAACACGAAAAGGTTAAAAGATGAGACATGCCAGAAGAGATCTATGTGATCCGTGACACACCTGTTGCTGAGGGTCTGGCATTTGAGAGCGGAATACCACATAATCATCCTTGTTGTACAGCATCCCCGCTGGTCCCTGGTAGTCAGGCCTGCAGTCATCATGGCTCAGGTTCTAGTAGTGGATACAAAAGCAATGGAACATGACACATGTTTATATGTTGGAGATGGAATGCCATAGTGGACACCTGTGATGTGCAACAGATTTCAGGAAGTGAATCACTGTGCATATTATCAGAACCGTAGTCTTATTACAAACACAACTAGAGAATATTTATATTTGTATACTACTTTAATCCCATTTGGGAAATTTGCCTTTGTGTCATTGCAGCCCACTTACAACTGGAGCAGGCACATCGTCGCCACAATGCAGAGCCGGTCCGCAGTTTGTTTTTTTTTGGGGGAGGGGGTAGATGAGGGGGGAGGGGGAGGGAGTGGCAGGAATGAATTTTATTTGATTTTGCCCGGGCAGCGGACTGCTCTTTTTGATTTCTAACTGCCAAGGTATGTTTAATGTGCCCTCCAAATTTTTCCGTCCCTATCCGAGAAGACTAGGTACTCGAGCCTACCCCCCCCCCCCCCCCCAATAGGATATTAACGTCCTCTTTGGGAAATTGTAAAATAACTCGATATTGATATCCAGACAAATCACACTGAAGTAACAAGTTCAGTGTCGACAACTCAAAGTGACAAAATGGACACAATTTAGGAACACAAGAGAGATGTGGGATGCTGCTCAAATATGGGTAGAGCACTTCTGTTCTCTTCTGTGCCCTAGCCTGTTTAACAAATTCACTTTCACGTGACATGGGAGGATTTTGCCTATCCATTCTGTTTATTTACAATTAAAGGTTCATTAAATTGCCACACCTTGAAGGTTATTGATTTTTTTTTGTCCACGTGAACAACAGCCTTGGACAGAGGCGTGGGCTTTCAAAAGACCCCCAGACCTTTGATCTAGATCCGCCGCCATCTGGTCGTAAGCAACATGCGGCGATGACCGCGACAGGCTAGCCGTCGCGCACAAAATTCCAATCCGCCAGGGTAGCGCTTTGGAGTTTTATGCCCGACGGCTTTTGCGGGGGCTGGATATTGAAATTTTAATCATTCTGCGATTAAAGGCAATTTTCTTCATCAGGAATGAATTTTATTTGATTTTGCCTGGGCAGCGGCCTGCTCTTTTTGATTTCTAACTGCCAAGGTATGTTTAACGTGCCCAACCCAACATGCCCTCCAAATTTTTCCGTCCTTATCCGAGAAGACCAGGTACTTGAGCCTACACACCCCCCCCCCCCCCCCCAATAGGATCAGGGACACAAAAATATGAGAAAAATCCCAAACTTCCAATATGCCTGCACCGGCCGGGTTTAGAACCCGGGACCCTTGGCATGAGATGAGCACATTGCCTCTAGACCACCTTGTCCTCCAAATCCTAAGTATGTTCACTGTTCAGCTTTAGCTATCTATGTAAAATGTTATCATCCCCAAACAACAGGCTGAAACCCTAGTTTTAATGAGGTTCCAACAGCCGGTCGACTGTATGTAAATAGCTCAAAAACTTATGGATATAATTTTTGGATCATAATGTGGATGTGAGTCTTAATTATTTCATAATGTGGATCCACAGCTCATCTTGTCCTTTCCGAACAAGGCTGGAAATCGACAAGCCGATTTAAAGATCTCTAACACATTTACAAACTTCTTTCTAGGTCTATTCAACACACATTGTGAGAATTTTACAGATAAAATAATTCTGTTTGTTACTTTTAAATTTTTATTTGTGAAATTTTGAACTGATGAAGCTCTGACTATCAAGCTTTAATAAAGTATCCACAAAAACGTGAAACTGGGAAAGTGGCTGTTATCATGCTGCAGTGCCATTCAACTCAAACAAAGCACATAGCTCAAAGTCTTATGGATTACTGGATCTTCATGCAGATATGTGTCTTTTTGTTCGATGAATCTAGCTCATTTCGTTATATCACACCTAGAGCAACAGAAGGTCACTCACCTGCTCCATTGACCGATTTGCAGAGTAACTAAGCAACCAAAACACTGACCAATTGAACAGCTACTAAAAGTCACCCTTCCAAACCCAACAATCCATTCAAGAGTCAGGCAACATGCATGAAGCTACTCAGAAATGTTACTCACACAAACTAAGACATCGTTAACTGAACAAGGTGCTGGACCATCACGAGAATCCTCGTTTTCGTCATCAAAGGGCGGGTCACCCTAAAAGGAAAATGACATTGTTGATTGTTCACATTCCAAAATACATTCATCTCCCAGATCATCACTTTGCACCAAAAAATTAAGCCTAGACATTTTTGGCATTTAGAATTCAACCACTGTACATGCTGAGTTCACATTAAAAATATACACTCATTTTTCAGATGATCCCTTTTACACCACACAATCAACCTCAGAGATTTCTAGCAACTAGAATTCAACCACTCCAAAGCAGAATTCACACTAAAAAATACATCCAGCCGTCATACGATTACCTTACAACATAAAGTCAACACTGGACATTTCTGGCATCTAGAATTCAGAAAAATTTTTTTAAAAAGCATTCTCGTGAAGCAAGTACGGGTGGTCGCTCCTCAGTCCAGACAATGGCTGCATTGGGGTTAAGTGATCACAAAAGGCTCCATTTTTAGCTTGGGTTTTGTTGCATGAGTTGTTGTTCTACAACTGATTGTAGAGATGTGGCTCAGCAGCATGATTATCATTGGATGACCTGCATTCACACTGACCAGTAAAAAATATTGCTACCTCAACAAGGACATCTGGAGGAATTGATGACATCACGGGCTCGTGCGTTTGTGAAAAGGAGAACCAGAGCAAAGCAGTCAGCAACACAAAAGAAATTGAGAAAACGAAATACTTCCCCATCATTTGGAGCCTCCAAATGTAGAAAAGAAGCTCCTGCAGGGCAAAACTGTCTGAGCCAGTAATTTTTGTGGTAACACAAACAAACACACACACACACACACATATTGGCTTTTATTTAAATAGATAGATGTAAAGAACTGGAGGATGAAAGACAAAAAAGTGTGATAAGGATTTTCCTTCTGACTGGTGTCCTTACCTGAACTGCATAATCCATGGCTGTACATTTGATACTATAGGTCTCTTCTCTGTGCTTGGATTTCCACATGTAGATTGGGTTACCGTGTAGCCTAATCTGCACTTCACAACGGTTGACCAAAAAACCTTTGCCAATGTTTGTGGTTCCATCTGTGTAATTGTGTATGTTTACGTTGAGTGCGCAGCAGTGTCTGTCCATTTACAATGTGTTTCCATTATTAGGAATTATCTATTGCTTTCACAAGTGATGAAAACAAAACATCACTGAACAACATATGCAGTGTTTAGTCTTCTTTACTTCCTGTAAAATTTTCAAATACATGCAGAAAGTTTAGTGGACATTTTTAATAAGAAAAAAATGCTCAAATCCCAACAGAACACACTGAAAATAAATAGTGTAGTTACCACAAATTGACTCAAGGCCACATGCAAAGGTCCGAAAAAATCAATTACATTGGTAAAACTTTTGATCCCCCCAATACTTTCTTTTTTCATGAAATGAACTATAGTCGGAATAATGAATTATACTCACTCTTCCCAGTTTTGCCAAATGTTGCTTCCGTCAATTCAAGCATATTTCCACAATCTGAAAAAAAGAAGAAAAAAAAAGAACATATTCTTAGCCGGCTAGTATGACAATAGTTATATCAAATTCTGAATGTACATTGCGCAATATGATGTAACATTATGAACTCAGTGAATGTAGAAGATGAAAGACTTGCACTATGCCATCATAAGATTGTCGCTACAAGACTGTTGCTGCAAACTTTTTCAGCTTTGACCATCTGTACCCAAATGCTTGGTAAAAAGAAAATCATGTCCATCCTAAATGACAGTCACTATCCTGTTTCTAAATCATCCTGAAGAAACAGAACTGTACACATGAAAGCAAACGGGAGTTCAGAAAGAACCATGTAAAATCATTTTTACTCTCCACAATTTGCCTCAACAAGACATTTTAGCTAGACGTGTGCCACGTTTCACTAAGGTTCCTTACCAAATCACTTAATGTATGCCTGTTATTGAGTTGTGATACATGTTTATGTAATGGTGCGCAAAAGGTGTGCACCATGTACATGCTCTTAAAAAATGCTCTGTGAAAGAGAAGTTCCGTTTTGGGATAATGAAGTGATTCTTATCTTTTCTTATCTGATTCAAATACGAGAGTTTAAAGCCAATCAAAATTGCCCTGAAGCCAAAGCCAAAGCTTCTGGCAATACTGATCTAGTGATCTTAGCTAGGAATGCTTCTTTTTAGCATAGCTGTAACATATACACAGCTGTTTTTCAGCATTAGAGGTTTGTGCACTAAAATTCTCTGAGGACTTTTCCTCCATAATTTCGTTAACATGGCGCTTTCAAGTGGATATTGCCGTTGTAACTCAAAAGATGCACACACACACACAGACACAAAAATGACTTGAATTTAGAAGAGGAAACTGGATGCACTCATAGGTTTCCAGGCAAATTGGATTACAGCTGTTTTTCAGCGAGTATATAAAAAACCCTGCATCAAAATTGTAAATGTTCATTTGAGCAATTCCATTTATCTCCCTTCAGATGTTTTCATGCCTGAGGTAGCACATTACTGCACATCTTAACCCTCACCCTGCAAGGGGCGGCAATTGTCGGTATTTACTCGCAAGCGCTCACGCCGCACAGGCGGCAAAAGTCGGGAAGGTCAAGCTGACCGCGCCAGCCATATATTCATGCATCAGGTCACTGACCTTTTTGAGACGTAACCACTGTGTTATTGTTCACTGTCACCTGTCGGCTTCATCGTCATCGATGTTAGCTGCTACAGTGGATGTCACGACAAAATCTCCTCCACCCAATCCTGTCCTTAGCTTTCCTAGTTAGTTCACTTATTTCCAGCTGGCTGACTTTCTTGATGTTATCGTGATATGTAATGGGTGGTCTTCCTTGTTTTCTCTTTGTTTCTGTCTTTCCTTGAAGGATTGATATCATAAGGGCCGTGCTTTTGTTTCGGGCCGCGTGGCCGATGTATGCAAGTCTTCTTTTATTTATTTCAGGTGTTATTCTTCTGGTGGTGCCAAGCTGTTCTAAGATGCTCGTATTTGTTCTCCTTTCTGTCCAACTTATTCTGAGTAGCCTTCTGTAAAGCCACATTTCAGCTGCCTCCAATCTTGTTATGTCTGCCTTTTTGAGTGTCCAGGCTTCACAACCATAAAGTAGGACTGGCCAGATCAAGCACTTAAGTATGTTCACTTTGAGGTCCGTTGGTGTGCCTCTATCCTTCCAAATGTTGTTTAGTTGAACCATTTTGTGTTTTGCCATTCCTATCCTTGTTTTTATGTCCTTTGAGCAGCTTCCATCTTGCGATTTATGTGATCCTAGGTATTTGAAATCAGTCACTTTTTCTAGTGCTGTTTCGTTTACTAGTATCTCCTGGTGTTCATGGTGCCCTGTTCCAGTATGCATGACTTTCGTTTTCTTAGCATTTAGGTGTAGGCCTGCTGTCTTGCCCGCTTCATCCACTCTGTGCAACACTCTTTTCATGCTGGTGATGTTATGTGACATAAGAGCTGTGTCATCAGCGTAGCGAAGGTTTGTGATGTTTCGGCCTCCGATCTTTATTCCCATATCTTCTATGTCTGCGTTTCTCATGATCTGCTCAGTATAAATATTGAAAAGATGAGGTGAAAGTATGCAACCCTGCCTGACTCCTTTCTCGATGTTGAAATATGGACAGTTCTCATTGTTCCATCTAATCGTTGCCTTTTGTTCGTGGTATAGTGCAGCGATGAGGGTCACAAGGTGTTTCGGGAATCCCACCTTAATCATTATATCGAACAGGTGATGGTGCCTAACGCTGTCGAACGCTTTGCTGTAGTCTATGAACGTGATGAAGGCTTCGTTTCCATTGCTTCTTATCTGTTCAATCATTATTTGTAGTATGAAGAGCATGTCAGCGGTTCCTCTGTTGGTCCTGTAACCAGCTTGACATTCTGATAGTTCCTCTTCTACCTTAGATTTCATTCTGTTGAGTATGATGATGAGCAGGATTTTGCTGGTGTGACTGATGAGGGCGATGGTTCTATAATTTCCACAGTCTTTGACATTGCCGCTTTTGTATAGCATGACGAATTCTTGTAGCTTCCAGTCTGTTGGCCATTCATTTGTCTGCCAAATTTTGCAGATCATTTGGTGGAGTGCTTTTATTCCTGATTCGCTGGCATGTTTCAGGAGTTCACCTGGTATGTTGTCTAATCCAGGGGATTTTCCATTCTTTATTTGTTTTATTGCAGCCTGTACTTCCTCCAAGAGAGGTTCTGGTTCTTTATCTATCTGTTGTGAGTCTGGTTGTTGGAGGTCCCTCGGGTCTGGTCTGATGTTGTCCGCAAACAGCATCTTGCCGTATTCGTGCCATCTTGAGAGCACATCTTTTGTGTTTGTCAGTGTTGTTCAGACTCAAGTTCTGTGGTTGGAAATCCCTCTTTTTTACTTTTCTTATTTGTTCAAACATTTCTTTTGACTTTCTTTGTGTATTACATTGTTCACTGTATCTCTTCTAAATCAAACGCATTGTGACATGAACATGTTAACCAGTGAACCACTGGTCGGAATCACAAAGACTAAGCTTTCAAAGGCTCTCCCTACACTTTCAAAAGATGTAACATCGACATGCAAACTGTTGCTCAACAAATTTGCAATATTATCTCATTTTCTCACAAGCTGACCACCATCTGGAGTTGTCTGTTTCTAAGAACCAATCAGAAACAAGCTCTGAAATAATCTTTGCCCCAAATGCCCACATTGGTTTATTAGTATGTGTCAATCACGATGAAACCATTTGTGTAGGGCTTGGGAGGGCGTGGCTAGTTATCATGCTTCGTTCTCACGAAAACTACAGCTGTCAGTTTGGAATCATAAGTCAGATAATTGGTTAGAGACTGACAGACTAAGGTTTTGCTGGTTAATTCATTATCAAGCGTGATAAGACATAGCAGCTAATGTTTTCATACCGATCAATAAAAACCGAACCATGCGGACAGCGTTTGTGGTCATCGCATAGCGGGACGGGTCAGTGAACCCAGATAAGATTCTCCGTGAGTAAGGTCACTGACCGTACAGTGGGCTTTACAGGTAGTGCGCGGGGTATGGGTTAAAATGATTCCATATCATGCATTTTTATAGGTTTTGTTTACCAACAGATCTCACAGTACCCATTTCTTGGATACCTTCAATTCACTCAAAAGGATACCCATTAAAATAAGTCAGGCAGCATGTCAATAATCCCAGTCTAATAAAAGACCGCAAGTTATACCTGCGTCACAGATGGAAACTGGCTGTACTTGACTGGCTGTTTGAAACCTGCCACCTGGTGGCATTCCTGGTTATTAAGCAGACATTTTGATTTACATAATCTTTTCATATAATCTTGTGCAATACCTGAACACCATACTTTATAACCTATGAGTATGCTGCACGCTGCAGTTAAGTGACTCTTTGCCCAACCATTCATGCTGTGTAGCTCGAATACTGAGTTTGAAAAGTTTTACATTACACGCTGTTTGCTTGCATATAAAACTCTATATGTCTAGCGGCCATTCAAAATGAGACACTTGTCGCTGGGCTTGAACCAGAGAAATCGGGAGTTGAACTTGTTTGGGGGGTCAGATATCAATTTTTTTTTTATTGCGGAAATGGAAAGTTTATCCATTTCTGAACTAGAAAATGTTAATGAAATTAGCAGATTTTAAGTATAAAATGGTTAAAATCAGGATTTTCTGAGGTAGGTATCTAATTGTTTTGTGTTCAGCCCGATCTTTAATCGCGATTTTCTCGGGATTTCCGCCATTGTTCAGGGCTCACCCCCCACCTCTTTAAACTGCAATATCTCAGGCTAAAATTAAGCTAGCTCAAAAATTTTTTCACCACATGAAAGTGCATGAAATAAGCTTTTACATGATACTAATAAGTCTATTATGATAAAAAGCGACAAGTGACTCATTTTGACTGGCTGCGCGACATATGTATTACTGTCTTCTACTTGTGATAACCAATACACTGTTACCACAACCATACTGTAGGTTTATCTGGTGATTTTTTGTGTGTTTATTTTCACACTTTCTCCAAAATCATGTGTCAACAGGGAATAATAACAATGAAAGAAAAGCCTCCAGAGGGAAGGTGAAACACGCAAGCTGTGCAATGTGAAAAGGCTTTAAAAGCATTTCAGAACATAAAACATGCGATTCTCTGGATACAAGGCCAGAGAAAGACCAAGGAAAACTTGGACAAGTGGCATCAAAAAAGCTATGACGACCCACAGCATTACCCCAAGATGTCTTTCCCACCTGGCTGCTGACCGAAAACTCTTTCTTTCAGCGACACCCTCAACGATACAAGCAGAATGAAAAACAACAAACAACAACAACAATTTATCATACCAGAAGATTGGGGCAACTGCAACCCAAATCAGATGGATGACCAAACAAATAACAACACAAAACTTGAATCTCTGACTGAAATGGACTTGACTCACTTTCAGTAGAGAAACGCCTGGGTTTCATGTTTGTTTCCCATTTGTAGATTGTCAACCCTTGTGTGCCATTGGCCTCTGTTTCTGAAGCCTGTGGGTGTTTGCATACAAAGTAACGATAGTTATAGATGGTGTCTGATTCCAGGTTCACAATGCAGGTCCACTGTTTCCTAAAGACAAAAGATTAACAGCAACTTTATGCAGGTACATGAACAAGTTAAGACACAGAAAAGCTATAACAATATAATTTCATGAAAAGGTTTGGTCCATAAATGGAACATCACCCAAAAAAAAGAAAAAAAAAAAAAAAGGTAACATTTTGCCAAGCCCTGCGCTGACAACAACTAACATAATACTGGATAAAACATAACAAAGTTTAAAAGAAAAATAAATTCTGAATGAATTTTTTTTTCTTGTTTTTTAAATTTAGAATTTACTGAACAAGTTTTGGGCAGCAGTGCATCTTGTCCCTTCTGAGAGAGACTGAAATCTACAGGTTGATTTAAAGATTTTGAGATTTTTACAAAAATCCATTCCACATCCATACAAAACACATTTTGGAAACTACAGAAAAAACTATTTTCAGACCTTTTCTTGTCATATTTCTTATGTGAAATTTCAACTGATCAAGCTCAGACTTGCAAGCTGCAATAGAGTACCCACAAGACTGTGAAAGGCGCCAAGTGGCTTTATCATGCCAAAGCACCATTTAACTCAAACTCAATTGGAATTACCTAACCCATCAGTTGTGACATTATTTGAAAGGACTGAAAAAAGATTTACTGGTATTCAGGAGAGATTTGTTGAGACGGATTAATGGCAAACAGTCACATTTTAATAAACAAAGCACGAAACCATATCTGGATATGCCTACTCACCAGTTTTGTCCCGTATAATCTCGAGTCATATCTACTGCCTTCAAGGGGTCCCAGCCCCCTAGTCGGGGGTCATCCCCCACCACACACACACTCTGACCATGTGACGTCTCCACATTCACAGTGAATTTCACCTCTACGCCCATTTTCTCTTCTAGCACTATTGTGGTTCTTCTGTTTGTTTCACTACTCCTTGATGAATACACTGGCAACTCACACACCACAGTTTTTAATGTTGACGAATAACACCATGACTGCTTGTCTTTAACTCTCCTTCCAATACTTATCCATTTTTAAAGAGGTTTGGGTGTGGCTGGTCCTGTGAAAAAACAAAAACAACAATATAAAAAAAAAGATCTGAAATATTTTTTCAAGACATCTCTCAAGTACATTGTCACCGTTCCCTAGTAAGACTGCAGTAATTCAAAAATATGAAAAATCAATGTTTCCATATGTTCTTGAAACTACAGTCAAAGCCACATTAAATGATCTTGGTTCTAGACTCCACTGCTAAAATAAAACAATTTTTTGCTTCTCCTGAAAAGTAGTCAAAATCAATTACGACAATTTAAAGAAACGGTGACGTATACTGATCAGTGGACTGGTGCTTTTTCCCAATCCTAAATCACACAGTTACGTTTTCATCTCATGCAAGGTAAAATACTGTCTGACGAAATGGTGTTTTAAGTTTCCTCGATCCCAGGGGTCAATCACAAGTGAATGCAGAAATATATGATAATAACTCCGATTGCAAAGACATGAGCGTGTCCCACAGTACAGGTGCAGGCAAAGGTACTCCAGGAGTGATTTGAAACGTTGGGATGTTTTGGAGAATGCGAGGCTACAACGCACCAATGGAACTGAGTGTTTCAAAATAACATACAATACACTTTATTGGGACTCGTGGGTGAGGGGCTTGATATAATATGTTTGTAAAACAGACTAAAATATTTTGAAGTAGATCAATGAACAATTGTGAAAGCAATATACGTCTCAAAATGTCAGAACACTTTCTTCTGTTCCACTAACTTTGCCTCAAAATCAATGAAAGCATCAAAAATACATGTAAGGAGAACTTCAAGACCTTTCAATATTATGCTCACCTCTGATTGTCTTTCCACGTGTAATATGACATTTTGTAGAATTTAAGGCTCGGCATTAAAAAGCTTTTTATGATTACATTGGAGGCTTTATTTCTTTTATGACAGGATAATAAAATGGCCATCACCTATGCATGCAAGGCCAGGATAAAAGAAACTATAAAGTGCTAACTCAAAGACACATGTCAAGAACTAATTTACAATTTAGTGCACTGCACAGAGCAGCAAAAGAATCATATTAATCATAATTCCACAAGGATAATTACATTGCTGTTCAATAACTAAATAAAATGTTCTTTGTCCTATGCTGGATCTGTGATCTTGACGCTGATGGTCCTAAACAGAAAATGTCTTGTTTCTTGCAAACACTGGAATCCGCAAATTGTTGTTCTTTGAAAAGTCCCACAGGTTATGAAATGGTGATATAGAGTAGATCAAGCTGTCCTGGCTACACATACAAGATACACTTACACTATAAAAGTCCTGGTCACAGCTACTGGATGCAATGTGTTACAAACTGTCCCGACCAGAGGAACAGGATACAAATTACAATCAAAAGCTCTGATCACATCCATTGGATACAATCTATTACTAACTGTCCAAACCATACAAACAGGATACACTGTGTCACAAAGATACTGGTCACATGCATACCGTCCAAACAGGTGATCAGTGTAGTGTATGTCATGGGCCTCTGGCCTCCCCACTGTTCTGTACAGTTCATAGTCCATTCGGGCACAATTAGCTACACATGTACCCTATTGCCTGCCTGGTCACAGGCCTTACACTACCCAAACACAGGGCCACAATGCAAGGCTAAAGTGGAACTGTCGATGTTCCACGCACAAAACATGCACATATGGCAGGTTTCAGAAAAATTGGGTCACAAAGACAGTTCAGATTTCAGTGTCTGATGAGTGACAGTTTCATAAATATTGTGTTTTTCTTGAATATTTTGATTTCAGCCTGTAGATGATGATCAGAAGAAATAAAATTATAAATTTGTTCAATATCATGTGTTTGTGTTTTTTGTACTACTTTTTTGTGTTGCGAACGTCATATATTTGACATACAAAACTTCCCTGAATCTACCTTGACAACAAAGAATCAATGTAGCTACCAACTTGGCACAGGTAATACCGTTTTTAACTATGGAATGGTTACAAAAATAGTTGCTGGTGGGCATAAACCCTAGAAAAAGTCCCCAGATGCAAAAGGAAATAAAATAAGAAGGTTCACATTTTGCCAAATGTTGCACACACAATGTGCCTGTAAAAAAACTGACCTGGTAACTAAACTGCTTTAAAAATAATTTTAAGTCCCAATTTTCACTGTCAATAATAAAAAAAAAAGGAAGTGCATAGGTAGGGAAGATATTCCCTCCCTAGGCACTTTGCATAGGTAGGGAAGATAGTGTACTACGTCATCACTAAACGTGTGGAATTATTATTGGTCTAAATTTAGTGCATTTGATTTGAATCGCGATATTAATTAAATAGAATTAGTTGTCGGCGAGCCAGTGGCGACAGGAGCAAATCGCGTTTCGAGTCTGTCAACGACAGGAGGTTATATGAATCAAAATCATTCGAATCAATCGGCGAGTCAGCAAAGACAAGAGACAGACGAACGGCCTAGACCGAGCTCAAAGCAAAACGTAGTGACAAAGGCTCGCTGCTCCATCGCCCACTCCGAGCAGAGAAGGTCAAGACGGAAGCGGACCTCGTGGTGCGGCAGCATGGACTATGACATAACTATGCGCTTACTGAGCTTTTGTGTGTGTGGGGGGGGGGGGGGGAGGAGGGGAGGGTATCAGTCGATTTCATTATGCACCAAAATTGAAAAACAAGCAAACAAAATCTGCGTGGACAATACTGCACTGCCAAGATGCAAATATTAGCTTGAAATAGTTTCAAAAGTTTTCTTTCTCCTTTGTCGTGTAATTTGTGAAGAATGAACTGAAATGTGGAAGGTTCGATCGTCGAACTACTGCGTACTCGATCACTCCAGCCAGCAACGCCCTAAGGTAATCCTCTGTATAGGATGTTTGCACAAAGCAATGGTATCGTTCCCTCGTAGATCCGCTGTTTACAGCATTGACCGACGTCTGTTTGATGTAGCAACCCCACCCCTACGGTAATCCTACCTACTCTACGGGGATATCCTACACAAATACGTCGGACTGGCGTAGTGGTGCTGGCTGGGAAATTCCCTGGAATGCTTGACCTACAAGTGCCTCGCCATATTAAATGCCAGTGTTTTCTTCGTGTAGGTACATGTGCTTTACTGTATGTTTTCCTGAGTAGGCAGGAAACAGCTAGTTCCCCTTGTTCCTCTCCCAATAAATTCACTCTGGACTTTTCATAGGTGCCATGCTCAATTACAATAATACATGTAATTACATTCTGCCCCCATAGGCTTAAAATTAAAGCCTTTCAAATTCACTGTCCCCTCGTACATGAACGTAAACTGAAGAAGGTAAAAACAACAGAAAATCTATGGGGTCGCCTTTCTTCTTACAGCTTTTTCTTTTTGCCATAGAGGCAGGTTAAGTTTACTGTCGTCAATGGGTCGTAATGGGGATATCGCTGATTTCACTTCATACCGCCGAATAATGAGTGTGATACATAATCATTACCTTTAATTATGTTTCATAGCTATCGCAAACAGAGCAGGCAAAGCACAGGTAGAAAGGACTATCTTCCCTGCCTAAGCAAAGTAGGCCGATTACACAAGAAATATCTTCCCGACCTAAAAAATATTCAGAGACAAAAATATTTTCCTTGCCTAAGTTAAGTGAATAGTCAAGAAATATTTTCTCTGCATGCACTTTGCACATAGGGATTGCATAGTCTGGGATATCTTCCTTACCTATGCAAAGTGAATAGGCAGAGGATATCTTCCCTACCTATGCACGGTGAATAGGTAGGGGATGTCTTCCCTACCTATGCAAAGTGTATAGGTGGGGGATATCTTCCCTACCTATGCAAGGTGAATAGGTAGGGAATGTCTTCCCTACCTATGCAAAGTGTATAGGTGAGGGATATCTTCCCTACCTATGCACTTCCAAAAAAAAACCCTTTAACCCTCACACTGCGAGGGGCGGCAATTGTCGGTATTGACTCGCAAGCGCTCACACCGCACGGGCGGCAAAAGTCGGGAAGGTCAAGCTGACCGCGCCACGCGCAAGCCGTATTTTCACGCATCAGGTCACTGACCTTTTTGAGACGTAACCACCGTGTTATTGTTCACTGTTTCTCTTCTAAATCAAACGCATTGTGACATGGACATGTTAACCAGTGAACAACTGGTCGGAATCACATGTGCACAAAGACTAAGCTTTCAAAGGCTCTCCCCACACTTTCAAAAGATGTAACATCGACATGCAAACTGTTGCTCAACAAATTTGCAATATTATCTCATTTTCTCACAAGCTGACCACCATCTGGAGTTGTCTGTATCTAAGAACCAATCAGAAACAAGCTGTGAAATAATCTTTGCCCCAAAGGCCCACATTGGTTTATTAGTATGTGTCAATCAGGATGAAACCATTTGTGTAGGGCTTGGGAGGGCGTGGCTAGTTATCATGCTTCGTTCTCATGAAAACTACAGCTGTCAGTTTGGAATCATAAGTCAGATAATTGGTTAGAGACTGACAGACTAAGGTTTTGCTGGTTAATTTGTTATCAAGCGTGATAAGGCATAGCAGCGAATGTTTTCATACCAATCAATAAAAACCGAACCACGTGGACAGCGTTTGTGGTCATCGCATAGCGGCACGGGTCAGTGACCCCAGATAAGATTCTCCGTGAGTAAGGTCACTGACCGTGCAGCGGGCTTTACGGGTAGCGCGCGAGGTATGGGTTAAAATGGTATGAAAGAATAAACAAAATTTTGTTTAAAAAAAGTGTGAAATCCAACAGTAAATCTCGTGAGGCACGTGCCACTGTCAAAGTCACGTGACCGTCGCATGCAATCTTTCTTGTTCGGTTCTTTTGTTGTTGAACACCAACCGGTCCACTTCCAGGACATACAAAATCTGTTTGCATTCGCGAAACAAAACAGGTATGTGCTGTGTTTTTTACTGCTTTCTAGTTTTTGTATTAAAAATGTCTGTCAAAACAATTCACAACGGTGATTTCGCAACAGCTGTTGCAGGTCGGAAAACTCAGAAATTGAAGACCTATTGCCGATAGATTTTATCGCATTTACCGTATCCTTGTAATCGGCAGCCTTTCCCAGTATCTTCCCAGTATGATTAAGGGTTCAACAAAGTCAAACGATGCGGTTTTAATATTTTTAAGAGATGTATTCTAATACCCTACCCATGCTTGGGTGTGATAGTCACATGTTTTGACTGACGGAAGTGCATGGCTAGGAAAGTCTGAACGCCCAATTTTCTGAAACCTGCCATATGCATGAGCTAATTCCAAACTGTCTTGACTGACTCACTTGCCGCTCTACATGAGCTTACCTAATGCCTCATTAGAGCAAGAAATGTAGTATGACGAAGTTTTATGTGACCTTTAAAATCATAATCCGGCTCTACGCGAGCTAACTTTAACACGGCCCTTTTGGCACTGCAAATATCTAACCGAGTTCTACAAGAACTCTAGATAGGTACAGTACTCTACACGAAGACAACCTAGCCTTGCTAAACCTGACTCCGCCCTCCTTCCCTCTCCCGGCCCCCCTCACCCAACCAAATTTCTCCTATCTATCCCATCTCTTTGTCTCTCCCACCTCCTGTTACCCTAGATCTTGGTCATGTTAATAATGGAACTTAGATTCAATGCAAATATCCCAAACTTATTTTCACACTATGGATCCTTACAAAATACAGAATACATGGATGTGATCTTTAAAGTTGATTTTCGGCCAACAATGTGTGAAGAAAGTTTTAAGGAAGGCAAAGAACGAAGACAGGCCGAAGTAGACACCGAACATAGATATTCACTACTAAACAAACGGCACTGAGTGAAAGTTTCGATCACACTTTTTGATTCTACCTGTACTCGTCGAAAATATGTCTAAGTTTTTGCGGTTCAAAAAAATTTAATGTAAATAATAGTAAAGATTGATTTTTGTTCACAATGAATGTCATTGACCAAGTTTCAAAATTTTTGGTGGCATAGTCGCGAAATTAAAATTTTTGGTGGCATAGTCGCGAAGTTAAAATTTTTGGTGACATAGTCACGAAGTTTTAGCTGCTTACAGGTTCAACCTGTGCCATCAAAAATGGAATTACTCAGAAGACATGAGGCTCCAAGAGTTAGGCCTATATGAAATGTAGTAAGAAATAGTTCTCATGTTCTTAGATGAACTATCCTTGAAAAGTTGTCAAAGACAGAGGGAATATTGATTGCTACCCGTAAAGCCCGCTGCATGGTCAGTGACCTTACTCACGGAGAATCTTATCTGGGGTCACTGACCCGTGCCGCTATGCGGTGACCACAAATGCTGTCCACGTATGAAAACATTCGCTGCTATGCCTTATCAGGCTTGATAATGAATTAACCAGCAAAACCTTAGTCTGTCAGTCTCTAACCAATTATCTGACTTATGATTCCAAACTGACAGCTGTAGTTTTCATGAGAACGAAGCATGATAACTAGCCACGCCCTCCCAAGCCCTACACAAATGGTTTCATCCTGATTGACACATACTAATAAACTAATGTGGGCATTTGGGGCAAAGATTATTTCACAGCTTGTTTCTGATTGGTTCTTAGATACAGACAACTCCAGATGGTGGTCAGCTTATGAGAAAATGAGATAATAGGCTATTGCAAATTTGTTGAGCAACAGTTTGCATGTCGATGTTACATCTTTTGAAAGTGTGGGGAGAGCCTTTGAAAGCTTAGTCTTTGTGCACATGTGATTCCGACCAGTGGTTCACTGGTTGACATGTCCATGTCACAATGCATTTGATTTAGAAGAGATACAGTGAACAATAACACGGTGGTTACGTCTCAAAAAGGTCAGTGACCTGATGCGTGAAAATACGGCTTGCGCATGGCGCGGTCAGCTTGACCTTCCCGACTTTTGCCGCCCGTGCTGCGTGAGTGCTTGCGAGTAAATACCGACAATTGCCGCCCCTCGCAGGGTGAGGGTTAAGCCATTATTCATTTATCGGCATAGCTTAGTCTATGATTAGATCGAGATCTAGGGAGGTCAGAGATAAGGCAGTGAACTGAGTAAGAGCCTATCCTTGTGTAAGTAGGGCAGAGCTATATTTATGATAATTTCCAGGTACTAACCATGCCCGAAGTGCTAGACTCTAGACCTACCTCTCGAACCTGCTGGGAAGTGGGTTGTTGTAAATTGGACTGTGCCTTGGAGTGTTGACTTGTCTAGACTGGGTCAGTGACTGACTTATATCTCGCGATAGATCAGCTCATTCAGCTGCCACTGATACGGACTGAGCTTTCTCTTCCATGGAACAGACAATATCAACCACAGCAAAATCATTTGCAGCGAGCAGAGCAGATCTCCTACCTACCTTTCTCAGTGTGCAGAATTCTAAAGGTTATATGATGTGTAACAAACGGACGCACTGCACATGCACAGAAGTCAACATTCATGAATGTCACTAATGACAACTTTTGATACCACGTCCCTGTTTGACCTCCTTTCCAGGCACGTAAAAACTGGAAATGTGAATCGATGGGGGTAGCCTAACTGGACTGTTACAAAGAGGCAGAAGTGCAATTATGTCACAGGAGTTAATTTTTTTTTCTCAAGCGCCACAGAATAGTGAATTGAATGTGAATGCACTAGCCTAGATCTAAGTATTGAAACGTAAATAATTCCCAGATTCACTTTTTTATTTCTTATTTCCGCTCAAAGCCAAAACAGCCACCGGAATGTTACACAATGTAAACATCAACAAAAGTGAAAGACGTTAGGGGTACAGACTCAGTTTCATGTGTATGGTAGGATGCATGTTTGATCTGAAACATCACTGAAGCTGAACACAGGATGGGTGAGGCCGATCCCAGCTCCGAGGCTGGTGTGGTGGAAAGATACCCGGTAAGCGGGTTAGTTGGCCCACTGTTGCATGTCGTTTGCACTTGCAGGCCAGGGCGATCTGGTGATAAATAATAAAATTGTGTAGTTTGTTCTGTCTAAAGCATCGAATTAAATCACAACACAGATCTTGACCTAGCCAACTCCTTATCGGTAGAACTGGAATCTACCAAAATTATTTTTTTTCTAAAACTAACATTTAGTTGATTTAGATTCTAGATCTAATCTAGATTAGGCCTAAATTAAATGAAATGTTTCTGGCATAACAGTAGTATATAAAACCGTTTGTCGTGATGGATTTTCTATGGTAACATGCAAACCTGGGTTAGAACATTTTACCACTGAAAAAGCCAAGAAAAAGGGGGGGAGGGGGGATTCAGATTATAAAGTTTTTTCTTCTTTTGTTGTGGTGGAGACGGGGCAGAGAGGCAAACTGCTTCATTAAGAGCCACTGATCTGTATTTCTGAGCAAGCCGAAAGCAGGTCACCTGTTTGTAGCCGCATAATTGCATGGATTGATCCATTTAACTGGATATTCGAATTTAAGTAAGAACGCTTGGCCAGCACTAATGATAGAAATTTTTTTTTAATGTCTTCTTTTCGCACAGTTTACTTTTAGTGATACAACTGTACGTGAAGTAACGATTCTTTCTCCGGAAGGTCTTCCGCCCGCCCGCGCCAGTCAAGAAAACACAACTACCCCAGTCCCTTTTCGCCTGATTAGTCAATCTGACTACCGCCCATTGATACAAACTGACTAGACCCTCACGCCCCAGGTCCATCTGACCATTCCATGTGTTATGAGTTTAAATTGATAACAGTGACAATGTGTAACCGTGAGCTTTTAATAGCGGTAAAAATTATGGCGCGGACGGGCGGAAGACCTCCCCTTTCTCCCCCCCCCCCCACCAACCCAACCAAACACACACACACACACACCCTTCCTTAACCCCCTATGTTTCTTGCACTGGTTGAGAGAGTTTGTTGTATTGGATGGGGCTTCTGCTTTACACTGGACATTTCAACACTAAAAAAAGCATTTTCAAAAGACATACAAGAGCAGTATATAAGCATCACTATTGAATAAATCATAATATGTAAAAATGATAAGAATATTAACAGTGTGTAATAGTCAAAATTATTGTACAATATTGTCTCATGATAGTGTTACCGCTTGCCATAAATAGCAGTTGATGAAGAATCTCTCTGGAGTGTGCAATTATTACCATGCTGCTGACCATCAGATTGCTCTTAACACTCACACTAGTGAGTGCAACGGCTTAAATCCTGCTGTGCGGCCAGTGACCTTACTCACAGAGAATCTTATCTGGGGTCACTGACCCTTGCTGCTGCATGATGACCACACTACCGCTGTCCACGTGGTTCGATTTGTATTTGATCGGTATGAAAACCTTTGCTGCTATGCCTTATCACGCTTGATAATGAAGTAACCAGCAAAACCTTAGTCTGTCAGTCACTAACCGATGATCTGACTTGTGATTCCACACTGACAGCTGTAGTTTTCATGAGAACGAAGCATGATAACTAGCCTCGCCCTCCCAAGCCCTACACAAATAGTTTCATCTTGATTGACACATACTAATAAACTAATGTGGGCATTTGGGGCAAAGATCATTTCAGAGCTAATTGTTTCTGATTGGTTCTTAGATACAGACAACTCCAGATGGTGGTCAGCTTGTGAGAAAATGAGATAATATTGCAAATTTGTTGAGCAACAGTTCGCATGTCGATGTTACATCTTTTGAAAGTGTGGGGAGAGCCTTTGAAAACTTGGTCTTTGTGATTCCGACCAGTGGTTCACTGGTTAACATGTCCATGTCACAATGTGTTTGATTTAGAAGAGATTCAGTGAACAATAAGACGGTGGTTACGTCGCAAAAAGGTCAGCGCATGGCGCGGTTAGCTTGGCCTTGCCGACTAAACCCGCCCGTGCGGAGTGAACGCTTGGAAAGTCAATACCGACATTCGACGCCCTGCGCAGCGTGAGGGTTAAGTATCAACAGTTTTGTGCCCTATTCCACTTTGCACACCTTCTTATGTTATTCAGGTAGACAATGGTTAAACTGAAATCAGTGTGGACTACCTCTCAAAATAGGGAGACATGAGTGTGGACAGACAGTACAAAACCGTTGTCCTGCTGATCTCGCTACTGTTCCCATGCTACACACAAGGCCATGATGTATGCCATCTGCGGTCACTAGTATTGCCTTTCTGATGTCATACATTTTACACGAGAGATCACCCAAGATGTGCCTAATGCCTTGTCTGCTGCTGTCTGATTTCAGCAACCTGACTTGGCCTATGGCAAATCACAATGGACTAGCCACTGAATCTAGTAATTTTCTTTTCTGTTCAACAGTAGAGTTATTTCAGTTCAGCTCTGGTTTGTTAACAAGGATAAAGTGGGAGAAAAATTGGGGATTCCTGTTTTCCTTCCATTTATTATGGCAATTTTCATTTTAGCCATGTAGGTTTAGCTGTTTCCCACTGTATTTGTGTTTACCGGAGGAAATTCCCAACTTTCATTAAATGCACAGATTTTCACATTATGAGATTTGATTGCGCTTCACATTCATGATATCAGTTTGCCCTAGAATTGTACAAGGTATTTCTTTTTTCTTCGTTTTTAATTTCAGCATTATAAAACTTACAAAGCATGCCAGTCTAAGGCTTTCATGACTGGTTCAGTGACATTGCTTGGAGGTAAGAATTACAAAACATAGTCATTCCACGATTGCCTAAGTCATTTTTTTTTGGGTGTGTTTTGAGATGGAAATGCTCACCTTAATCAGACAATCATGTTGCACTGTTCATCAATTACCTTGTTTTGTTTCGTTATTAAATGAAAACCCACATCCACCTAAATCATCATTTTACATTTTAGACTGCTGTTAGGGGAATGTAATATAACGTAAAGCCAGATAGATAAAATACTGAAGCACCAAAACCTGACCCAGGCAATTGTGGAATAACCATGACAATATTCAATAGCAAGAAAAGGATGAGAGTCACATTTTTGGTGGGGCCCCTATTTCATACACTGAGCTCTGCATTTTATTGTAAAAACATCCATGTCAAGGACTAACTTACCAGGGGTTGCTGCCCTCCTGCGACCTCCAAGTATGGATGCTCCCAAAATCGCGTCCTTGAAATATCCTTGCTGTATGCCACTGGTGGAACTCCTCCCACAATGGCACATGATGCTGTAGTGTTTGATGGGGCATGGTGTTATCAATATCAGTCCCTTTTTTTCATGATGTTGCAGTGCTTTGGTTTCATCTGGGAAACTCCTGTCTCTGCCACCTTACTGTCTTGAATAAAAAGGACCATAATGATATCGTTTCTATTGTGCCATAGCTGTCTGTGAAACCTTCCCAGATGTTGCATCTAAGGGTCTTGATCAGGCATGGGCAACCTTTCATAATAAGGGCAAGACCTGAAAAATGTGAGGATGTGGAGTGTTGGATGCCCTAGCCTCATATTAATGCTTAGTTATATACTGCTGTGCAAAGCAAAGTGACATAGCTGACAGCATGACCTTTTTCTACTTTATTGTCTCTATGAAACTATTTAGATCTTTATTTTAGGAGGTTCGATGCCATTGGCATTTATACCTCACTTTTTTTTTTTTTTCTTGTTGTGGTAGGGATTAATTTTTGTTAGAATTTTGCCTGGGCAGCAGCCTTCTTCAGCCTGCTCTTCTTGATTTCCAAGTGCCAAGGTATCGTTAATGTGCGCAATGTGCACATGGGCCCTTCGAGTTTTTTGTCCTTATCCAAGAAGACTAGCTGCTTGATCCTGCCTACCATAGGATCATGAACAGGGAATTTTCCCCCCGAAAAAATTCTAACATGCCTGCACTGACCAAGGACCGAACCCAGTACCTTTGGCATGAGATGCAATCATCTTACCTCTAGACCATCTTGCCCCTCTCTGTGAAATTTTCTCACATATAATTCTTTTGTTAAAGGCAGATGGACGTATCTGCTACTGAAATGGTAGTTTCTTGTGTGGCAAACTCGTAAATAAAGTGCTTTTTTATGTAGACTGGTTGTAATGACATAAAAGTTTTTTTGTGTTTTTCTCAAAGCTATGAAATGAGCATAATATGTGTCACTCTGCCTTTACATGGCTGTACAAAATGACATGTTATTTACTTGGATGTTGATTTTTAAAGCAAATTTTCCTGTATGAGTGGGAAGGTGGTGGGGGGGATGGGCTATTAAAATTAAAGCTCAGTGTCCAGTGTGTCAAGTACTGTCATTCAGCCTCAAAATTGCATGGTGTGCCTGATCTGGCTCATGGGCCATGGATTGCTTATGTCTGGCCCTAATACATGGTGCAGTCAGATGTATGGATGATGGGAGCCATGCAGTGTGAAAGTATGTTTTATAGCCAGAAGTGTTGTTGAAATAATGACAAAACTGTATGGAATCTCAGATAAACATGATACCAGATGCAATGACAAAGCATACATACAACTTTTTTTTTTTGCCCAATTTTGACAATGACAAAACAGAGTATAATTACAATCTCATACCATAACTATGTGATGTTATGCTGTTTAAAATGATGTTTGCCTAATTTTAGCCTTTTCTTTACCTAAATATTTTGCAGCATCAGCATGTACATATGTCATAATGGACCACTGGTTTCAGAGGTACAAACCAAGTGTCAGTAAGAACTGGCTTGTTGCTGCTCCAATGCTTATTGGCACAGTTGGTGCCTACATAGTGACCATGACCAAGACGAATCAATGCAAAAATATGTGGATGGCCATGGAAGAGAGACACTCAATACTGACACCTGCTCCAGGTAAGCAAACACCAGACATGATGATGTATACAGGGTTTACACAGGTCCTTGACCTTTGCCGTACGTTGCTAAAAACTGTGAATGGCATACGTGGGAATCGTAAAAATGCATGTGCGTTCGTGAGCATGCATGTGCACATATTAAAATTTTAGAACTATTGAAAGATGGGCAATGATGATTGTCATTGAGGAATATCTGGAATTTCAAGACAAAGTTCCCAGTTGCTTCTGGATCCATTAGACCCACAACGTATGGCGAAAGTTAACTCCTTCACTGCGCTGTTGATATATATATATATATATGCTTTACATCCTGAAATTGATATTGCCGCTGCGCTGTTGACGTACCATGCACGTCGTAAAATCTATAGGGCGAGTGTGCTGTTCAGAACATAGTGAGGAGGAACATATATAGCAGTGAAGGGGTTAAAAGTCCTTAAAGTCTTCAATTTTCAGAACAGATTAATAAAAATTGAAGAAGTCATTAAATTGGAAAAAGAAAATGAAAGTCCTTATAAATTTCTTAAATTGTGTGTTGAAGTGAAAACTTTGAGAGTCAGTTCTTCTGATTGCACTCTCCATAAATCTGTACTCCAGTAAACAATTGCTTTCCAACACTTGAGGTGTTTGTTGGCTGTGTCCAAAAAAAAATAAAAAAATAGTAGCTTACAAGAAGTTGCAGTCAACATGTGCATAAATAACCATCCCATGGGAGCTAGTGTTGTTTGAAAGGATTCTTAGATTAGCCTTGGCTTAAAACAGTTGCCAAAAGAAAGGATGATGTTTTTTCATTTTTTTTTTTTACAAATGAATCCTGCGGGATCAACCTCTTTATGTTATAGTGGGTGAATATTTTGAACAAGTGAAAGTGTTGGAGGATGATGGGCTATTCCTTAGCATCTTTATCATGTGACAATTTATGTTATCATCTATGTCAGTTGAAATACATTAAATGTGTTTACAGTGAGGGAAACAAATTGTTGAAAAGCTGTACAGGAGTGAATGGATGCATGAAAACTGAATATTAAATGGTGGCTTTATACCTAAACCTACTGTGACCCATCATCTATAGGCCCATTGCGAATGACGTCATAGAGTGTTTTTGTTTTGTACTTCTGGCACCTAAAATGGCGGGTGGATCAGCTGATGAGTGTGATTTCGAGATAGGTCTAAGCGGTTAAAATGCCTGCTGGTTGCATTGCAGTTGTCTGTTATGTCAGGAGTGGAAAGGATGGATCCAAGCTGGCTGGTCGGATTCCCTACCATCCATGTAAAGAAAGAAAAGGAAGTGAAAGAATTGACCGAACGTCTCCCATGTGCATGTACACACATGCCATCTTTTACTGCAGCGACCTACTTTTAGCTCGCCTCCGATGGGTTTGCGACGCCTTAAGTGTTCGCAGTGCAAATCAGCTAACGAATCAAAATCAATGCTACCATCGCCATGGTTAAGGGTCGGTCCTGAGAACAAAAATGGCCGATATCCACAATGTGCCTATCTTTATAACATGTAATTTCAGCTAGATTAGGTTTTGTATTTTTAATTTGCATTTGTAGTGACGGACAGACTGTGTTCCGAGAGTCTAGGTTTGGTATCCGCATTTGTGAAACACTCAACGATATCCTTATTTGTTTGAATTTTTGTGCTGTTAAATTTTTTTTCCTGACAAGGTCACATGACCAAAAACATGATCTGTCTTTACTTTTCATTTGTGTTTTATTGTATATATGTATCATTTCTGTATTATCTCTTACTCGAGGCTTTGCAACATACTCTTTCTTTTTGCCACATTTTGACTTTACCTCAGGCTTTGCTGCAACCTCGCAGATTTTCTGTCTTTTTTTAAAAATAATATTTTATTGTTATGTTTACCCTCGTGAAAGTCCTTTGATATGTAGGTGGATATATATTTTATTGGTGATAAAAGGTATTGTTTCATACTATCAGTAAAGACGATGTGTTCTCGCAAATCATTACCGCATAAGAGAATTAGGCAAATCCAGTCCAAATTGTATTCTCCGTATTGATTACTACATGTCGTATGCAATGCATTCACAAAAGATAGAAAACTAATATACTTTTTTTTTCTTGAGAGAAGTCTGGAATGCGTTGTATCGTCAGTCGGCTGTTATTAAGTCTAAAAATTTTAGACTCATTAAGTCTAAAATCAAAGGCAATTAATAGGGGACAGTAGTTAATTTACAAAACCAGGCAGAGAAAATACAAAAGTTGTGTTCACTGCTAAGCTAAAGCTTTCAATGAAAAATACTTTCCCCCAAACCCCCTCAACAACAACAGCTGAGGTTCCAACAGCGACCAATGATCCGTGCATGTATTTGTTATCGGAGGTGGCCTCAGCATTGTCCTTGTACATATATTGTATAGATACTGAAATTATGTTGTTTGTAAGTCATTTTCTCTTCTTTTTCCTCTTCTTGTTTTGTTCTAGAGAGACTGGCATCCCGAATAGAGTCAGAACAGTGACTGGAAATGACAGTGGAATGAACCAGGGCATAGGTTGTTGTAACTGATTTGTATAGTTCAGTTACTCCTCTTGTACACGTGTCTCAGGAAAATATGTAATGACATTAATAAATACATTTACAGGTATTAGATCATAATCAAGTTTTATGTAATTGTTTTCATTTTTGTGTTTGACCTGTGTGAATGCAGTTGAGTGATACTAGAAGAACTTTGAGAACTAGAGTTAATGACTTGGTCAGACCTACGTGAACTGTAAACAAATCCAGACAATAATATCCTTTGTCTGGCCAGTGCCTTTAAAAAAATGCCAACTTTTGTCACCTATGCCATGAAAAAGTGTAATTCACTGCCACAGCCAATGTTTACATCCAGGAACCGGGTGTTGTTTGGCCGGGTGGGTTGCGTGTGTTTCTCTTTTCAAGAACTTGTAACAGAATGTTACTTCTTCAATCAACCAGAAACGAAAACTGGACATTAAGTAAAACACATGCTATCTTCATATATGTAAATTCATAAGTTTAAGCTTCAAAAAGACTTTTGCCCAAAGATTCAAAGTGGAAATAGGTCATTCTGCTTTCTTACATTATGGCCACAAATGACTGACGGACAGGATTACACTTTCTTCCAGTTTTGCCAAACGATACGAATTATTTTAGTAAATATCGGCCAAACACCAATCAATACACCTTTTTCCTATGCAACGGGACAAAGGATATGATACGATGTGTATTGCAGGAGTATGTTGAAGTCGTTATTTATTTGTAGGTGGGTATTGGCCTCCGCTCTTTCTGAGGGCTGACTTCAGTCCTATCAAGATTTTTGTTTTGCCCTCAACCCATTTGTGTACCATCATATATTCAGAAAAATATGAGATACGCAAGTTCACAAATAGGTTCAGGCATGTTGAGTGGTTTTGGCAAAGATACTAGATACAATGAGATGAGACAGGCAGCGCATTTAGTGTGCACACATTTTGCACCGCCACCTAGCTGGGAATGTGCGGAAGTCATGAACAATGCCATATTTTACAAAGCCAAATAGAAAAAATATTGAATTTTGTTCACTGTTCAGCTGTTGCTGTTGGACATGATTGAATTCACTTCATCATCATCATTGCCTTTCTCACCCTGGATCAGGGTATAGGCCACCAACAAACACTTTCCATCCCTCTCTATCATGGGCCAGCCTCTTTACATTATTCCAAGTCTTTCCGCTTCGTTGCACATCATTTTCTCTGGCTCTTCTCCACGTTCCGCGCGGCCTTCCTCTTGATCTCTTGCCCTGGGGATTCCAATCCAATACCTTCTTCGCGATGCTGTTTCCTGGCCTCCTGAGAGTGTGGCCGATCCATCTCCATCGCCTCCTACCAATTTCCTCTCTGACTGGGCTCTGTCTTGTTCTTTTCCAAACAATTTCATTGCTGACCTTGTCTGTCCATCTGATCTTAAGTAGCTTCCTCAAACATCTGTTGATGAAAACTTGGATTCTCTTTATGCAGGCCTGGGACGCATTCCAAGTCTCACATCCATACAACAGGACTGACTTCACGTTCGAGTTGAATATCCTCAGCTTTGTTTTTAGAGATATATCCTTGGTTCTCCAAATCTTGCTTAAGGACGTGAAAGCTGCCTGTGCCTTTCCAAAATCGTGCTTTGACTTCTGCCTCTGTTCCTCCCTTATTGTCAATGATACTACCAAGATAGCAGAAGGACTCTACATCTTCCAGTGGTTGATCTCCTACTTTGACTTGTTCGCTTGGGGGTGCAACAATTTTTAGGACCTTCGACTTTGCAGGATGTATCCTCAATCCGATAGATTCTGAAATTTTGTTTAGAGCTGTAGTCTTTGCTTGCATCTGGTCATGTGTGTGCGACAATAGTGCCAAGTCATCTGCAAAATCTAGATCGTCCAGCTGTGTCCATGGGGTCCATTGTATGCCATTTCTTCCTCCATTGGTGGTTTCTTTCATAAGCCAATCAATCACCAGAATAAACAGAAATGGGGACAGCAAACAACCCTGCCTAACACCAGTCTTGATATCAAAGCTGTCAGTAAGCTCACCATCATGTACAACTCTGCAACTTGTCCCCTCGTACATGCTCTTGATAAGATTCACCATCTTCTCTGGGATTCCATAATGTCTCAATATTCTCCACAGCGTTTCTCTATCGATGCTATCAAAGGCCTTCTCGTAGACAAGGAAGTTCACTATCAGTTGGGAGTTCCACTCTAGCGACTGCTCTACTATAATTCTCAGCGTGGTGATCTGGTCGGTGGTTGATCGATTACTCCTGAAACCAGCTTGCTCCTCACGAAGTTTTGGGTCTGTTGCATTCTGTATTCGCTTGAGAATAATCCGATTGAAAACCTTTCCTGGGATGGAGAGAAGTGTGATTCCTCTGTAGTTACTACAATTGCTGAGGTCCCCTTTTTTTGGAAGCTTCACGAGGTGTCCTTCCTTCCAGTCCTTTGGAAACTTGCCTCCGATCCAAATCCTCGAGAATAGTGAGTGCAGACCCTCTGCAGCCCCAGCAGCATCTGCCTTCAGCGCCTCTGGTGGGATCTGGTCTGGTCCAGCTGCCTTGCCTCGATTTAACTGCTTTATGGCATCATTAATCTCTGCTTTAGTCGGAGGGTCGCAACTGATCGGTAAATCATTTCTTGCGGGTAGAATGTCGGGTGGGTTGCTTGGTGGAGGTCTGTTCAAGAGGCTACTAAAATGTTCTATCCATCTTTTTGCCTGAGCTTCCTTTCCAAAAATAGCCTTCCTGTTGTAATCCTTGACAGGAACTTCCGGTTTTCCATATTTTCCAGCAAGAGTCTTTGTAGTCTGGTAGAGGATCCTCGTGTGTCCTCCTGTTGCTGCCTTCTCTGCTTTCTCTGCTAACATTCCTATGAACTCCTCTTTGTCTTTTTTAATTGATTTTTTGACCTCTTTAGCTGATGCTCGGTACTCTTCCTGGTTACCAACTCTTGAGCTTCTTGTACGACTTGCATTTACCTGTTCTTTTAGGTCTCTTCTTATCCTTATCAAGTCCAGTGATTTTTGACTGATCCATTCCTTGTGTTCCACTTTCTTTTCCCCAAGAACATCCTGACATGTCGATGTAAATACTCCTTTTACCTTAGCCCAGTGAGTCTCCAAATCTACTGGCTCTTCGAGGTCAACAAGGTGTTTGAATCTATTCCTCAGTGTCAGCTGGAACTCTTCCTTCTTGTCTCCATCCAGAAGGCTCACTTGAAACTTTCTCCTCTTTGTTCCTGCTCTGGTACCTTGTTTCTTGAGGCGGAGTTTGAGTCTTGCCAGCAGCATGTGATGGTCAGATCCAACATCAGCTCCTCTCTGTACTATGACATCCTCCAGTGAGAGTCTGAATCGTCGGGTGATGCAAAAGTGTTGAATTCACTTTTCACTTACTTTCTAATTATAACTTCAGTCGGTGTAGGAAAATCCTGTTACTTTTTTTTTTTTTTTAAGTACTTGCAGTATTACTGTAACAAATCCTCATCATTAATTTATCATTATATCAAGCATTCTTTTCATGCAGTGCGCCTAGGGTCCCGCCCTCAATCAGCAGGCAAATTGTGTGAAGAAGGGAGTGTTTCATCATGTTGCATCTACATGTAGTATGTTTGATTTCGGTCCATTTTCAACCCTGTGAAGATTTTCCAATTCCCACCTATGTTTGTTTCTACAGACTGAAATAATAGGCAGGATTATAAGTACAGTACAATTTGTGAGGTAAATGTGCCGCGAAAACTGTGTTTATTGTATGCAGTGAAGAATAAAAATTACAGAAAATTATATATAGGGATCAGTATTCACTTACCAGCATCAAAAAATCATTTTTGCTGCAATACTGACAATATCATTGAATTTTAAAACAAGCACTACCATCACCATCACTCCACCCTACCTGTGTGCACACATACACACACGCATGCGCTGCTGCGCACAGAGAGAGAGAAAGAGAGGGGGGTGGGGGGTGTGTCTATGGGGTCACAGCAAGGATTTTGCAATATACATTTTTTTTTTTAATTACAACTTGTTTTCTTTTTTTGGCGTATTTTGATAATACCACCAGCCTTTTGAGTAGTGTTATGTAGTACAACAAGGGGTGAAGGCTTAATATTTTCCCATTTTGAAATTGCAAAAAAATATACTTTGGCTATATGATGTAATTCATGATGCATGCTGGATGGGTATTTGTGCCATCAGTGAAAAAATAATTTGAATTACATGTCCGTGAATTATTTATATCATCTGAAAATAACATTAGTATTTTCAAAGTTTGTTTTATTATTACATAGTTGTTTATTTTTTTATTTTTTTTTAATCATTCTGGCTCTGAATATAGATATAAAAAATGAAATGGGTCATTCTCCTGATCAGACTAAATAAAAAAGTTCCTTTGACAAGGTTTTTAATTCATTGTGTTTCTCTTCTTATGTAACGGCCTGAGTGCTATGAAGTTGGGCCCAAAAATGGTGATAGCTGACAACAGGTTTTCTGCACTTAATTTGAAATGAAGTTTGACTGTTGGCATGAGCTTCTTCACAAGCTTGAAGTAACTTGGAAGAAGAAACTTTTTAGATTGGATGTTGTTAGGGACACATAGTCAAATTACATAGCTAAATGGATAGCCCCCTGACAAAATGAGGCGCATCTGGGCACCACCCGGTTCGAAAAAATCATTAAAAGGCATCAGATGGTCAATTTTATCAATTTTGAGTTTTCAGTAGTTTTGAAAAGTTTAACCTCTTTACTATTCTTTTTCCAAATGACAATGCTCACTGAGAACGGTAAATGCCTCAAAATTGATCACCATCAATAAGTTTGTATTTCTAAGCTGAAACTTGAAAAGCGTTTTTCTCAAAACTAGGGTTGTGTCACTTCGTCTCTTCGACTTAAAAAGGCCATATTTTCTCAGCTAATTAAGTTACAGCAGTAATCTTTTTTACCGAATCAAAGGGCTTTGGATAACCTATTTGGTGATACCAATATCTCCATACCACGAAAATGCGAGAAGTGCCTCATTCTGTCAGGCGGCTACACATATATAGAGAAAATACTGAGTTGTATTCACTGTTCAGCAATGACTTTCTATGTAAACTACTATGTCCCATTGACAACAGTCTTTTAGATTTGTCTGACCACCTGATCAGAGGAACCGTATCCAAATAGAAAAGATAAAATAAAACAACAATGATCTAGGCCAAGAGTAATTTATTGTCAGAATAAAATGGCACTTTAGAAAAGAAGTAAAAACTTACAAACATAAGAAAGGCAAGTTTGTGAATCAAAGTAGAAACTTTTCCTTCTAGAGTTTTTAATTTCTGTGCAATATTTGTCACACATTTACTTGTTGGTCCCAGTGAATGAAGTTTCAAGATGTTGGTGAAGGAATTAAGTACACTAAAAGTCTAACAGGTATTGCAAAGTAGAAAAATATCACTGCGAATTCAATGATGTATACCAATAGAAAAATGTGACAGTGGAAAGTGTAAGATATTTGACTTTTCCAATGTTCCTTTAAGTGCATCAAATGTTCAAACTTGTTTCATTTGCATCCAATTCATCAGTTTTTGATTCATAATCATGAGGGGTGTGAGTGTTCCTTTTATTTTGCACATTGCTTTTGGATACATGTTTACATCAAAGACAAATATCTCAAAAGAGTTTTTCTGTACAAATAAATTAAAAATTTGCAGCAGAAAGTATACAGTCAGAGCATAACTGTACGGTAATAAGGCCTTAAGTATCAGTCTGTGCATCGCTGTACGGTAACAAGGCCTGGCCAAGTTAGCACCTTATTCTTGCATCTGGCCCTCCTCTTCTTCCTCCTCATCGTATTCATCTTCCTCGGCTGTGGCATCCTGGTACTGTTGGTATTCAGACACCAGATCATTCATGTTCGACTCAGCCTCTGTGAACTCCATCTCATCCATACCCTCGCCAGTGTACCAGTGAAGGAAAGCTTTGCGACGGAACATAGCTGTAAAATTGATACAAAGAATATAAAATCAGACTGCATTGCACAATGGGTTTCTTTTTAAAAATACTTTTGAAACATAAATTTATCATGTTTACAATTACAGACAACGTTCCCTCTAATTTTTCCAAACCACGGGAACTTTTGAGGCCTTGAGCAAAAATATTTTAGATTGAAAGCTCGTGCGCGACATTCTAACTTTTGTGATGCTTAAGGAGGTTATCATATTAAGCCCAGTCAGAATGTTGCCACGCACATAAAAAATGTTGCCTTTGGGGAGGTATCGTACTAAGTCCTGTCATATGCAGTCAGGTATTGCCAGCAAAATGTACACCAAACAAATAGTGGCAAAAGCTGCCTGTGTCTGACCGGGCTTAGTGTGATTGGGTCTTCCTGGATTCTTGTCTGCCAGCATCAGATTGTGTCTGACCGGGTTTAGTATGATACCTCCGTAAAGACAACATTTTGATGTGTGCGGCACCAATACAGCGCTTTGTAGCTGCGCAGGTTTGGGGGAACATTGATTACACACACCAGCTGACACAAAATTTCGGCATTCTTCAACATCATCTTCTTTATCTTATGTAAGAACAAACTGATAACATACATAACCCAACATGCATCTGTGAGATCGAGAGAACTATACATAAAATTATAGGTATTTCTTGTTCTAAAATAAATTATGACTTAGGAATGCAATTAAACATATGAACTGTTTACAGTGTGTATTATAGGAGAAACAATAATATTTTGTTGGACAGAAAATGAAATAGCATTCTGTAAAATCAAATGCTGATTCATTAAGTATAAATCAACTGAGAGTAAAAATAAAGAGAAATGCTTACGTTTTCCTGTGTTAGGAAAACAACTGACTACTACCCTGTCTGGCAAATTTTCAAATTTCATGAGTGTTTAGGCCCTTATCTTAGGAGGTTCGCTGCACTTGGCATTTACACTTCACTGATCTTGTTTTAGTATGTTTTTGGGGAAGGGATTATTTTTTGTGAATTAAATATAATTTTGCCCAGGCAGCGGCCTTGTTCAACCTGCCCTTCTCGACGTCCAACTGCCAAAATATCTTTAATGTATGCAAAGTGCACACAGGCCCTCCAAGTTTTTCGTCCTCATCTGAGAAGGCTAGGTGCTACCATAGATCAATGACAGGAATTTTAACCCCCCCCCCCCCCGCCCGCCCAAAAAAAAATAAAAAAATTCAACATGCCTGCACCGACTGGGGATCAAACTCAACACCTTCGGTATGAGAGGTGAGCACCCTGACTCTAGACCAGCATATGTTCCAAATTTCACGGGTATTACTATTAGTTCATGGAATTACCATTACTATATCTGACAGATGCACATCACTTTTTATCTCAGCACTAAATTTGTTACACTTTTGAGATCTACTTACCAGTGAACTGCTCGGAGACACGCTTGAACAATTCCTGGATAGATGTGCTGTTGCCCACAAATGTAGCAGCCATCTGGAAAGAAAAACCATTTTGAAAATTTAGTTGAATTTGGAGAAAATGGTGCAAAACTGTGCTGCATAAACGTTCATTTTCCCCAGTTTTCTCATGCTATATCAGTGAAGTAAGTAGCTCAAAGCTGTCTTAACGCACGGGCACATTAGGCAGTTGCTCAGAGGCCCCATGCATGCAAATTTACATTGGTTTTTGAAACTGGAAAGAAAATCCAGCGCTTCACCCAGGAGCCCACAATGATGTTAAGACGGCCTTGGACTGGGTTAGTCTGTTCATAGGGAGGAAAAACAACCAACAAAACACTAAATAGAAGTATTCTCAAGATCTACAAAACCACTTGTGAAACATGTTGACATCATGTGTATCACTGCACCCAACTTCCACATTCGTAACATTCATACTTTCAAAGAATATTAAGTATCTTGGCTTTCCACTGGCTATGAAGTATCACATCCCTTGATTTATAGCATTATTACTTAGGGATAGACATACTGTTCAGACGCCAGCAAGCTTTTAAAATAACGAGGGGTTTCTGCCAAAGGCGACAGTTTGCCGATTTTGAGGTTTCGTCATAAAAATTAGTGGTTCTCTCACTCCTAATTTCATTATTATAAGTGTCATTCTAATCGATTAAAAACTTTTCGAGATATGTGTTTATGACTTGGTGTTTTATGTGTTTTAGTCCTTTGGCGACGAAACTTCAAGCCTCATTATCTCGAAAAGGCAAAAAAAAATTTTAAAAAATGCACATACAACAATATAGCAAACACCCGACGATAAGCAGCTCAACATCATGGATAAAAACTTCTCAGAACCCTTTTATTATAAATCTACATGGATTTCCAGCTCATCTACTCCTCCTGCAATATACCCAGTTTTCAAAAACAAGCAGTAATGTCACCATCTTTTGAATGGAATGGTTAAAGAATAACATGTATCTTCCAATTCCAGCCTATTCTGGCCCCTGAGCTACAAGGATACTGTGAGGTTCCCAGTAATGATTAATAAATGCACGAATTTCGGATTCTTGAAATCGGTTTGCTCAACTTCTACAACATAATGTCATATTTTATAAATTACTAGATGAGCTACCGGGCATTGCCCAGAATAAACAATCATGTGATTCCCCCCCCCCCTCTCTCTCTAGTATAATAAATGTAATAAACTACAGTCTTGCTTCAGAACTCATGCGCACCACAACATTTCGCACCAAACTGAACGCTTAATACGGTTACTTTTTATGACATGCACGGCACTACATAATATTACTTCAGGAGAAAATAAGTATTAAGGCAGACGAAGGTTGTAGTGCCTAGTTAGTGCTCAGGAAAGCAAAGCTGGAGTGAAAGAAGGAAGAAAGAAAAATGATCAGGATGGGACTAGAAACCCGCGACCTCTGCTACGGCACCCGTCGCCTTACCAGGAAGAAAACAGATCGCTTAACCGCACGGCCACTCCGTCTCTTAAAAAAGAGACGATCGTGGCCGAACTGTTCCACGGTGTTTCTTGCTGACTTGAGTATTCGTTCGCTGGGACCCAACCCACTTGCGTCACCCCTCCCCTCCCTGTTCTCTCTTTTTCACCCGCCTGCCATTGGACAATACGAACATCTAGGACAACGAATACAAGATGTATGCCTCCGAGTTTTATCAAACAGAAGTCAATATAGGTGAGCAGAAGCTCGGGGGGAGGCAGAGCACTAGGATAACAGTTCAGGAGAAAATAAGTATTAGGCGGACGAAGGTTGTAGTGCCTAGTTAGTGCTCAGGAAAGCAAAGCGGGAGTGAAAGAAGGAAGAAAGAAAAATGATCAAGATGGGACTAGAACCCGCAAAAATACAGATATTACATAGCAATAAACATTGTTATTTTTTTAAAAATACATGCTTGAAATAAACAACTTTTAATTATAGCCATCATCTTCCCTATCTCAATTGCCACCTTCCTGCCAAATTTAAGGCCTGAAGAGTGTATAGTTTGGTCAGTTAGTCATGCCAAAGGTTGCAAGTTACTGAAATATATAATAGATTATATAAGTACGTGTACCAACATTTTCGTAAAAATAATACTATTTGTTCCAAGGCGAACGATCTGCAGTAAAAATTATTATTAATATCTAAGGTTTTGATATTTATAATTTGACTTCTTAATTTCTGGCGGCCCTCAGCTGGCGGAGGCCCCTGGACTGTAGCTCATAAAGCACATGCCTCAGTCTGGCACTGCTGTATCCGCTCAATCATAATTTCTCCGAACAAGAACATGAATGAAAGAGATTGCAACAAGAACAGATGGTTTATTGAATGGAATACGTGTAATACCATTTCATATTTTTCTAGTGTACTTTTAAGCTAGAACAGGAATACATTACAGACAAAACGTACCTTGAGACCACGAGGAGGAATGTCACAGACAGCTGTCTTCACATTATTGGGGATCCATTCCACGAAATAGGAGGAGTTCTTGTTCTGCACATTCAACATCTGCTCGTCCACCTCCTTCATGGACATGCGACCACGGAACATGGCTGCCACAGTCAAGTAACGGCCGTGGCGAGGGTCACAAGCAGCCATCATGTTCTTGGCATCAAACATCTGCTGGGTGAGTTCAGGCACGGTCAGAGCTCTGTAAATTTACACACACCAAATTGTTGAATGGATGTTGGGCGTCAAATTTGGAAATTAGTTTAGTGAATGTATATTGGCATGTTGAATACTAACAAGTGTTAAGAAATATTGATAATGTATAATAACAAAAAAAATCTTATTTGTCTTCAATCTACATAAAGTGATGAAGAAATAGATTATTGCAACTTCGAAAAAAAAAATAATAACACTAATTCTAAATTACCAAAACGATTAAATGTAGTCAACTGAGTGCAAAAATGCTAATATTTATAATTGAAAAAGCCTAAATTGATTAACTGACAGATCAAACGGTATTTAACAAATACAGCATTGGGCATATATATATAGCTTCATAATTTATGAATGATGTTGTTTGTGAATGATGGAGAACACTATCAAAACCAAATTGAATATAACAAAAATCTTATTAAAATAACTGTTAAAATATGGCATCTCTATTCCATTCTGAAATCTTGAAAAACACAAAGATGGAAATACATGTAGAATGTACATGTATACAATATAATTAATATACAAATTGTAATATTTTTTTTTTTCAAATGTAAATTTTAATCTTCAAAATAAATTTCAAATAGATCTATGTATATATATATGGCAGATAAACCTGTTTTCATGCGTACGGGAACGGCAATGGAAACGTGAAAATTCCCTCAAGCAGTAAACAGAAAGCGTGTTTCCATGAGTACGAAGATGGCTTTTCCGTATGTAACATGAAAACATTCTCTCTATTTCACTTCTTGGTTGGTTTTCGACGTTTCTGTTTCCGTTTCCGTTTCTATACACGTGAAAACCCAGCTTTACCCCAGAAATGTTCGTTCTGAAAAATATTTTACCTGTACTGCTGGCTGCCACGAGAAGTAAGGGGAGCAAAGCCTGGCATGAAGAAATGGAGACGAGGGAAGGGAACCATGTTGACAGCCAGCTTCCTCAAGTCGGCATTCAGCTGACCAGGGAAACGAAGGCAAGTGGTCACTCCGGACATGGTAGCACTGACCAGGTGGTTGAGATCACCGTAGGTGGGAGTAGTCAGTTTCAGGGTACGGAAGCAGATGTCATACAGAGCCTCATTGTCAATACAAAAGGTCTCGTCAGTGTTCTCCACCAACTGGTGAACTGACAGGGTAGCGTTGTATGGTTCAACAACAGTGTCAGATACCTGTAAAAACATTTATGCATCAGTTTCTGTCACACTTAATGGCATAAAATTAAACAGAATTAAATATGGCATGACACTTTGGTCACATCAGAATCAAGACAATTTTGAAATGTAAGAGAACTGTAACTGACAGAGCTGTTTTAATGCATGGTCACATTGGGCAGTTGCCTAGGGAGCTCCATGCGCGCAAATTTACAATGCATTGGTGTTTGAAACAGGGAAGAAAATCCCACACATTACAAAAGAATCTCCCTAGGGTCCAGTAACGATATTAATTAAGATAAGACAGCCCTGGTGACTGAAGGAGACTACATTAAAAGGAAGGGAAACTGTCTTTTTTCGTCCATATAATTACATGTACCCTTTTTCATTCTGTTTTCCAATTCATTTTCCTCTTTGTCCCGCCGTAATTCATTAAAATGTGCCAATGATCATTATTTTAAAGACAAAACAACAGAATAGAAATTCAGTTCTCACAAAAGCAGACAGAGTAACAAAATAAATAGGGAAAAGACATACAAACTAGGCCTGGGTATTGTTAGTGTCAGCAGGGAAAAAGATAACCCATTTCACCTGATGCGAACATAGTTGTAATCAAAGACATGCTACACTTTTTCTCCTGGAAAGTAGGGACTGACATAAAGTATTTCATATTTATATGAAGAATAACTGCAGGAGAGAACAAAATTAATGAAAACAAACCAAATCTACCCCAGGGGAGACAAAAGAAATAATGCTTACGTCAAGGGAGACCAAAAAAAAATTTAATTAAAATGCTTACCTTACTTAGGGGAGACCAAAAAAAAAATGCTTACCTCAAGGGAGACAACAACAACAACAAAATTAAAAAACGCTTACCCAGGGGAGGCAAAAAAGAATTTTTTTTTAAAATGCTTATCCCAAGGGAGACAAATTAAAAAAAAAAAAGAACTCTTACCTTAGGGGAGGGCACCACAGAGAATGTTGTCATGATCCTGTCTGGATACTCCTCACGGGTTTTGCTGATGAGCAAAGTGCCCATGCCAGAACCAGTGCCGCCACCCAGTGAATGAGTTAACTGGAAGCCTGAAGTGGACAAAGCCCCAGAATTCAACCACTGTACCTTAGAAAATCCTCTCCATATTAGATCAGAAATAATTAGGGGGGAGGGGGGATAGAATTAGAACAGATCTAAGTGCCTTTTAACTAATTTTGAGAAAATGAAAAACAAAAAACAGAAAAAAACAACATCATTTCAGTGTAAAGCAATCGAATTTAATAACGTCTGCACTGTTGACATCATCTCTAAGAGTAAATCATGAAAGTATAAAATTCGATTGGTTTACCCTGAAATAATATTTTCTGCTTCTCTCTCTCTCTCTCTCTCAAAAGCAGTCAAATGGCACCGAGATCCCGTCCAATTTTAAGGCCTTTAATTAAGATATAAAATTAGCTGCCGATTCACTATGCCACTGTATATCAGTTGCCAAACAGACTACGTGTTACCCAGTCTATTTCAAGTTTCTAATTCTCTTTTCTTTTTTCCTAACTTTTCAAAAACAACAATGGCAAAAAAAAAGTGTAGGTTTATTTGGTCTGTGTACTTGGTCGAAATTTTATGTGTTTCTTATTTGGTAGATATAGAATTTACTACATGATAATGTTAATTCTAAGAAAGAATAACTTTAGTGACTTTGATTCCGGTATTCCTGCCACTCGCAATCAATTACAATTACTAGAACATACTTTTAATCATGTGTCAACGGTCAGAAATAGATGTGGTTGCATTTCCATCAAGTGAAAAGCTGTGCTTTAAGATGTTTCTTGAAATTTTTTATCTTTTGAACAACTCTTGAGGCTTGAGGCAGCAAATTCCAGGTCTTCGGGTCATAATTGGAGCGCTTGGAGCTTATTTTAAGGGATGAAGCGCTACATCAGTGTTATTTATCACAAGCTGAAGGACCCGCTCTACGAACGGTACTAAGGGCGTATTTTGACGTAAACTGGGCAGGTATAGATGAGGCCTTGCCAAGGAATAAACCTGAATCTGCCCTCCTTCCCTCTCCCGACCCCCCCCCCCCCCAAACCAATTTCTCCTATCATGTGTCAGTATTATTATTATTACTATTAGAGTGTTCCTCTCTTCTTTGTCGAACTTAAAGACTTCACCCTTATCTATGGCCCTTAAACTTTCCCCTATGCACTCAGCTATCGTGGGTCTCCACAGACCTAGACTAGGTAAAGAGCAACAATTAAGACAATTTCCTCATCATAATACGTCATTGAGGGTCTCCATAGACGTGGCTTTCAGGATATCCCTAGCATGTCAAGGCTCTTACAAAAATTAATACCTCTCAGCTATATCTCATAGACTTTCGCTATATAGCAATCACAACTAAAGGTGTCACATCAAACACGTACCTTGCAAACAATCGCAGCCCTCAGCCTCTTTCCTGAGCACATCCAGCACGGAGTCGACCAGCTCAGCACCTTCTGTGTAGTGACCTTTGGCCCAGTTGTTACCAGCGCCTGACTGTCCAAAGACAAAGTTGTCTGGCCGGAAGATCTGACCAAATGGACCAGAGCGGACACTGTCCATAGTGCCAGGCTCAAGATCCACCAAGACTGCCCGGGGCACATACTTTCCACCTGTGAGAGGACCAAGTTGAAATGTAGAACAAGGGGACATTTCTAAATGCTGCCGACAAACCCAAAACTCAAACGGTATTCTTGATTTTGGCAATTTTTTAGCCCCCCCCCCCCCCCCCCCAACCTCCAGTGTATGCTTTGGATGCACTTGACACCAAACAAACAAACCGACAAATAAATAAACTGAGCTATTCCGAAATGGCAATAGGTGACAGGATTCTATCATAATTATTATAGACATAAATAAGTGAGATCATCAGCGATATTAAAATCGCTGTCATGATGTCTAACGTGTTTTCCAAGAGAATGGCTAAGCTAACGTGAATATTTTTATTAAAGTAAACAGATCTACACTCGAGCCAAAAAGTTAAGCAACCCTGGGTTATGCTCAGAACTGACAACTTTATTTTTCAATTAATTCAAACACGTTCATTGGAATCAATTTATTGTTATGTAAGTCTGAAATCACATTCAATTTCATTTTACCCACCCCAAAAATGGGGCTTAATGACTTAAACAAAATTTTCTTTTATACAAAAACAAAAAAGTCAATAATTGAATGGCAAGAGTTCACAAATCTTGTTAGTGAAGGTTGCTTAACTTTTTGGCTCGAGTGTATATCTCTGGTCCCGTGGGTTTCATTTATAGCGGATTGCACTTTAGACTATAACTTTCGATTTGAACTGGAGCTTGCCGTGCAAGTTTGTGAAGAGAAGGAAAACAATATGTAAAATGATAATACCATGATCATGCGTGCCATAGAGATTGAGAAAGTGAGCAGAACATTGACAGTGAAGCTAAGGTGTTGTAAACATTCATTTTTTATCTCTTCTGAGTAATCAGTTAAGATGGTAAACAGATGTTGGGCCTGCATGTATTTAAAGGAAATGGTTAAAAGAGAGTAAGAAAACCTGCACATTGCAGGTGAAGTATAATCAAATTTCAAACCCCCATGAGGATGTACATGTATACACGTTGTCTACAAGTTTACAACTTTTCTGTGGTGGCCCAAACATTTCAGATTCGTTTGAAAGAGAAAGAACTATCGAACGCAGTGGCGGATCAACTATGAAACGAATGAAGCGCTTTGGGGTCCATAATACTGGAGGGGCCCCGGAGAAACTTTTTTCATTGAGTGAATTTTGGATGTTGCCCTGTTGTTGTTGGGGTCGAAAGGGCCCCATAACAATTCAAGTTTTAGGGTCCCAAAAATATAGGTCCAAAACTGATTGAACACGGTACCTTTCTTGAACCTTCACAAAGTAAAATTTTCTGTTTCTAACTGTAAAAATTATACTTCAATGTTCAGAATTTCATTTTAAGCGAAATTGACTTCGATTAGTCCATTTAATCCAGCAGTTATCACGAGTGGTAAAGAGGGAACAAAACGGGACCAAAGCATCTGTTCACTTAAACCAAGTTTTCAGTTTAAGCGAGTTCACTACAGGTGGACTCTGCTGTACCTTACACCAGAAACTGCTGGTTGAAAGTTTAGTAAACCAAATGCAAAAGAGAACGTAACCCATTTCACATACAACTGTCACGAAAGAGACAGGAGAAAAGAAATTATCTTCAAGGTAGACCATTAGTCAGGCAAACATAGAACTGATTCCAGACGATGTCAGAATTTCGTGAAGTTGGCCAGGTCGTGAAACTGGCCAGTAAAAAGATGCATTTTCGGGACGCTGTTAGTGTAATTTACCGGTATGAGTGAAGGAATCTTTTGTTTGACATTGACAAAATATTATTTTTTAAAAAACACAGAAAATCCGTGGGGCCGCAACAAGGCTTGGAGAAAGTCAAAATGATTTCCCTGTGGGTGTTGTGAAACTGTTTCTATATTATTTCTTACGCGAGGCTACGCAGTATTATAACTTTTTCTGATTGCCATATTTTGACATTGATCTAGAGTACATAAGTAAATAAAACGAAAAAAAAAAAATGAACCAGTATATGTACTTGTATTTAGATAAGGACAATTTTTTGGGTGGATGGGGAAGGGAGGTGGAGAATTCAGAATATACCCGGGCGGCATCTGGTTTTTGCTTAATGGATTCCCTGGTTTAGATGACTGGTGGGGATTGTCTATCTTCGACATCACGTCTCTGTCAAACAAACACTTTTAGGCCTGGGATTTCCGCCACCGCTTCAATGTTATGTTTACTGTCCTGGTCTTTCTCTGTCTTTTCCCGACGCTTCTTTTATCTGCCTGGTTTCCTTAAAATTTTCTGTTTTCCATGATATATTTCATGTACCGATAGTCCTGTTGCTCAGTTTATGGGGTCGTGACATATGTTTATATAATGACGGGTAAGATGTGTATAACATAATTATATCTGTGCTCTTAAATGCTCTGTGAAAGAGAATTTGCCTCACAGGATAATAAAGCGATTCTCATCTTATCTTAAACCGGTTTGGGGAAGGGGGGCGGGGGATGATACCTCGGTCGGCAACCCTATGTCAGTCCGACGCATTAGATTATTCTCAAGTTTACTTATATCGTTCTCACGTAAATCCCCTAATAACGACATCAGGCCGACGTCAGTTTGATGTAGGGCATCCGTCCCGCCGGTAATCCCACCAACCCTAGAGAAATGCCATAAAGATCTACGTTGAACTGATGTAAGAATGTTGGCTGGGACATTAATGTGAGAACAGTAGGTTTTTTTCAACTTCGCTAATGTCTTCCCTTACCTACTGCAGAAAACAATAGGCCTTCCAAGTGACCTCGAACTTAGTTTCCTCTGCGTACATTGAACGAATTTTTCCCTAAATTTCAAACGAAAAGGTTGGATTTTCAACTAGTTTGATCTTCAGTCAAAAATGACATTGTCACTAACATAGGGAAACAAAAACTGACATTTGGTTATACCCATCAATTAGGTTGAAATGAAACACAACTAGCAGCACAACTTCCTACGTGTCAAAAACTTATTTAACTCTTCATCAAGCTGTCTAGATTATCTCTTGATAGGCGACAAGACATAACAGAGATAACACGATAATGGTTAAATGTTTGCTGTGGTTACCTATTTGTTTACACCCCTAACTCGACAGAAACATGTCAAGGAAGGGCTTTTAATGGGGAAGAAGACAGGGTGAGATAGAGGGGAAGAGATAAGAAAGAAGTTGCCTGGGTGGATCAGTCTCGGCGAAATGAACAGTTCTGGGAGGGAACAAATTACATTGTGTGTTCTTCAGGTTCGTTACACAGTTCTGAGTATCATCCCATGCCTTGAGGATGCGCACTTTAAGATGCGTAGCCTCGTGCGTTTACATGCATATTTGGTGCACAGTTCAGGTTATAAACACTCATTGAATGGAGCTGAGCTCCTCGATTTTAAACCAATCTCGTCTGTTAATAGGCCTATGCTTCGAATCAAGTTCAAACTTTGCAAGCCGAATCTGAAACGCGCAGCTTAGGATATTAGCTAATACTATACGTTTTTTGATTTAATTGAAAAATCATTGTTTCATTTTCAAAAAAACAAAAAAAACTCTCTCCAGGGGAGCTAGACATATTCAGCGTTCATTAAACAAACCGATATGTGCTCGCTTTACTGCAACTTTTACCGGTGCGCGTATTAATTTCGTTTCCTTTCACGGCTGTCCGCAAAATGTTGGCTAATGCACATTCTGCAAAGACAGATTTTTTTAAAAACTTAAATGGTAGCTTTGATGAGATTCTACAACTGGTTTACGACCAGTCTGATATGTTGGTCTTTCGACGCGGGCGCTTCTGGTAGGGTTTCCTCCTGACCTATCGTTTTGTTATAATTGTCTTTCGTTTTTGTTTTTTTTTTTGTAGCCCGGCATTACCATGATCGTGTCGATGTGCCTTGCCCAGACTCAGTCTTCAAAACTGCCATGTGCCAGTAATGGGACCTTTGCGCTGTTCACTGTTAAGGCAATCTGCCACGTTTGGTAGACCTGCCCTGTTTGGGAGTCCCAACACGATCAGGAGTCCTACAATATATATTATTTATCTGTCTATCTATCTTTATTACCCGGTATATGAATATAGATAAATATAATATATTGTATATATTATTTTGCTCAATGAAGATATGAATGGGAAACCAAAAATTGCAGAGTTGCCCTCGTGCACAGCTGGGTTGGGTCAGTTAACCCCGCCTTTGCCCTGCAGAACACTTTAATTAGATAATTTTATGGGGCAGTTTTTGTTTGTTGCGACAGATGTTACTGCTCCAACCAGGGTTTTCCATGCCATATCCAGATCCCTGTTATTATTGCTTCGTTTAGAAAAAACTGTATAAAGAGTAATGTTTAGACAGATATTGAACTATTACAACTAAGCACTGAGAAAAGACGCAAACAAAACGTAACCTGCTTGCAAATGCCTCATGTAATGGCTAGAGGGATTCACAGGCTGATAGTATACCGTAGATAAATAATAACTTGTTCAATATCCCCTGCATTCCATAAAATCGATAAGAATTACCAGAAGAGAAGGTCAATGATGCCCTTCCCCCCAAGCCAAAACAACAACAACAACAAAGCAAAAATGCCTTTTTAGGTCGTGTTTCAACATTGTACAAGACAAAAAAAAAAAAAAAAGCTTTCCTGTCTGACGTAAAAGACTGTAAAATAAAAACTTGGCTTCCGGATGGAGCAGCTACGAAAGAAACAATCGATTTGAAGGACACTAGTTATGTTTACAGCCTGTTGCTGGTGCCAAAGTGTGGGATTTTCGAAAGACGACGCGTAAGATGCCATGCATGGTGTTGTACCCGCAGTTGTTGTTTTCTTTTGGGGGGGGGGGGGGTGTGCAGAAAAAGATGGTGGAGGAAAAGTTGTTAAGGATAACATTGCACAGCTTGAAAGTTGTAGCAAGGGTGAAGAATGGCGAAGTTCTTGAGAGAGGATTACGGCAAGTGTTTATGAACATTCGTTTGAGAGAGAGAAAGAGAGAGAAGGAGGGAGAGGTTTCAAAGAAAAGTGTACCCTTTAAAGGCAGGCAAAAGCAGTGTGTAATGTAAAGAGTTGAATGTTTTTATATCATCTGTCTTTCTTTTTTGATGTTCCTTCAGCTCACCGCCAAAAAATTCTCAAGGTGAAGAAGATATTCCTCCTGTTGAAGAGAATTGGCGTGTGTCTGAGAAGCAAAATGCAAAGAAGCAAATAGGAAAAAATACGAAAAGCTGAACAAGAAATTTATTCACAGGAAAGCGAAGAGTACAGAAAATGGAAAAATAAGGCTGCACATATTTCACAGCCTCTCGAGGTGAGCAATCCAAAGCGTGTACTACTACTTTCATGTGTAAATTAAGTCACGTAGGCATGCACAATCGGATCAGCTATTATAGCGTTCCAGGTGCACAGCTGATGCACTATTTTTAGACAGCAAACTATACACAAAAAGCCTATTTGACAAACTCTGAAAACTAAGGGAGGTATCATAGTAAGCCCAGTCAGACACAGCCAGCTACTGGTAAACAAGACGTGCACACCATAATTTCTTACATTTCCTTAGTAAATCCGGAAAGACCCCATGATACTAAACCCGGTAAGACACAGTCAGATTCTGCCACAATTTCTTTTTGGTGTACATTTTGCTGGCAGCATTTGACTGTGTCTGATCGAGCTTGGTATGATATCTCCTTTAGCCTAGGCGTGCACCAGCCGAATCTGATCGGCAGTCAAGTTGAATGGTGAGTCACAACATTGAATTTCAGGGAGATCCAACTAGTTGGCTGATGCCCAAGGTCTGATTGAAACTCCGTGCCGTGACGTCACCATCCAACTAATCGGCCAGTTAGAATCGGCTGGTGCTCGGCTAGGCTTATAGTACACAGTGCTGTGACCCGACGAAATCGCTGTCTAAAAAGTGATTCAAGGATGAACTTGTCTCAACATGATAAAGACACTAATGTCAGGTCTGTACGCTACCATTTAAGAAATGAAATAGGATCTTTTGAAACCACTTAAGTAACCCTTTACATGCCAGCTCCGTAAACTGTGAACACATTTGTATGTCAGTAACTCTATACTTTCCATTTTTGTATTGATTTTGCTTTTACATTACAATCAGGTATTATTATGTTAATGTTCATGCTCTGCACGATAAGATTACATTTTTCTTATCAACATTTAACTAGAACTATAAACCTCGTAGATTTTGACATTGGTAAGAAAAGGGTTAAAGCAAACTTCAAATATTCCTGGCGGTTGCGGTTCGCACTGTACCTATTGGGGCGGGGGAGGGCTTAATGGAAGAATAAAGCGAGAGAAGAATATGCCTACCATAGGGAACCTCGTGAGAAACTGATGACGCGTAACATTCACAAAACGGAAGGAATTTTAAGGGTGAAATGGATCGGGTCAATCCCTCGTATACAAAGACATTAAAACACTGCAGCAGAACTTCACTACCCTACTTTCACTCAGCACTGGAAACTTTTCTTTCACCGCTTGCAGTCGCCATTGATAGGATTAAAATTTACCTTTTCAAATGTTCAAATATTTGTTATTCTAATACTGCAACGCACGGAGTTCCCGATCTGAATATATTAGGTTATTGATTTGCTTTTATATCTGCAATAAACTTGCCATTTTATATAAAGGCTATTCAGGCTCTGTTTTCTACTTGCCTTTTTCCTTTTTTTTTCTACCTGAACACCAAGAGAAATATATAAATGGTAGATTTGAAATTGGAACAGCCGGCCTATAAAATGGCCTTTCAAATGGCATTCTTTAGCGTGCCTGCGTGGAACGTTTCGCAAGGTTATTATAACTGTTCAATTTAACTGCAAAAGTTTACGCCACGGTTCAAAGACTCTCCGAAAGAGACCCAGTTCTCCAGAAGAGTTCTATAGACCGGGAGAGGAGCGTCTCCAAACGTTACTCTCTGAATGGTTTTGACATAATCAAAACATGAAAGAGTCCTAAGAGATAATTTTGAAAAAATGTGCCCCACCTCCTCCCTCCTAGTCGAATCAAGACGGACGAAGCGAAAACAACAACGAAATTCATACATTTCACAAGACATGACAAGTTTGGCCTTCCCCCGCCCAAACAGCCACATAAAGCACATATCAGTAAATGGCAATGGATCTTTTCAAATTATATTAGATCTACGACCGCAATGAAAGCAACGTGTTCAGACCGCCCTTAAACGCTGTAACAACGTAAACAAACCGGCTGTATCCATAACAAGCACCATGGTAATCATAAACCAACAAACAAGCAAACAAAAACAAAAAAGTCAAAAACATCTATAGTAACCAAAATAATTTTTCAAGGAGGTGATTAATTTTATCATGGGTAACTTAGAAGGAAACACTTTTCATTCACCATTGTAAAGTCAGGTTTGAGGTCTTTGTTTTAAGGGTAAATCATTGGCCATGGCATCTGGCCTGCACTTCAACCTGGCAGAGTCTACTTTCAAATGCTTTTAAAATTCACGACCTTAGTTCTTGTTTGTTTTGTCTTCGTTATCTGAAAAAAATGGAGATCTTTTAGCATGTAGAAGAGGAGGTAATACAAATGCACACTTTGACACGTTTCAAATGCCTCGTGGCACTTATCAAGCTGTTTCACAGTTCGGCTTTATTCTAAATCCATATCATTATGCTAAAGCTACAAACGTTTAATGTCGAATTTCTCAACTGTGCTAAAATTGGAGTTGGAACAAACAAGATCTAAAGTCGCGTATTAGTCAACGAAACCCCTGGTGACTTTTCAGTTACCTTCCTTTCCAGAAAAGCACAGATGTTGAAGTGCATCACTTTTAAGCTTGGTGAAAGGTAAGAAATCTGATAGATTTGATTACGAATGAGCAGGCAGAATGCTCGTCTTGAGCAACAGAAATACAAATGATAACACCATTAGGGTAACACTAAAAAATTCAACCTTGGCCTACAATTGTAAGGTACCCGTCACACCTGGCAGTATAAATAAACGAAAGAAAAGTTAGGCTGATGGCACACTACAAATACAACAACAAAAACAAGAACAAGAGAAATAAATACAGTAGAAGAAAAAGACAGGTGCAAATGCCAAGCGCAGAGATCCCCCGAAAAACAAAAAAACCTCAACACATAGGCTCGTGGCACACAACGTTGAGTCTGTTTTGTCTCGGCTTTAGTGTGAGATGTGAACTGTAGAGTTGAACGGGACCTAGCGTACTGACGATACTGATACAAGACCGCAGCATTAGTTCAGGTGCGACAAAACTGTCTTGTGCCAGCTGGTGGAAAGACAGACCTCCCGCACTGAGACAAAAACAGACGCAAAACAGATTTGACTCAGGGGACACGGAGGTCTAGGGGCAAGGTGCTCACCTCTCATGCCAAAGGTTCAAATCCCGGTCGGTGCAGGAATGTTGGAATTTTGGGATTTTTCTCATAATTATTTTCCTGTCCTTGATCCTATGGTAGGTCGGATAAGGACGAAAAAGTCGGAGGGCCATTGTGCACGTCGTGCGCGTTAAAGACACATTGACAGTTGGAAATCGTGAAGAGCAGGCCGCACAAGGACGGTGTCCGGGCAAAATTTAAAAAAAAAAAACAACAACTAATCCTTACCATAAAAAGAAACCAAACAAACAAAAGTGAGGTGCAAAGGCCAAGGGCAGCGAACATCTCAAAATAAAGACCTAAATACACTTGACTCAGTGCTTGACCAGTCTAAGAGCTGGTGAAAACTACAGCAGATGCAAGTGAAAATGAGGAAAGAGATGTTGATGACAATATGAGGTAGTGATTTCGTACCTGTGGCTTCATTGAAGTAGACATTGATTCTTTCCAACTGCAGATCGCTGTCACCGTGGTAGGTACCAGTTGGGTCAACGCCGTGCTCGTCTGAGATTACCTCCCAGAACTGAGGAGATTAAATATCATAAATATATAAAGCACATAGAAAAGAAATAAAACCCTTGGGGGTGCTCACCTGAGATTTAAACTTAGGAAATCAAACTTTATAAACATAAAATGTACTTTAAGAGAAATCATACACTCCTTACACTAAGAGTGCTCATCTGAGATTAAAACTTAAGAAATCAAACTTTATAAACATTAAAAGTACTTTTAAAAAAAACAAAAACTCCTAAGACTAAGAGTTCTCAACTGAGATTAGAACTGGAGAAACCAGACACTGTAAATATAAAAAGTACTTTTAAAAAATTTACACTCTTGAGACTAAGAGTACCCATCTGAGGTTAGAATTAGGGAAACCAGACATTATAAACATGTAAAGTTGTTGTTTTTTTTTTAATTGAAATTCTTGAGAGTGATCATTCAGCCAGAGCTGAGGAGGTCAAACATCACAAACATAACCGACTTGTAAACTTTCTGTGGGCAAGTTTGCAGGAATACGCCTTTGCCTCTTTAAAGAGGAGACCTCTTCTCTCTTCACACTACCATCCCCAAGAGTATTAGCTACTCTATTCAACAACATACTCTGACATTTTCCCCTGTAAGAACCCTCATGTATGGACAAAGACAAAAACAACAAGTAAAGAAAACGGATCCAAGGATCGGGAAACCACTTATTTCTTTTCTACAGTTCATATATAATAACCACTGGATTTTTACTTCCATCATTATGACATAGCGTGGATGCTGAACAGGGTAAAAAAAACCAGCTCATACCACACGAGGAGAAAAACAAACAAACAAACAAACAAACAAACCAGGAAAGCTCAAAATAATGTTTTCTGTGGGTCTTGTGGTTCATACAACATTGATACGACAAAATTGTTCCGTAGACGTGTGACTAATCTGATGATTCAGCTAACTGTTCATTTTTTTAACTGACCCGAAGGGCTTTGAAGCTTGAGGCCTTTTTTTGAGTTTGAATTGGAATTTGGAGGAAGCGCGTCGACCCGATAACGAGCTGGTAAGAAGCAAGACGATAGACAGAATATAGCGGAATGATAGGACAATCTAAAGAGACCCGACCAGCCACCCGTAGCTTCCTGCGAAGCTGATATCACTTTGAGATAGCATACAGGGCAAATCAGTGTAAAATCCCAGCTAGGAGGGGATCTTGGTCATTTAAAACAAACAAAACAAGTAACAAAACTCTTTTTCGTTAGTTGGGACTTGCAAAAATAACCATCAGAACACAATGGCTTGCGACTACAATTTTCTTAAGAGTTTAAACTTAAAAAAAAAAAGATGCAAAGTTCATAATAACTTTAATGTTACATGGTTATTTTAGTAGCTAAAGAATCTCTAGAGCGCCACGAACAAAATTACTCATCCAGGTGTTGCAGGGAGGATCACATATATAGCGAGGTCACAGTGACCGCAAAATTAGTGCACAAAACACACCAGGTTGAATCACTAAGACTGCGCGGTCGCTGTTGGTTTCTTGTCCTGTTTACTGCTATCAAGTTGTTAATATTTCATCCTTATTAAGTACTATGTTTATCCCGAAGAAAGGAAGCTTGAAGGGCTTAGGGACACGTTGCTCACCTCTCGTGCCAAAGGTACCGGGTTCGATCCCTGGCCGGTGCTGGTAGGTTGGATTGTTTTGTTTTTTTTTGGGGGGGGGGATATTCCTGTCCCTGATCCTACGGCAGGCAGGGTCGAGCACCTAGGCTTCTCGGATAAGGACGAAAAACTCGGAGGGCCCGTGTGTACATTGTGCACGTTAAAGATACCTTGGCAGTTTAAAGTCAAGAAGAGAAGGCCGAACAAGGCGGCTCATCGGGGCAAAATCCCAAAAAACTAATCTCTACCACAAAAACATTCAGAAACAAGAACAAGAAAAAACAACAACTGAAGACAAGCGGGGTGTAAATACCAAGAGCTACGAACCTCCTAAAATAAAGAGGTAAACAAGCCCTATATAGATCACTAATTAAGAAGACTTGGAAGACTTACCTTAGCACCAATCTGGTTCCCACACTGTCCAGCTTGTACATGCACGATTTCACGCATTTTGGTTTATGTGCTATGGAATGTGACGAAATTTGAAAAGACCGGTAACGCGTAGCAGAACCTTCACACACAGCTGGGGCGAACTTTTGCAAGTGACGTGCGTCTTGTGTTGAAATCGGGTTTAAATACATGTATTCTCTTCCCATAATGCCGCTGCATTCAAGACGCGCGTGTAAGGAAGGCCCGCCCATACAGCTGCGCCGTTTTATGGGGGAAAAAACCGCATAAGCCAAAAGACTTTCTTTTTTCAGGAGACGCAGAAAACATTTTTGTGTCGCATGCTCCCCGCTTTTGTTTTTCTTTTAAGGTCTATTTTCTGAAGACGAAAAGTAAATATTAGTGGCACAAACTCGTGATCCAGATAGAAAGATTAAGCACATTTAGTTTTATAAAATGCTGTTGAAATATAAATTTGAACTGGATTGACGTTTAGGCCCGGATACGGTACTTTTTCCGTAAGACGGCAGAGCTACTGGAACACCAGGTAAAACATCTGTAGGTTCGCCGAATAAATTGGACAAGTCTACCTATGAGGGGGACTTAGTTTAGCAAATGGGGGTTATTGTAACTTTGTCAGTTTGAATATTTTTAGTATTTATTATGTTCACTTTTTTTTTTAAGTTTGGGATAAATGGAATACTTTTCTTGCTGTTATTAATGCAAAGTTTTGCAAAATACCAGGTGCTGTCTTTTTTCCCCCCTCAATGTCTAAATGTTGGGCTTTCTCTGTGTGTGAGCTTTTGTGTCTTCTCTGGAGATGTTCAAAGGTAAACTTAATCTTTTTGTCACATTTAATGTGTGCCTGACTCTATGAAAATTATATGAACACAATCATACCTGATGTTGTTTAAGATCAAGTGCCAGAGGTGAATGCTGTATCACAACTCTGCACAATATTTAACAAACTTGAAACTCAGTCGAGAGGGAGAGATGTACAAGAAAATAGCGCAATTATATTTTCTTGTGTCGTTCCTGATGTACTAAATAATGCAATTTCTTCATCTACAGAAACTGAAAAGTACTTGCAGTGTTGTCAAAAACCAATCGATGCTTAGTCAGGTGACTCTAAAAGTAAAACTCCTTTGAGCTCTTAAGCTTTCTTTAAAGAAAAAATGATTTCAAGGTCTTGAAAAGTCCTTAATATTCAAACTTTGTCCACAAATCCTTAAACTACCAGATTATCAAAACGTTCTTTTTCGGGGTTGTGGTGCAGGGAAAAATATTCCACAATTTTTGTTTTGTTTTGTGGGTTTCTATTTAAAACAGTTTTTCAACTTTTTTTGTCCCATGCCCCACTTCAGTTTAAAAAAAACAACAACAAAAAACGTGAGCTCCACCATGACAGGACAAACAGTATACAGTATACACAAAGAGATAAAAAAATTTTTAGATAAGATAAGATTTAGCTTTATTATCCTGTTTCCAGGAAATTTTTGTCACAGCATTCAGTAGTGGTACAACAGCAAATACAATATCTAAGACCGACAGGTCTTTAACGCACACTAAACACACGCACTGTGCTCACACAACATTACCAGCAAATACGAACATTGCCCATGCAACCCCAACACTGTAACAACAATCCAGTAGGAAAACTAACAACAACATACCACATCAGGAAACACGGCTACCTTGAACTGCGGATGGCAAAAAAGATAGTCTATAGTGCTCTCTGTTTATGCAGAATTCAGATATTCAGAATGTATACATTTTAAGGAATTTTTAATTAAAACTTCAAGTTTTGTTACTTTGTTTCTAACTTCAATTGGAATTAAAATACACTACGAATTTAAGATTTCTGTGAAAAACGCCTACGCCCCATTCTGAAATCCCATGCCCCACTAAAAGATGCCACACCTCACTGGTGAGGCCTGTCCCCCCCCCCCCCCCTTTGAGAACCAATGATTTAAAGGCTCGCGTATATCTATGTTCGATTGGGCTGACTAAAGGCTATGATGGAGCACCATTATGACACTGATGCCCCAAGCACGGTGCCCTTTGGCTCTACTAATGGCCAAGACAATGTCAAAAATGACAAGACAATATATGTTGAATGTGAAATAGTAGACACAAAATTCAGTTTGCTCCCACTCAACACCCCATAATATGATAAAATATGACCTTTTTTTTTTAAACACTCTCTGGCAGAAAGCAATATGATAATTATTATGTATTATGAGGATTGCCATCAATGAGCTGTTTGATCACCAGAGTATGCAGTCTTACAGTATCAGCATATTTTTGTTCGGTTATTTGATCCCCGCCGTGATAGAACTATACTAACTTGACGTCATTGTTTACCATTTTTGTCTGAGCTCCACAAGATTACTGATGACAGGAATGTATGGATGTATGTATTAATATGACTTTCGATGACAGTGATAAAAAACGATTTAAACTAAGATTGAAATAAACCCTGCTTGGTTTGTTCATATAAAAAAAAAAAGTAAAAAACTGGGATATATAATCTGGACTGATGGGGTATGCAGTGCGTTTTTTGTTTTTTTTTTAGATAATACATGTAATTATTACTTTTCTAAAAAAAACATGCTCGTCAAAGACATAAGCTGAAAAAAATACCAACAACCCTTCATGGGAACAGACTTGTTCAGTCTCAGAAGTTTTTTTTTATAATTCGGTCTGCTTTATATACTCTTTTACGAAGGGCAAGGAAACAAACTCAAAATTAGGCCACAGTCAATAAAAAAATCAATTCCATAAGGTTTGGTGTGAACTTTGGGGCAAATCTAACAGAGAAAATCGATGTTGACCCCGCTCATTCTAAAAAAAGAGGCAGTGTACGGGTGAAGTTTATAGCAAACCACATGCGGTTAAATAGAGCCGCCATGGGCTGATTTGTCACGCCCCAGCTGTTGCTGCAGTCAGCTGTTCATATTCCTTGAACTTTTCCTTTTGTTGTTGATTTAATACTGGGTAAGACAAAATAACCACTCCGTGTGGCTTGTTTTCTGTCAAAGCAAGGACCGTTATGCAATCTTGTACGTATTTCTATTCAATTCCATCCCAGCAACATGTACAATAACAAGAACAACCAAAACAATGCTAGTAACAGAAATAATAATGACGGTAGCAACAACACCAAAGGAACATTCGCAACGTACGGTTGTTTTTTGTTGTTGTTGTTCTTGTTGTTGTTGTTGTTGTTTTTTGACTAAATGAAGGGGCATTACTCTAATTTTAGATGAATATTCATTTTCATACTGTTGTTACTGCCGTTAGTAGGCATCTAGAGATCACGGATTTATGTCGTACAAAAACCTGGACCCCCCTCCCATAATGTACCTATCTTCTCACATACACTAATTATTGATTGCTCACAAAGAGATAATCAATATTCTCAACCATGCATCATGACAAGACAGTTGATATTGAACAAAATGGCAAACCAGAAATCAACCTATACTAATAATAAAATCAGGTCAGGTCAGAAAAATATGCTACTGGTAACATGTAATCCAGTACAACCTGTTTCATGAACTGGTACGCTAGCATGGTATCAGTGGGCGTGCACCTGTCGGTGCAAACGGCCAGGGCGGAGGAGGTTTCATCTAACCCAACGGCCACATGCTAGGGCACAATGTGACCCTCAGTACTTGAGTCCTTCATATTGGCCCCCGGTAGCGGTGTGGTCATAGGCTTGTTTGCCTAAATCACAGACGAAGAATTGAGCAAACTTCCCGGACGCAGCTTCGAAGCTGGCGGCAGCAGGCCAGTGGTTGATTGATAGGGCAGATGGCAATATACCGTCACTCTGGCCTGGATATCGTGACACAGAGCATCCACCAGTATTGGTGTTCTTTGGTTTGGGTCTTTCACCCTAGTCAGTTGGGACTGCGAGGCTGTGGAGTAGCCTGCAGGCAGCCGGTCAGGCAATATGACTGTCTGTTACAAATCTGGACTGGGTGATAGTGCCCTCCAGTGTTAGGGTTCTGGACTAAAGTCCCCTCTAGGTGTTATGAAGAGGGTCTTCTCAATGATGGTATTATGACTGCATTTAAATCGAGAGGTATTTAGTATTCAATCTTTCGTACCATGCCACACACTAAGAACAATCTGAATAAGTTTCATAAACAGACCTGCAGGGCCACAAATTTAATTACATTAATTACCCTAACAATTTTGTCTAGATCTATTACATAGTAAATACAACATCAGCAGCATCAAATCTAAATTCAATAATATGTCACTCGAAGTCTTCTCTAGATTCCTATAATATTATGATAATTCTGACTCACTAACAATTTAAGTACTAATTATATATCTCTCAGATATAGTCTGCCTACTATCTATCAAGCAATATACTAATATCGTCTCTGGCGACGATGTCATCTCAGCTATTTGTGCCTACCGCTTATAATGGATCAAGCTCGTCAATATAAACTGACGTAGTTAAGTCTATTGGATCTACTCTAGGATGGGCTGGCAATCCCCAGCCTCATCCAGACAAATCAGTCCCAATTCACAGATGTGTATGCTATACATTCATACTAGTTGCAAGTCAATATAAGTCTTTGTCTCGTTCCTCGTTCATTGTTGAATCATCAAAGGACAAACACTTACACTTGGTCCCTGGTATTAGAAAAACCAGGGAACAGTAGACAATAGCAGTGGGCATATCTCATTCAAGCATATGGCTTCATCTCAATGTCTATAGTGGACTAGACATGAATCAACAGTCTTATGATTCTTCAGGCAGAATCGTGCCGACGCCTGCACAGATTGGAATTTTCTGTATGGAGTCATGGACATAGGTATGGCTACGCTTTTATACTGTGCAGCCACCTGCAAATTACCGTCCAAATCCCTAGATTTGATTGGTGCATCCATGCGAGCTCATCTCGCAGTATTAATATATTCTACGTGGGAGTTGGTCACGGCCTTGTACTAAAAACAGACAAGGTCAATTTAAAATGTCAAAACAATTACTGAAATCTTTAAACCCTCGTGCTTTCTACATTTTATGTACGAATTTCTGAACGCGACTAAGCGTCTTAAACTATCTATCCTTATTCACCCCTTCTCTTCCCTTGTAAGTGTTCATCAAAATCACGGGGTCGAGAATTGCACTGTCACTCCTAACTTATCCATTTATTCTATCTCGCCCCACTTTCTTTCCATCTCTAAGAAAAAGTGTTTCAAAAACAAACTGTTCACGAGAACAGTTCAAGGACAAAATTACGCTGGTTATAATCAACGAGACCGTGAAAAATCAACTCCTTACAAGTCGTGACCCAGCACGGCATTTATATTACTTAAACCCTGACACTGTCCCTCTGGCATCCTCCTGCACCTGGATACATTTCCAGTCGTCTTGACCCTGTCTTGCCACTTGGATAAGTTGTGTCCAGGCGAGAGAGTGAGTCTGATGTTTGCGCAGCTCTTTCTCACTAAAAACAAATTCTTTGCGCCAGTCTTAACACCCACCTCGTCTTCTTTCATCTTTGTCTCGTCTTCTTTCCTCTCAAAATTCCAACGGCGATGGGCGAGTGCGGTGGCAGCAGGTTTGGATAGGCTGGAAGCTGTTAGCACAGACCTACACGTTGGTGGCTGTGGGCTATGGTCGCTTCATCGTCGATTGAAGTGGAGGCGTGGGGAGGCAGCACCCACAGTAGCTGAGCAGCCTTATTTAAGGATAGCACTGCTCACCTCAACTGAGGAAGGGGCTAGAAAAGGTGCCCTAAAGAAAGCCCACTTCACATCACCCTGACTGGTATACCGCGACCAGTGGGGATCCCTTTTTGCGGTCGAAACAAAAAGAAATTCAGCTTACTCAGGCTAGGAGCCTGGAATATACGCACACTACACGACAACTCAAACAACCCGGAAAGACGCACTGCACTTATTGCCATTGAGCTCAGCAGGTACAACCTGGACATAGTGGCACTCAGTGAGACCAGACTCCCTGATAGTGGCCAACTCAAAGAGCTCAGTGGTGGATACACCTTCTTCTGGAAAGGCAAGGGTGCAGTCGAACCGAGACAGCATGGTGTTGGGTTTGCAATTAAAAATGACCTTGTCAGAAACTTGCAGTCCATGCCAATTGAAATAAATGACAGGCTAATGACACTCAGGATCCCAGTTGGGAAAAGCCAGTCAGCCACCCTCATTAGCGCATATGCGCCCACCATGACAAACCCAGATGAAGCCAAAGACAAGTTCTATTCTGATCTAGAATCTGTCATATGCTCTGTCCCGGCAGCTGATAAGCTGATTCTCTTGGGGGACTTCAATGCTAGGGTTGGCTCCGAAATCTCAGCGTGGCCAAATGTTTTGGGCCCTCATGGAGTTGGTTCATGCAATAATAATGGGTTGCGCTTACTTACTTTGTGCGCTGAATTTGGCCTGTTCATTACCAACACAAATTTTAGTCTCCCCGTGAGAAACAGAATGTCATGGATGCATCCCCGCTCAAAGCATTGGCATCTCATAGACTATGTCATTGTGAGGAAGACTGACAGAAAGGATGTCCTTGTAACAAAGGCGATGTGTGGTGCCGAGTGTGGAACTGACCACAGACTCATTGTTTGCAAGCTCAGACTAACATTGAGGCGCAATAGACGCCCTCAAGGGAAAGCGCCACCTAAACGCCTAAATGTTTCAAAACTCTGCTCAGCTGAGAAACAGAGCGAGCTCTCATCAGAACTCTCCTCAAAATTGGATTGCGTGACTTTTGACCCTTTGAACATTGAACAGAGCTGGACTGACCTAGATACGACTGTACACTCTTGCGCCAGCAGCACAGTTGGTTTTCCTGTCCGCAAGCACCAGGACTGGTTCAATGATAATGATAATGAAATCAAAGTGCTCATCAAAGAAAAAAATAGTCTCATCCAAGCTCACTGCAGTGACCCCTCTTCCACAGCAAAAGCTGATGCACTGCGTGCATGTAAGGGTGTACTCCAGAAGAAGCTGAGGAAAATGAAAAATGACTGGCTTGAAGAGCGAGTAAGAGAAACTCAGAAATATGCCGACACAAACAACACTAGAAAGTTCTTTGAGAGCCTCCGAGCTGTGTTTGGACCATCCCGCTCTGGCACTACGCCACTTCTTGCGTCAGATGGTTCAACACGCATTGTTGAATTGAATGCCATAATTCAGCGTTGGGCAGAACATTTCGGAGGTGTGCTAAATCGGCCATCAAATATAAATACTGAGTCCATTGACCGCCTCCCTCAGACTCCTATTAATGCAGCTCTTGCCAAGCCATTCACAGCAAATGAGACCCGAACTGCCACAAATCAGATGTCCTTTAACAAATCACCAGGCGTGGATTCAATTCCTGCTGAGGTGTATGCCTTCGGTGGAGAAAAGCTTATTGAAAGGTTGACCGAGTTGTTCAATCATATGTTGAAAGCAGGGAAGCTGCCACAGGACTTCAAAGATGCTTCAATCATCCATCTGTACAAAAACAAAGGGGACAGCCAAGTCTGTGACAACCATCGGGGAATCTCTCTACTTTCAATTGCTGGCAAAATATTGGCAAGAATGCTTCTGAATCGCCTTCTTGATCACCTCTCGTCAAATGACTTGCTTCCCGAGAGCCAATGTGGCTTTCGTAAAGAGAGGGGAACGGCGGATATGATTTTTGCTGCCAGACAGATGTCAACCTATACTACAACAAGACCAAAGAGGAGTTAACTCTCTTGACCAGCTTGTCCATGCCTACATGAGCAAACGCCAGACAGTGCCATGGCCTCTCTGCTACTTGTCAATTTGCTTGACATTGCTGGAGTGGCCAATTTTATCATATGGACCATGCAAAACACGTCGTTATGGAATGAACACAAGAAACACAAAGGGAGTAGGGAGGCTTTTCCTTGAAGAAATGTCGGAACAGCTTGTCATTGCACAGGTACAGAGGTGCGTGGGAGCTGGACGTGTGCACAAGACGTTGCTTCTGAGTGCAGAATTGTGTGGAGTTACAGCACCTACTCCTGCCCCTACCCAGCAAAAGCCGGAAGAAGCAGCCAAGAAGAAAAGATGTGTTCTGTGTGGCAAGAAAAAGGACAGAAAATCAAAGCAGACCTGCGGTGGCTGCAAGAGACCTGTTTGTGATGAACATTCGAAAGCCAAGAGAATTTGCCCGGAATGTCAATAAATGAAGAATAAATTATATAAACAATTTTGATTAAACAGGAAAGTGAAAAAAATGAATGTTTTACTTTTTCAAAAATGTGTATGGGAGGACTTGGTTAGTTAAAGGGGACAAGGTGGTCTAGAGGCAAGGTGCTCGCCTCTCATGCCAAGGGTCCCGGGTTCAAAACCCGGCCGGTGCAGGCACGTTGGAAGTTTGGGATTTTTCTCATATTTTCGCGTCCCTGATCCTATTGAGGGGTAGGATCGAGTACCTAGTCTTCTCGGATAAGGACGAAAAAATTCGGAGGGCCCGTGTGCACGTTGCGCACGTTAAAGATATCTTGGCAGTTCGAAATCGTAAAGAGCAGGCCGAACAGGCCGCTGCCCGGGCAAAATTAAATAAAATTCATCCCTAACATTCCCTCCCCCTCCCTCATCTCCCCGCCCCCCCCCCCCAAAAAAAAAGAACCGCCGACCGGCGCTGCACTGTGGCGACGACGTGCCTGCTCCAGTTGTAACTGGGCTGCAATGGCACAAAGGCAAATTTCCCAAATGGGATTAAAGAGTTATACAAATACAAATACAAATAAAATAAAAGGGGGGGGGGGCACAGGGGGCACAGGGGGCATTGCTATCGATAATTGTTTTTTTTATGCAAATATGTAACAAAAGTTGTAGATCTAATAAAATATTATAAAGCACTTCCAAAGCATAAACACGAGTGGAAGATGGCCTGTAGACATTTAAACAACTCACGATGATGTCTTATTTTACTAAATCCTCAAATTTACTACTTAATATAATAATATAGGAGTTTTGACCTTCATGCCGGCAAGGATTAAAAAAGACTTTGTTCACCTGAATGGCCTGACTTAGGGGCAGAAAAAGCGCAGAGGTCTTGGGGAAATGATAAAACGTGTTAAACGGCATGTAAATGCAGAAAATTCTTGATTTTGGGCCTTCCATTTAACAATAAAACTTACTGCATATCATCACAATACTTATCCAAATATCATTGGGGTCACTTACAATTTATCCACCACTATTGTTGTTATTGCGTCCTAAAGTAAACACGATACACGTGTTCAAAAGGACCCGATTGACCCGACCGCCGAGCTTATCGGCAACACACGAACGATCGGCTGACTGGCCGCTGGCTATCCCCACACAGGGCGTTATATGAACGAGTTTACTCAACGTGGGACGAGGGTTAATTATTCAATATTCCATAATTTTGATTACTTCTCTTATAATGGGATGTCACCTGCTTCTTACAGCACACTGAAAACAGTAATTTGGGGAATTTGACTTCAGACCATTTGATATGGTCAGTGTTGCACACAACCCTCTCCAATACATATACAGTTACAATTTCACAAAACGTTTTAGGCAGTCTAGGTGTAGGACAGTGATTCTAAGATGGGAGGCACACAATCCTCATGGCAAGGGTGTGACTGGGGAAGGATTTCAGTTAGAGGAGGAACACGAGAAAGAATGCGCTCTGTACACTGTGTACATAAATATTAAATGAGGTAATAATTAACAGAATTATAATGCTGATCACGAGCTAACAGTCCACAAAAAAATGTTTCAATATTAACACTGTAAAAGTATATTATTGTATCGTTTGGGTATTATTTCTTATGCGGGGCTTTTGCTATATACAACTTTTCTTTGATACTGTAAAAGTATTATATTGAAAAAATTAATGACAATTCAAAATGGGGGAGGAACTGGAGAACCACTGGGTCACAAGGGGAGAAATGTGGCCTAGAACTCTGAGTATCACTGATTTAGAAGCATGTCAAAAATAACACTTCATCCTGTTCACAGGCTCTACCATGCTTTTAACACTCTATTACGTTAAGTACAGTACCAGTATATCCCAAAAGCTCATGCTGTTGTTGCTCCTCCTTTGCAAAAAAAAAAGATGACCACAGCTTCAGTATCTATTCTGCCTGGCTGTTTGTGTGTGTGAAGATGACTGATCAGCAGGATCCATTCCATGAACTGTCAGTTGCTGTGAGAGCATAGAAACACTGGAGACTGACTACACTGGGAGGAGATATTATCTCTGCTTTTTCACTGCTGCCTCTTCTGTGCAGTCCTTCATTCATTATTGATCCCAAAGCCATGTCTTCACTGAGGAAGACAAGACAAAAAAATGACATATTGAAAAATCTGTACGAAAATATTCATCTTCAGGGAACATAAATGTATAAACTATGCTCAGCACACCCAAATTCAACCAGTGTAAATCTGTATTGGATTTCCGTTGTCTTGGTAGGATTATGAGAGGGGCCCATTCCCTACATCAAACCGACATTAGTGTGATGATATAACCAGCGGATCTACATGAGAACAATGTTTTGTCCAAGTGCAAACTTGATGTAAATCTTGCACATCAGCTTTTTGTAGGGTTAGTGACTGGTAAACATAGAAGACGTTTACACCAAGTAGGAGTTGCACGGGCTGAGAGGACACTGAAGTTGCGGAAAAGTTGTTTACCTCAGTTTACTGTGAGTAACCAGTGGGCTGCAGTTCTAATTAATTATCAATAATTAAAACAAGCACTGACGAAGAAAATTATTTCTTTACTAAAAAAAATGTGTGAAACTATTATTCTTTTGAGACAAATTGGTTTATATAGGAATAAAATAATACACTCATGCAGGTGGAATCATGTAAAAGAGATATTGAAGGAAAACCGACGGGGATTGTTTTGAAAAGAGCTATAGTTAAATGAATTTACAGTGTAAAAGGAGGGCATCTTATGCTCTTTGCTAAAACTTTTTGTTGCAGTCTCCAGGACGAGGAGAAAAAGAGATCTTTGAATTACTTGCAACAGTAGTCTATGTTTAACTCCATTCATAAACTTGTACAACGTTAACTGAGTGCAATCTAAGACTAAATTCATATGGTGTACATATACTCCCAATGATGCTTGTGGCACTTCAGGGCCAGACAACTGTGACAAAAGTGATGTCAAAACAAAAAATAAACAAAACAACAAAAATAGGACCAGGACTTTGATTTATGAAAGCTGCCTAATTGAAAAGGTACAATGCTCCTGAGTCTTACATTCACTATCCTTTGTGCAACTCAATTCATTGAGAAAATGGAAAAGAAGGTGCAACGTCAGTTTCATTTCTTGACAATCTTGTCTACATTTTATAGTTTTGGGTCGCTTTTATGCTGTCATTTTTCTCAAACGTTACACCTTCTTATCATATCATTATACTATTAATAATATTATTAATTGATAAACAAAATTAATGCTAAGTGATAATATAAATTATCAGTTTATCCATAAGATTTCAGAAAAGAAGGCTAGGTTGACTCCAATGCTTTTCCCCCATGTCAATTAAATGATCTTTAGCTGAGAAATTAAAAAGAAAAGACCACAGATAAATGTAATATTCATATTATGTAAGGCCAACTTTGTCATCTTTTAAGAAAAATAATAAAAGTAAAACAACTGAAACATTCTTTTTTCTTTCAAGGACATGTTTTTTTTTTAACATGTCAATAAAGGCTCTAAATTTTATGTGGAACAAATTCACGACTCTTTTATTGTTCAAGTTAAAGGCATGTGTGACTTTTTGTCCCACCTTAGTCAGCTGAGCTCAAGATTTCTGAACTGATTAAAAGGATCTCTTTTTTAAAAGGAGTGAGGGACCCCAGCACACATTTACCCTACCTTGCACACTAGATCTGACTATGTGGTTGGGAGAGCACTTTTCCCATGACATGGACAACCCCAACAATAATACCGTGGTAGCAGAATCCAATGGCTTTTCCCTTATTAGATTATCTTCAGCTGAGGAATTTAAAAAAAAAACACACCACATTTATATTAAGGGACAGAAAAAAAATAATTAAAATCAACATAATTTTTTTCTTTTCAAAAGCGGCAGGTTGTTTTTTTTTCAGTGAACACTGGTTTTTATGTGAAACAAAGTCATGATTATTGTTTTCTTTTCAACTGAGCTTAAGGTGAACTTTATTCTGATTTTGCAAAACAGAAAAAAAGCAAAAAAAAGTGGCACGGGGACTCCAGCACACACTACCCTACCTAACACAGATGTGCCGTGTGACTATGTGGTTGCGAGAGCACTTTTCCCATGACATGGACGATCCTAAGTCTAATACCCTAAAGTACCAGTTGCCCCTTAAGATCTAAGGAAGTAGGTTCTAATCCGTATGTTTTGTCCGGCCTACCCCCGACCAAACTCCACCCCAACTCTCAGTCCCTCAGTAGCGCCTTAAGGGAGGAAACTCGCCAGACCCTAAGCTTTACAGGCTAGTTGGGCATGACTAGCCGTGCGAGTACCTTGGTCGACCGCCGACCTCGACGCTACATGGAAGCAGGAGCCAGTGACCACCCAGGTTTCCCACAAGTGGCTGTTCTGTACTATAAATAGGATTGGGGTTTCTTATATAACGCAAAATCCTTACAATATCTACCCTTATGGTTAACAAGATTTGAACTGGAAATGCTTTAACAGTTGTTATTAAATTAATTTCTGGATAACTCTCACTCAAAAGATTTAATTATCATTCAAACTCTCTTGTTAATAATTAATTCACATCAAGATAGATGCCTCTTGATATAAGTAGCGTCATAATTATCCATTTTTTTAAAAATGAATTGTAAGCGTGATTATCTACCTTTCTCCCCATGTCACCAGCTTGATTTCCTTGCCACAAATAGAAAGTGGGATCGATACCACTATTTATCTAAGTAAATCTTTTAATACTACTGGGTTCTTCCTTTTCGTGTCAAATTATTCTTTTACTTATACTTTCCAAATGCCTGCTGCAGACTTTTTTTTGTGTGTGACAACACTTAAAAATGTAAAGTCCATTGGGGAATGAAAATGTCAGGCCATCTTGGCTTTCTACATTATAAGACGGCCACTTTTAAGAAGCAAATTCGGTACCAAAACAAACCAAGAGAAGGGCTCACATGTCACTTTATCTGCCCGAACTTAAAATTGCCAACAGAACACACAGATATCCATATTATCAGGTGGACTTAAATAAATAAATGAAACATAACAAGAAAAATAATTGACATAATTTTTTTATCCGTACCTGTCTAAACACAGGAACTACATCAAAATCAGAAATGTTCAGACATTCCATGATATTGAATACAGTGAAGAAAATTTAAGGACAATAATCTAGAATGTATAACAAAAATACCAAATATGAAAATTACAAAATCATTTAAGGGAAAGAAAAGCCTTTTGCAAATTGGACAAAAATAAATATAATAAACACAACGAACTTCATCAGTGTAGTTTGGCATTCATAAAAAGAAAAAAGCACATGGATATTAAAATGTGTTAGTGGTTTCTTCATTCTCATATTTTTTTTCTTTTTAAAGAAATTACAAAGTAATTCAGGAGAAAGAGGAGCCTTTTGCATACTAGACATTAACCCTCGTCCCACTTTGAGTGAACTCGTCCACGTAACGCCACTTGTGGGGATAGCCAGCGGCTAGTCAGCCAATTGTTCGCATGTTGCTGATAATCTCGGCAGTCAGGTCAATCGGATCCTTTTGACACGTGTATCATGTTTACTTTAGGATGCAAAACCAACAATAGTGATGGATAAATCGTAGGTGACCTCCATGATATTTGGATAAAGTCAGGGCTGTCAGTGGATAATGATGCCAACCCCTGAATTTCGGCCTAGCAGAATGATGTTCACGCAAGCGCGATCGACTTCTGTCCAATGCTGATGACTTCCTCTCATGACATGAGTATGTAAAACCAAACAACTTCCCCGTTTGACTTGAAAAATTCTTGCTGTTTTGTAGATGAACGGGTTATTTTAAAATCCCTTGATTACAGTTCTGTTCACGATACAATGTACCTGGCTGTAGATAGATAGCAAAGAAACTGACGCGGATGACCGGACCTTTCTCAATCCCGGATTTTCGCGTATCCGCGGAACTCTGACAGCCCTGTAAAGTACTTGTGATAATATGCAGAAAGTCCTATTGTGAAACACAACAATAATCAAGAATTTTCTGCAGTTACATGCCGTTTAGCGCACGTTTATCCTTTTCCCAAGACCTCGCGCTTTTGTTTTGTCCCTAAGTCGGGCCATTCAGGTGAATAAAATATTTTTTAAGCCAGGCGCTTAATTTATTAACCACATGTACCGTGGCGTTGCCTTCCTCCTCCACTATGTAAAGCCTTCATGTACTATGATGTTAGTTTTACCAGCTTGTAGAGTACATATGTACTGAAAAGCGGTTTAATCAGAGCAACACAATATCTCTCTGATTACCACACCAAATAAAGACAAGGACCAACAACAAAGTTGGTCATTTTCTCCCAGTTTCCCCTGATGAAAAACCTACCGACAGACCCCCTTATGCAGCCTACCCTAGTATTACGTCGAAATTCATCATTACAGACTTAGAGCAGTTTCTCAAATATGCAGATGGCCTATTTCTTTTCATTTCACATGTAGACGACAACCAGCATCAAAGTAGAAATTTCCCCAAGATTTTCCCCTGTTCGAACTTCAGACCGTCAGTACTAAAACATGGGCATGACGAATAGTTACGAATATTTGCATTGTAATAAATGTAATTGGACGATACCATTTTGTTAGACATAGTCGGGGTGACAGGATAGACAAACACGCAAAAATAGTATGGAAAAATTTTTTTTTTTAAATATATAGTCGCGGCAAGCAAAAAAACAAAACACGAGGAGCAGTGCGAGCGCTGCTGTACAATTTTTTGGTCCCTCGCAGGACCCGGTTTGCAGTATGTAGGCCACAATATTGGCTTCGCATGTCTCGGGTGTTGCGTCCTGCAGGACGAGGGTTAAGAAAACAGAAACCAGGAACTTCCGTTGAGTGTCGGCATTCATCTAACAAACGACAGTGGACAATAAAGTGAATCAGTGATTTCCCTTTACTCTTTTTTCCTGTTTTCTAAATCTCTCTCAGTTTGTGGTGAACATTGCTGGCTAAGATAGTTGTCACACAGAAAAAAGTTGTTCGCCACATGTCACTCGCCACTTGCTACGGACCGAAGGTTGCATGTTGATTTCCATTTGTCACTTGTCCAAAGTTTTTCGTCACATGTCACTTGCCATACGTGATTAGCTTTATGATAAAAGTCACACACCGTACGACTTCAAACGTGTGACACACAAAAGGTTGCATGCTATATTCCACTTGCTAAAAGGGTGAAGAACATGGCAGACAGTGCCACAGTACTTTTCATCTGGTGGTTATCTCAAAGGTATAATCAACGAAGAAATAGATGACCTCGTTCAATGTATGTGCGACCAAAATATGCAAGCCATGAAATTGAATCAGATTTCCATACTTATTTGAAGAAATTATAGGAGATAATGTAATGTTTTTCCATCTGTGTGTCTTGGCTCATTTAGATCATAAACGAAATGATTTTCTTTGATAAGTTAGGTCAACTTTGTGCTGACATCTGTCTTTTGTTCTTTAAGAGTTCTGTTGGCAGTTCATAAGTCACCATGTTTGTTGACAAAAAAAGCCAGCACACCTCGTACACGATGAATGAAAGACAAAAAAAAACAAAAAAACTTGAATCATTCCACAACAAGTGACTTACCCATGACATATACATGCAGACAGTGGCGTGTGACTTTGTAGTTTGTGGATGTGGCCAGCGACAAATGACCAGAAACTTTTTGTATAAGACTGGCTTTCTGCAAGGCTTGTAGCTGGCACCAAGCCGATGTTCCGTTCTCGTGTGCTGAAATGCATTCAGTGACTTTAAGTCATCTAAAATAACAAATGGCATGAAGCGTCTGGTGAGCAACTTTCTCTGTCTGGCACCTACACTTGTAAGATCTGTGTTTGACAGATCAAATCTCTTGGCTAGTGGAATGGCAGACCTGTAAAATTTCCGACTATTGTCGGATTTCCGACTATTTTATTACGACCAAAAAAACGTCGCCTCAGATTTCTGACAATTTTGGTTTGAGCAAAAAATTCCGACAAAAAAAAAAATTCTGATCCGATCTTAGACAACGTCATTTTTCCGATGCGGTACGTAATAATAAACCGGGGAACCTTGTAAAGGTAAGGGGGCGAAAATGTACGAATGTTATTGACTACGATATGCGGTACTTAATAATAAACAGGCGAATGTCAGAAAGGTAAAGCTACGAATGCTATTGACTACAACGGCCACGTTTTTGAGCACGCTTGTGCACTGGGTTGCTGTTGAGCTGTAAACTCTTTTATGCTGAAATATAAGTACTCACATGCCCATGTATTCTTGCTGCGCTGCTATGGTACCAAAAAAATTTCAGACTATTTTGTCATCAGCCACTTACAGGTCTGGAATGGTACGTCAAACATCAATCAGAATACAACTTTGTTCTGACTTAAATCCAATATAGGAATGATGTCATTTTTCTACATCAATCTGATGTAGGGATTGTACATAGGATTGACATCCAGATTATATGGAGGAATGGTATTGTTCTGATGTTGGCAATCTGATCAAAATACTAATGTATTCCAACTTATACCCTAAATAGGTATGATATCCTTTTTTTTCTACATCAATCTGATGTAGGAATTCCATGTAGGAGTGACATCAAATTTGCATGTTGGAATGGCATTGCATCGTTCCAAAGTTGGCCATCCGATCAGAATAAGACTTCAATCTGACATAGGAATGACATCATTTTTTCTACATCAATATGATGTAGGAATTGTATGTAGGATTGACATCAAGTTTGCACTTAGGTACGACATTGTTATGATGTTGGCAATGCGATCAGAATACGATTTTGTTCTGACTTAAATGTTACATAGGAATGATACCTTTTTTCTACATCAATAAGATGTAAGAATTCTATGTAGAATTGACATCAGGTTTGCACATAGGAATAATATTGTTCTGATGTTAGTAATCCTACTAAAATATGACTTTGTTCTGACTTAAATCCTACATAGTAATAATGTCATTTCTCTCTACATCAATCCAAAGTGGGAATTTTACCTAGGATTGATATCAAGTTTGCACCTAGAAATGACATTGCATATTGTTCTGATGTTGGCAATCTGATCAGAATACCACTTTGTTCTGACTTAAATCCAACATAGGAATGATATCATTTTCTCTACATCAATCTAATGTGCTATGTAGGACTGATGTCAGGTTTGCACATAAGAATGATATTGTTACGATGTTGGCATTCCAATCAAAATATGATTTTATTCTAAGTTAAATCTGAAATAGGGATGACATAATTTTTTTACCACCAATAAGATGTAGGAATTCCACGTAGGATTGACATCAAATTTGCACCAAGGAATAACATTGTTCCAATGTTGACAATCTGATCAAAATATGACTTTGTTCTGACTTTAATCCAACACAAGACTTACAATGATGTTATCTTTATCTACATCAATCCGATGTAGGAATTCTACGTAAGATTGACATCAAGTTTGCCCCTAAGAATGACATCGTTCTGATGCGGCAATCCGATCAGACTTATTATACTTTATTCTGACTTAAATCTGACTTAGGAATGATGTCATTTTTTTCTACATCAATATGATGTAGGGATTCTATGTAGGATTGACATCAAGTTTGCCATAGGCATTACAACGTTCGGGTGTTGGCAATATGGTCAAAATACTGCTTTGGTTTGACTTAATTCGTACATAGGAATGATGTCCTTTTTTCTCAATCAATCTGATGCAGGAATTTTACGTAGGACTGACATCAAGTTTTCACCTAGGAATGACATTGTTCTGATGTTGACAATCTGATCAGAATACTACTTTGTTCTGACTTAAATCCTATACGTAGGGATCTTGTCACTTTTCATACAATTTTCCAACATGTCAATCCTACATAGGATTCCTTCGTTCCTGCGCTGGAACATCATCTATGCAATAATATATAGTACGTAGACCAAAGGACGAGC
>OZ007577.1:14111899-14334399 GCA_963931925.1 Onchidella celtica
AGTTGGCTACCAAAGTCTAACCCAAACATGAACCAGTTAAGCAGTCCTGTATTGGCCAGGTTTGATGTGTTTTGACGGAGCGCCTCGGGAGATTATCCGCCAGGCTGGCTGTGAAGCAAAACTCAAAATTATATGAGAGATGTTTGACAAGATGAAAACCAAAATGTATGGAGTAGTGATTCGACCCAATTAAAATTGAGAATGTTAAAATTAGTGGAAAAGATCAAGGTGCCATAACTCCAAATGGCACTTTAACCCCTTCTGACTCCAACCTCTCCAAAAAATGTGCATTGAAAACAAACTTTCTGCTTCAAAGTGTTGTGAACTCCCTGCACAGATATATGTCTATATATCCTTATTCAGCAGTAGATCAGTGTGAAGTGCCGTGATGCTTGATACCATGAGCTCTGGAGGCCAGGAATGTGGTATTGGGAGTTTCTATACAAGAAGTGTTTCTAAGGCCTGAATGACTTTGCATGAGACCAGCAGAAGTATTCTATTTCTTGCTTCATGCTTTCAATAATTCACTCAATGACCGTCTTTGTAACTAGACTTACTGTCAGACAAATGTGTTAAGTTTTCAAAATTGTCTCCCCGTCGACTGCTTATAGGAAAAAAAATTACAGACTTGAGTTTTGAATAATTTCAAAATTATTGAGATGAATATTCAACACAGGTCACAATTCGAACATAATGAACATTTGCATATTATTCAAATACCACAATTCTAGTTGTGATTATTGTTGTTGCCATATATCAAAACATCTCTGTATCTCGAGGGCTGCTTAAATTGTATAAACTTGTTGTTTTCAAATTTTTCAGTGGAAGCCAGAAACTGAATAACTTTCTTTATGGGGTTTAATAGTTGCGATAATTTGGAAAAGCGTCATTAGGCCTTGGTTTTCAGAATTAGTCCTCAATTTACAACACAACGGGTTTGGAGTGGAGGACAACGGGGGCTACAAAGAATGCCAAATATCTCAATTTTTTTAAAAAGTCGAGTTGCGATAGTTCCATGTTGCCCTGGATCTAGAGATGGTATATATAATATAGTTAGAAATTGTAAACTTACATTGTTGTCATTTATTATGATAATTTCAGACCCGGGCGATGAACCCAAGGAATACAAACTGGACACGACAGGTCTGTCTAGTAACATCCAGTTTGGTCATGAACTGAAGGCGAAGGAATTTTTACTGAGACCAGACATGATCTTCCTGAATCATGGCAGTTATGGGACTGTGCCCAAGCGTGTTCTGGACATACAGGCAAAGTAGGTCTGTGTGATTGATAGGTTACCCAGATTTATTGTTTAAAACAGTTATGTTTTGTTTGTATGATGTCAAATGCATGTCTTGAATGTTCATTGAAATTTTATGCTTTTAAGTCCTGCTTTGAGCACTAATTGTAGTTACACTAAGATTTCAACAAAAACCTCAGGGAGGTTAGTGTCACGATCACGTGCGTGAAGATGGTCACGACCACGTGTGTGATGAGTACCTAACTTATTTACCTTTCAAACCCAGCTAACAAGCCAAGCAAGCAGACCAGCGATCAACGGACACATGGAGTGAGATTTAAATTAAACGATATTTAATTATAAATGCATGACAAAACTTATGTCAAAACATTCAACTCATGATAATCACATACATAATCACAAAAACAGAGATACTTCAAATTTACTCTTGGGGATCATGGCTATTCTCTATTCCCCGTTTCACATCTAGATCTAATCCCTCTGTCTATAAACTTAACTACGTATACTTAATAGTCTCTGTCAACAGCTGCCCTCCTCGTTGATGCAGTTTCACGTCTCCAGAGTTCACACGATCCTTTCTAGATCTCTAACTTCGACGATAAAAGGGGAAACAGACATCCCTGGCTTCACACAAATAAGAACACACAGTTCACACCCGCCATCGTAGATTACTAGCTCCTTGAGGGGTTATCAGCCCGTCCTCAAAGACTCTTCTTCTGCAAACACACACAGCACATCGACGGTTCACACCCGCCATCGCAAATCACGAGCTTCTGATGGGTTCCCATCCTATCATCAGAACTCCTCAACTTCTGGTCCCCATGGCACGACCTTCCACTTGTCGCCCGGACCGATTAAATTCTTCTTATTGGGAAATACATGTGAACATCATGGATCCCTCACACACCTAACACTTCTGGTCCCCACTGGCACGACCTTCCACTTGTCGCCCGGACCGATAAATTCTGCGTCTTCCTTTAGGAATGAATAACTTGGGAACCTTCATAGATTCCTCACATACATGACACCCCTGGTCCCCATGGCACGACCTTCCACTTGTCGCCCGGACCACTTCTCTCTCCGTCTTCCTCTAGGACTGAATAACTTGGGAACCACGTGTGTCGAACTTCTCCTCTACTTATACTCCCGAGGTTTTTGCACACGCGACTAGTTTAAAGCGAGTCGTGTGTATCTATCCACGCTCGTCAACAATGTTAAAAACCGTGTTTTCCCCTGCTAAGCTCACCCCCCTAGACTCGTGGCGCACAAGGCCACCGACCTTCCTCGTGATAGTAATCTTTCATGCTAGTCAACAACTTAAAAACTCCCCTTCTCCCCTACTAAGTCTACCCCCTCTATACTCGTGGCGTACAAGGTCATCAACCTTAATCGTGACATTAGTCTATCCAAAAAAGGTAAAGAAAAAAGGTTCATTACACATTAACAATGAAAAAGATCCTTGTCGGGTAATGATTGGTGCCCTTGCGGGATATGTTGCATTTGATCATGTATAAAGAGAATGAATGTTCTGTTGCTGCGATGGTTTAGACATTGCCAATCTGAATTCTGATGTAGATTTGTATAGACTTTCCTTAGAGTATTTAGGATTACCATAGGGGCGGATTCCCTACATCAAACCGACATCAACGTGGTGAGGTGTGATGATTAGCAGATCTATTTAAGAATGTTGTCATAACTGTGCGCAGAGTTGACGTCAACCCTGGGTGTCGGATTTCTGTAAGGTTGCCAGCAGTGAGAGATCTATTTGTTAATCACTTTCATGTGCCGTTTCTTACTTCCTCATCATCGTCACCAATAGTTACATAAAGTTTTTTGTATTGATATGAATGAAATACAAAAGAAAATGAAGGGCTTCCATCTTTCAATCAAATCTTCTGCGCATTGTGGCAGAAACACATTTAAACCTGGTCAGTAGGCAACAAAGACATTATTGATAAAGCCTTCAGGGATACTGTCTGATAATGTTTTCTCTGATACTGTTTATCATGGAGTAATGTCTCATCACTGCCACTCTCTGTTGGTCTCATTTTTGGAGATTGATCACCGATGTTATTCAATATTGCTATTATGTCATCTCAAGTACTCTATCTATTAGTATTAGTCTATCATCAAGGTGTCATCACCAAGACTGTTATGTAATTATACTTAATAGTCTTAATTTTATCATCGTAATAATTTTGCATTTTTATGTTGTCCAGTTTTAATGATGAACTTTAAATGTTCACATGCTGTCATTTGCTGTAGTATTTACTCGTTCGTGTTTGAGACCCCCAAAGTGATGGGATGATAGGGCTTTATCATTACTATCACAGGTAGTCCGCTGTCTCTGGGAATACATGACACAGATGTGATTTTTGAAGTTGAGTTTCGATCACCAGTTTCTTAATTGAGATGCAGAACGAAATTTCCTGTCATGCATCTTAATTCTACTTGAAGCAAATGCATCTTTTTTTTTTTAGCTCAAAATGTTGGAACACTCTCTTTTGTTCAACTCAGTTGTGGCCTAGAATCAACAAATTATGGAAAACATAACAAACTGCATGCCCTTCCAGGATATGCCCTCATACAGATTTACGTCTTTGTTAAATGCATAATACAATATTTTGTAGAATTTAAGGCTCAGCGGTTAAAAAGCCTTCCATGATTACATTGGAGGCCTTACTACCTTTTTAATATGATTATAATTTTTTTTCATTTGTTTTAAGTACAAATTAATTTTTTTCTGGTGTCCCATCTTTTTAGATACAACATTGAGAGAGAGACGCATGCGGATTTGTGGTTTCGCGTAAATGCTACGATATATGTGGACAGGGCCAGGGAAGCTGTGGCAGATTTTGTTGGAGCAGATGTAGAGAATCTCGTATTTGTTGACAATGCAAGCACTGGTACTGTATCATCAATGTAGTCTTTGCATTTTTATGTCATGTTTGTAACCATTTCAGTCAGTACTGTTTTATTTTTTTAACCCCTTGGAGGCGGCGGTATTTTGGACGTTACCCATTTAGAAAGATGAGGGTTCACAGCACAAAAAATGATCATGCATTTACAACAGCAGGAAGATTTTCCATTGATGCGAACACATCTGTAGATTTTAAAAAACAAGCATTTTGATTGGCTTCAAGACCATGACACTGGCCCATCATCTCTTTCATTGTAAAATAATTGGGCTGATTATCGGCCCTGTCATCTTCTATTATAATTGGTAACTTGGGGACTTTTTAAAAAAAAACCATTTGAATGTACAATGCGAACTATTTCTGAGTAAGTAACAAGAGTAACAGAATAACATAGGTTTTTGCGGAGATTAACTGCGGAGAAATGATTGTTCTGAAATGTAATTAGACAGAAAACAAAATATAATGAGGCTGTGAATTTTTTTGGCGACTTTTTAAGAATCTGATTCACCACTAAACACTGCCAATCCTTAAAAAGCTCAATGTTATCATCTTTCGGTAGCTGGGTGGCAGCCTTCAGTGCAGCATTAACCCAGCCATCAAGCCTATGGAGATCCGACACAAAGGATTAATGTCAAGTTTGCACATAGGAATGACATCATTCCTACATAGATTCACTGGTTACAACATCGTGCCAATGTCGGTTTGATGTATGGAATCTGTCTCCATGATATTCCAATAAACCTTATGGAAATCCTGAACAAATCTATAATGGATTGATGTAGGGTTGCTGACTAGGAAATTAGTCAAAATATGACAAAAAGAAAAAGTTGTAATATAAAGAAAATAAGAAATAATCAAGAAATAATACAATAAACATGCTGAGGAAAAGGGAAGACAAATCAAGTTTTCGATCAGTTGATCTTCAGGAAAGATATGAAAGGAATGAAAATTCAACCAATAAAACAATTGAAAAATAAAAAAGTTTGTAGAAACATGGTGCACAAAATAATGAGTATCAAGTTGCATGCTGAGGAGTACATAACTTTGTAAGCCCAGGCATTTGGTGGGTTATTCTGCTTGTTTCTTACATCTTCAAATTTGAAGAACCCAGTGTTACCTGATAATGCAACCACAGGCACTTTACTGTAAAATCAATTGAATGTTTTTATTTTTATATCATTTTTGCTATCACTTTTATTATGTTGTTTCTTTTTTTTCTAGCGGCCTCCATTTATCATTCCTTACATTCAAGTGCGGTGCCTACTGTGCTAGTGTGAAGCAAAATTTACGGGCAGTGTGGCTTTGTCTATTTCACCCCTAAGGACAGAGTCTGCAACCTTCACACAGAGATGCTACCTTGTAAAAACAAAAATCTGAATTAAGCCAAGAAAAAATCTGAATCAACGTGAATGACGACGAAGATTAAAACTAGGCTTGCCCTAAATTTACATTTTCTTTTTGATCACACAGGAATAGGCTGAAAAAAACCTTTAAACACTCACACATTTTCAGTTCAGCTCAACCATATCCTTTGTACTGGCCTTGGCCAAAACTGAAAAAGAGCCCTGCCCGCAGAAGGAACATTTAGCAAAACTGGTCTTTGCTCTGGAGCTGTTGCCAGGAATGTCTCATAGGAGGTGTCTTAATATGCTGGATATTTGGTTGTGAAGATGCATAACTGTCCTGCATAATGTTTGCCCATTATGTGCTGTTTTAGTGTTTTACCACTCTCATATTTTAAGTTGGCAATTTGTGCCCATGCAACATCAACCATCTCCATGGCTTAGACATAGGAAACGTAGATCTGAATAAGTTTCAAACTGATTCTCTTTCTGTCACTATCGCCGCCGAAAGATCATGCTTATATCATTTGGCTGATTCCTCCTTCCGTCACAGCTGCTGCCAAATAAATCACCTTTGCACCTAGACAATATCCAGCTAGGTTTAGGAGTGACTGAGCAGATATAGATCTAGCTAGGTTTAGAACTGATTCATCACTTTCACACTTAGACAATATCCAGCTAGGTTTAGAAGTGACTGAGCAGATATAGGTCTAGCTAGGTTTAGAACTGATTCCTCCTGGCATAGTCACCGCTGAATTTATCACTTGGACTCAGGTGAATAGGTCCAGCTAGGTTTAGAATCGCTGCCATGTGAAACCTTACAAAGAATGTAAACACTAAACAGTGCTCGTGGCAAGTGAACAAATTACTAAACAGTGCAAAAGAAGCCATAAGGAATTAGGACTAACTTCCGGTTTGTTCCTGAAATGATGATGATATTCCGATTCATTACGTTTTGCAAAAGTTACACTTAAAAACTAGAATTCGCACTTCAAAACTGAAGGAAAAAAAATGTCGACTGCGGGAAGTACGGTACTGAAAAGTGGAATAGCGACCTAACTAATCGGAAAATCGGAATCACGCCTGTTTTTAAAGAAAAATTGGAATGATTCCAATCAAGTAGGAATGCGTGGCATCTCTGCCTTCACATGATTTAACCTCAGATTAAACACAATACTCTTTTGTTATTCATATTTTCACAGGTGTAAACACTGTTGTCAGATCTTACCCATTCATGTCTGGAGATGCATTGCTGGACACCACTTTTACCTATGGATCTATCATGCATCTTTGTCGTGACTTCACATCCAGAATCAGACCAGGTAACATCCAGGTGTTCTTGAAGAATATATTGTGGAATTAATTCTTTGCTATCAGCTGGTGCTAGGCAAGAGTCCAAATTTAAATTTGGATATACAGTTAAACGGAACAATCCATTTATCCGGAAACAAGGGGGTGAACCGTTTGTGACCTGCTTTCAATTTACTTTTAATGTAGATTGGAGGCTTGTTCCGAACAAGGTAGTTTGTCCCTCTGTCCCGTGTATGCCTGAACGATATAAAACTAAAAGTTTAAAATCCTTCATCTGACACCCCCCCCCCCCCCCCCATTACACTGGGACACCTGCAAAGTTGCATGTGCCTCAAAATGAACCCCTGAAAAGAAAAAGAAAAGATCAAAAAGATTAAAAATGAACTTATCGACCTCTTTTTGAAGACGACAAACGTATGCTGCAGTCCTCTTCTTCCTTCCTCAAACTGGATTGAGCATTGGAAGCTGATTTTATTAACTGATCTAAAATTTTGATCATTATGTAGATTCGCAAGTATTTTGAAGTGGATGCTCCAAAAATCTGGATCATTCAAAAGCTGGTCTTAATTGCTGCTCAGCACTACTACTAGGTGCAACTTGGGAGTCTTTTGAAAATTCTTCATAACTTCTTTTTTACCTGTTTTTCAGGTCTTTTGAAGGCCACAGCAGGCTCTAATGACCGAAAGCTTAGGCAAGCAGTTTCATTTCAGCTTCATTTAGATTTTTAAAATATTTTTTTTGTATTTGGTGTATAGTTTTCTGTTATGTGTTGCTAACATAGGGCATCGTGAAACACAACTTTGGTCAGCTGTTGGAACCATAGCCTCAGAGCAAAGCTGTTATTTGGGGACTGTCAATTATAAAGCCAAATAGACAAAATATTGAGTTGTGCGCACTGTTCAGCTATAATTTTCTATATAAACTAGATGAAGTTCCCAGCATTATCTGGGATAATGAGCCCACCGTTCCATCTCTCTCTCTTTTTGGTCTAGAATTAGAAAGCTTCCCATATTCTACAGCCTTACTACAGATTTCATGCGCACCAGAGCACTACGCATTCCATTCTGGTAGGGAAAGTGCACGCGCCGAACTGAACGCGTATTAACACATCGTTTCCGGTGCGGTGGGCTTACTACAGGGAGCCAAAACAAAGATCATTGTATTTTACATTTTTACAACTTTTATTTAAAAATACCTGAAACTTGAATCAACACAATCGTTCGATACAAAAGCGATTGAAGTGGATTAGTTGACGCTTAAGAAAATTAATTTCATAATTTTTGAAACTCATTTAGGCTGTAGCGTCGAGCAAAAAAAGAGGCGAAATTGCACCACAATGAATTACTCCCGCGACTATTTTTTTTTATAATAAGATTAGTGCGGTCCCCTAACAACTGCTACAAACTTTGGAGTTTAGGTTTAATGAGGTTCCAACGGCCAACCAACAACATGTTTTTCTGCCTTCCTTGCAACATTTCGACGTTGTTCCAAATTCTGTTGTGTTGTCATTGCTTTTGTAGGTTTTTTCTCCTTTTTTAAAAGAGTCTCCCTGAGTGTGAAACCAAAAGTTTAAAATCGATGATCTTTAAGATGTCAGTTTCATTTTTCTGCAGATGTGGAGCGAGTACAGCTGGAACTAACTTTCCCCATCCAAAATGAAGACGACATCCTCAAGAAGTATGAAGAAATTTTCCAGCAAAAGCCAAACATCAAGTTTGTCATCATTGGTATGGCATGTTGTTGATAAATAGAATCAGTTTTAATTAATGCAGGATGTTTTATTTGGTTCTTGTTCTCATTAGGCATTGTCCGTCCACTGCAGGATGTAGCCCTCAATGATCTTCCTCTCTGTTTTTTGTCCGTCGTGCCCATGTCTGTCCACCTGTCTGCACAATATCATCTCTCATCCTCTCTCGAGACATTCTTGTGCTCTCTTTCCTTTTCAAGGCCTCCATCCAGTGCAATGCTTTGTCCATCTGTTGTCTTTCATTCTACTGATATGACCAGCCCATTTCCATTTTTGGCCATAGTATAAATTTCATGATGTGTATAAGCTGGGTCTGCCTTTGAATATCAGAGTGTAGGATTTTATCATTAAGTTTTATTTTGAGAAGTTTGGTCAGTCTTCATTACTTTCTTTGAATTTCCGAGTTCCTAGAAAATACAGCTTCGTGTGCTGCTAATAATAGGTGTCACGAGGTGGGTGTGTGTTGGTGTGTGTTGTCGAGTTGATCACACGCTCTACCTTGCAACGATCAAACAAAAAGAAAAGAAAACAGCAAAACACAAGAGGTTGTTTTTGATGAGACTGCAGGGCCATATAATAATGATAAATTATAATGAAGTATAACATATATGAATAGGAGATAGGTTTATCATACTATTGTGTATAAGGTTTAAATACTCTTATGACGGGGGTAAGGAAGGTGGTGAAATGACCCCAGCCGTCTTTACTGACTATACTTCTAATGTTTTTACTCCTCCTACGATGGACAGACTTATCATGTTATGCCCTACTGTGTAAGCAGAATTAGTACTACAATCTAAACTACTGAATGTTAAACCCTGGCACAAGTGCAAGGCTCTCTACATCATAATCCTAATCTATAATACATGATACTCATAGTCATAATACTAAGACAAAGCAGAATTATTAATGCACTCCAAGCTACCGGACGTTAAAGTGCAAAACTCTCAAATAACACTAGTAACGGCATGTAGAGGACAGCTCATCCTCTCTGCTCACGGTTTAGCTTCTGGTACAATAGACTTACCTTTTTGCCCACCAAGAGGTGGACAGCAGACAAATGGCGCATGTAGACTTTCTATTTCGTAACATGACATGGACTGCAATCTCTAACACCAAGGTCTGTCGTCTTTACGTGTTAAATCTAACAGCTATGTCTTGTTGCTCTGGCCTCTCTCAGGCGGGGCATGGCCGAGTCTCTCCGTGAGTGGATACTATCAATGTCACATGAGACTGAAGTCCCCATGCCAGCTCAGGACTTTTATTGGCTAAGCGAACTGCACAGTCGTACTATTGTTGCGCATGTGTGGAAATGTAGTCTCAACACTCCGCACGCATTAGTCACAGTCACCATTTAATCTAGACTCCTAACAATAGCAATTATCGTGAGCACGGAGTTAGTAACACGTGGGTCAAAACCGATCTGTGGCGATAAGGAATCTCATATATAATGTCATAGAATAAAAGGATATATCCTTATATTAGTATGGTATCCATTCGTATGAACAGGGGTGTTAAAAGGTTTAATGGTGTGTGAAAATGGGGTTTACAAAGAGAGCAAAACTCAAAATGGCCATAATTCTATCATTAACAACTACATGTACAAAGAAAGATTCAGTGCACACCAAGAATCTTGTCGCTAAACGTGTCACATTTGTAACATGTAACATTTGATGCTGTTGTGCTTGTCTATGACCTCTGCTGTGACCATGAGACCACACCTTTCACCTTTGTTCTGTACACAAGTGACCATTAGATGGATTGTGAACTTCCTTGCCAGCCTATCCATTTCATTGTGAAAATCAGGGTATATTTCTTCACTTATTGTTGTAATCAGATCTAGATACCTAGTTAGATTCTTCACTTTCTTTTTTTTTGTCTTATTACTGTATTTTGTATTTTTGTATTTTGTATACTTCTTTAATCCCATTTGGGAAATTTGCCTTTGTATCATTGCAACCCAGTTACAACTGGAGCGGACACGTCATCGCCACAATGCAGGGGCCGGTCGGTGTTTTGGGAGGGGGGGGGGGGGGAAGGGGAAGGAGTGACAGGGATGGGTTTTATTTAGTTTTTGTCAGGGCAGTGGCCTGATCGGCCTGCTCTTTTTGATTTCCAACTGCCAAGGTATCTATAACATTCGCAACGTGCACACGGGCCCTCTGAGTTTTTCGTCCTTTTCCGAGGAGACTAGGTGCTCAATCCTACCTCCCATAGGATCAGGGACAGGAAAATATGAGAAAAATCCCCAAATTCCAACATGCCTGCACCGACCGGGATTTGAACCCGGTACCATCGGCATGAGAGGCGAACACCTTGCCTCTAGACCACGGTCTCCCCACAGTGTATTAATCTAAACGATTTCGCGTTGGTTAATTTCTCATTGTTTTCTAGGTTAAACTTATTTTTCTCTGTTAAATATATTTTGAACAAACCTGTGAGCGATTCATATTTGATAGTTCATGATTTCTATTGTTTAAATGTAATTCTTGTCTGTTACCCTTTCATCTTGTAAACTCTGGGTGATTGGTGGGGGCCTGTGGTCGGATCTCCTCCTGTTCTGTCCTGTTATATTCTGTGTATCATCTTGGTTTTTCCTAGCACAATGTGATCGTTATCATGTCGACATGCTCTCTCCAAACTCAAACTCAAGCTCGTAAACCCTCAAGCCGAGGTATGGTAAGCTGAGTAATGGACCTTGAAATCATTGTTCATCTTGCACATCCTTTACAATTTCTCTTTGTTTCACATGTCCCAGACCATATCACTAGTCCTACAGCCATTGTTATGCCAGTGAAGAAACTAGTCCGCTTGTGCCATGATCATGGAGCTTTCGTCATGATCGACGGAGCTCACACCATTGGTCAACTACCTCTTGACATGAAAGACATTGGAGCCGATGCTTACACATGTGAGTACAGCCTCATCATCATTGGAGTTTCAGTTGGTGTGTATGTGTGTGTGTGTGGGGGGAGGAGGGTGCATCATTCACTAAGTTAGTAAAAGGCAGTTTTGTTTTTTAAGATTCCCCTATTCCAAGAGCTTTAGAATTTATAGAATATACCGTTTTGGCCAATTGTAGTGGAGAATGTCCAAAATTGGACTGTAACTTTTGGAAATTATGTTTTTACACTTAGCATTGAACAGGGAGTGTCCCCCCACTTAATAAAATATACTGTGCAAGGTTGCATCCTTGAACATATGACGCAATATTTCACACTGGTAAATTAAGTACAAGTAAGTAGTAAATGGGTTAGTACAGCTGAGGAAAAAGCACTTTTCTCAGCCAAAGTTGGTTTCTGAAAACTGAGATGTTGGTTGATAATGATTCCATAATAAATCTTCTGTTGACCTGCGAATTCTCTTCAATTAATAAAAAATTGCTTACATGGGTTAAATGTGACTCCTTGTAATTAAATCCAAGTTAACCCAATACACAAGTCTACATCACCTTCATGCCTAAGCACAGGTGCACTGCTCTTATTTATGAAATGTTTACTGTTTAAAAAATAAATAATCGGACTGCTTTTTTTTTCAGTTGTGTTTTTTCTTTTTACATCACTGTCACTATTTGCTTTCAATAATCTATAAATTTATGTCATTTGAAGTACTTGTTCCGCCCCTCACCTTTTTGATAAATTGTAAAAAACACTTGAAATACCATGTTTACAAACACAAACTTAGAAAAATTGTCACAGGAAGCAGAAAGCTGATAGAATTTGTCTGTTTTCACTATGAAGAAGATCGAAATATAGTCTGTCATTATGTACATCATATTATTTCCGGTATTGAGAAGCTTACCCGCTGGGAACGCTTGAAAACACTATGTCGAATGCGATGGCCCACAGCATGTTAGACACATTCCTTCCTCCCACAATTCTGACGGCGCAGGAAGCAGTAGTGGGTTAATTACTGCCCTAACCAGATAACTCCCTTTGATGTGAACAAAAAAAAGTAGCCAACTCCAAAGTAATCTAACCACATCTATTGTGCACACTAGTTTCCTGCCGACTCGGGGAATACACAGATTTGATTTTTAAAGTTGAATTTCGATCACCAATGTGTAAATTGAGGGAGGAATAATATTTCATGTCATAATTTTTAATTATACACGAAGAAAATGTCTTTTTTTTTTTCTGGCTGAAAATGTCGGGATACCTTGTCACAAATCCCAGACTGGGAGATGTAATAGTTTATGACAGGACGACAATCACGAACAAACAAGTTTACCACTTAACAAAACAACCCATCAGACTCACACATTTATTAAACATAATTATACATATAATAGCGCAATTACATACATTATATTATTGAAATGAACGGCCGTACAACGGCCTTATTCTCACATGCACTCTTCCTCGGATCCACGATCCGGTAGTTACTCCTAAAGGCACTTCGGCCTCAGCCTCTCCTCTCAGGGTCTTAATAGTACATTAATAAGTTACTGGCACCGCAGTCTCTCAATATCCCCTTCCTACTGTCATACACCTTAACACTCCCCTAGCACCTCCGCAGGGCAATAACACATTATTATTTCCATAGCCATCAACATGGCAACAACATAGTATCAGTTCACTAGCCTATCAACATGGCAACAACATAGTATCAGTTCACTAGCCTATCAACATGGCAACAATATAGCATCTCATTCACTCTCATATCTACGTCCCTGTCCGTGGCCTGACTGCCACGACTTTATGTGCCTCTACTGTCCGGTACTGACAGCCTCACTTCTGGCCTATGTGTGGCCTCCGGCCCTAGGCTGGCCTATCCCCTGTGCTCATCGAGGTGGCTCTGCGGCCCGTCCCCGACACCTACAAGAATAACATTACATTGGTATAATACCCTACCATTTCTATTCACTCCACCTCTCCTTACAACCCATGAAGCGTACACACACTAGTTCACCTTTCACTCACCACACATCTTACGGTAACACACCTCCATCGGAGTACACACTACTCACTCGCGCTACAAATCCATGAACTCACTTTCATCTATCGCTCGTGGCGCACATTGCCATATCCAATATCAAGGACTTCCACATTCCTCACATATACTTATTCACATCATGGTAATAGACGAATATAATATAATACATCAATCATAATAATCAATCAACATTCTACATACCAGTCATAACTGGAAAGACTTTCTCCTAGTCTTCTCGACTGCTTCCTTTTATCTCTGCCCGATGGGCTATTATTCACAGATCCGCTCCCTAGGACCTTCTAACTTGCAGTGATAGTTATACAGCGCTTTCGCCTCCTTCAGACCCCGCCCCCACTACTCACAACAGCACGCTTAACTTGCTGTCTACTGTGAGTCATTCTTACTCTACACCCGCTCTGTAGCAATCCCCTTAATTGCACTCACTCCACTCGTGACATCATCCCCCACCCCAAAAAAATTAATGCAATTAATTTCAAATCGCATCAAGATGACTGTCAACGAGTGAGCGTGAGCAATACCTACACTAAAAAAACTGACCTAGCCGTTCCCCTAGTATATAGAATACCGAAATCAGGGAAAAATATGGGGATCAATATGGCCTGCAATATGCATATATGTGTCACATCATGAATAGCTAACTAACCACAATACTTAATACAGAATCAAAAACCATTCAACCTATCAACCATTCTTCATATCATATTTATAATGTCAATATTTTAAAGTGGACTTATTCACACAGATCCTGTCAATGTTCCTGTCCTCCGATGTATAAGCTCCTGAAATCTTCCCCTAGGCTCGACTAAGGTAGTCGGCGATATGATTGCTGGTTCCTGGAATTGGTTGAATAACGAAGGTGTACGGCTGTAAAGCCAATGCCCATCTAGACAAGCGTGGGCTGGACGAACGATTCTTCGACAAAAATGTCAGTGGCTTGTGGTCCGTCTGGATACAAAATTCTCGTCCCATGAGATAACGTCCTAGTTTCTGGACGGACCAGACAATGGCAAGACACTCACGCTCTATCACAGAATACTTTCTTTCTCTCTGCAATAACTTCCTACTGACATAACATACAGGATGGAGACATTCGTTCTTCTCCTGTAGAAGACAAGCGCCGACACCAGAGTCCGACGCATCCGTTCTGAGGATAAAATTTGATCGAAAATCGGGTAATATCAGAATGGGTGACGATGATAATGCTGTCACCAAATTATCAAATGATGTCTGACATTCAGACGTCCACTGGACCTTATCGGGTTGTCCCTTCTTAGTAAGGTCAGTAAGAGAAGATGACAAGGAGGAAAAATTTGGAATGAACTTTCTGTAATAATTTAAAATTCCCACTAAGCTTCTGACTTGTTTCTTTGTTTTAGGGATTTGCAACCCTACTAACTTGTCAATTTTTGTTTCTTCAGGTCTCTGAACACCTCTACCCACAATATGTCCTAAGAATACTATCTCTGGACATGCCAAATCCATCTTTGCGGGTTTAGCCGTTAACCCAAAATGACGTAATCGTTGAAAAATTACTGTTAGTGTCTGAATATGATCAGACCATGTCGACGTATGACATGCTATATCGTCAAAGAATGACACGACATTAGGTATGTCCTTCAACACTAATCTCATTAACCGTGCAAACGTCGCTGGTGCGTTTACCAACCCAAATGGCATGACCTTAAATTGGAATAATCCAATGGGCGTTTGGAACGCCGTGTATTGTTTAGACTCCTCAGTAAGCGGGATTTCCCAATACCCTTTCGTCAAATCTATCTTGGAAAACCACGTGGACCCGGCCAATGAAGCTATTAATTCCTCCTGAAACGGAATAGGCTCCCTATCGCCTACCGTTATAGTGTTCAATCTTCGAAAATCAATACAGAACCGCACCGATCCATCAAGTTTTTTCACGAGGACGATGGGTGATGAATACGGCGATGTTGATGGTTCTATCACATCTAACTTCAACATTGACTCAACTTCCTTTATGACTCTATCTCTCGAAGAAAAAGGCAACGGATACGGTCTAAGAAATACTGGCCTATCCGAAGTCAACTTTATTTGGTGCTGGATCACCGTAGTGCGACCCGGCAAGTCCGTAACAACATCCGGAAATGACGCTAACAGGGTCTCAAGTTCCCTACTCCTTGAACTCGTAAGGTCAGGGTTAATTTTTACGTCCCTGTAACCTTGTGTCGGAGTTAACTCCGGCAATTGAATTTGTAACTCTTCCTGCGCCTCGGTGTCGCTTACGTCACAGTCCAACTGGTCTACGACCCCCGTACAAGCGATAGAGAAGACAGTCTCCTCTGGTCTTGTCTGTGCACACAGATACTGTGGTCTCTCATAAAATCTCTGTAGCATATTAACATGGAAAACCTTACTCGTTCCATCAATGTGGATAGCGTAATCTACCTTTGAAACAACTCGCTCAATAACATAAGGGCCTTTCCATGTCATCAATAACTTATTATGGTCCGTAGGTAACAACAGCAGAACCTTGTCTCCTGGCTTAAAAATTCTCAGTTTGGACCCTCTATCTTTATAGTCTTTTGCTCTTTTCGAAGCGATACCAGAAGCTTCTTGTGCCACAGTGCGCGCTGAAGATAGTCTTTCTCTTAAATCAACAAGGTACTGAAACCTTTTTAAACGGTTCCGAAACCGTGGGGATCTTTTGAAGAGGAGCCTGGGGTGAACGACCCTTATGCGTCGTCTTTTGGCACGCACTGCACGTCTTACAATATAACCGCACATCTCTATGTATCGATGGCCAATAAAAATCTTTTAGAACTCTCTCCTTGGTTCTAGCACTTCCCATATGACCCGCTAATGGAACATCATGGGCCAGACGCAATACTGTAGCAATTAACGACCGTGGCACGACGACCTGCTTTTGAACGGAAGCCACTGTGACGTACATACGGAACAGAATGCCCCCCTGGACAAAAAAGGAAGATGACCCGTTCTTATATCTCCTCGTTTTCTCGGTTCGCGCTTCCCCAAAACATGGGTTTAATGATGGGTCCTCCCTTTGTAATCTCGCCAAGCGCTCTGGCGTGATATCTAGGTTGACCGCTGGGGTAGCCAAAGGTCTAATCCTATCTTTATCAGCTACCCGTCGACGTGTTTCGACCGCGGCGCAAAAGTCAATACCTTTTGATTGCGACCATGCTTGCACGTTCTCATCGGAAGGGGAAATCACCCGTGATACATTCCCAATGTGAGCTGGGCGCCTGGAAAACAACCAACGACTGCTTCGACTTCCCCGCTAAGGAAAGGTGTATCTATCATTATTCTTGCCATGGGTAATTTCTCAATGGCCCCCGAAAATTGGATGCACGGGACAGTCTCACCTGTAAGCTGTGAATCCCGAATGCAATCCCTATGCACTCCCACAACGGTAGATCCTGTATCTCGTAAAACCGAGACCGGTTCGTCCCCAACAAACCCCGGATAAACCCTAAGACCACCTCCTGTATGACATGAATTTATAACGGGGATCTTTCTCCCACAAGGTAAAACACCGGAAGATAATAACTTCTCACAACTGGGACACTTAGAATACTGTCCGCCTCCGTTGTCCGATGTAACACACGCAGCCGCATGATGAAATTTATTTGGGGAGCCTGGACTGGAGCTACTGTCCACGTTCGCCGCTATCCTACCTGCAGGGCAGTTCACGCTGATGTGATCTGCTCTTCCGCAGTTCCAACACTTCGCGGCCCTACACTCGCGGGAAAAGTGACCCACGCGTCCGCAAGTCCAACACTCCGCTCCCTGTGCTGCCCTAGGCCTGGGTCCCCGTGACCCCTCGCGACCGGAACTAGAGTCCCTATGCCGTCGGTCATCGGCAAAGGTCACAACTCGCCCCCGGCCATTACCGCGACCTAGCCCTCCTGCTCGGTCAAACTTACCGGATCCATATGCCGGTGATTGGTGATAGCCCCTACGCTGCCCCTGGGCTTGCCCGCTATAGGCACCACGCTGACGCGACCTGTCCCTAAGTCCTGCCGGCGACCCCTCGACAACGGCGACGTACCCAGCATCTTGGACGTACGCCCTGGCGACTGGTTTGGACGGGTGCGCCGTACGGTATGCCTCCGCCAACTTAGACGCCTCCTGCACCGTCGCGGGTTCGTTCTCTTTCAGGAAAGCCACCAGATCTTTGTGGCACGACGCGTACAGCTGGTCACGGATCATTAGGTCTTTCAGTTTAGCGAAATCCGTGCCCACATGCGCCAAGTCTACCCAGTTCGCGAAATACTCCGTTAGTCTCGCGACGAAAGCAGCAAAGTCCTCCCTGGTATCTGCACGTGCCCGTCTAAACTGCTCCCGGAAATATTCCTCGGTACGCGCAAATCGGCGAAGCAGCAAAGCCTTCAGCTTATCGTAGTCTTGCACGTCTTCGCGCTGTAGCTCTTTAAAGTAGGTTAACGCTCGCCCCTGCAATAGCGATGCCAGGTACGTGGCCCATAATTCCTTATTTTCCCCCCATTGCAATTGTGCGTTCAGTTCGAACCTGTAAAGGAAGGCGTCTATGTCGTCCTTCCGGTCGTCGAACGTAGGGAGCTTAATCCTAACGCCACCTTTATTGGGTACCTGCCGCTCAACTGTTTCTGTTGGGGCGTTCTTTTTGATTTCCAACTCGGCGATCTTTACTTGCGCCTCTATCTCCTTTAACTTTAACTCCCTCTCCTGCTCCCGTTCCTTAGCCTCTCTTTCCTGTTGCTTAAACTCCCTTTCCTCCTCCTGAGCCTTAGCCTCCTTTTCTCGCTCTCTATCCTTAGCACGCTCGTCGCGCAAATCCGCCTGCTGTTCTTTAATCCAGCCGCGTAGCTCCTCTCCCTCCAGGCCAAGTTCCTTACCCAACTTCATTAGTTGTTGGAGTTCCGCCATTTCACAGATTTATCGTTATGGTATCTATACTATGAAAACAGCTACCCTGTCGGTATGATCACTAGCAACACGACCAGAGACCTGAGATCACACCAGGTATAACAATACCCAATTGTCTCAAATACAATTCAGAAATTTACGTACTTCCTAACTAATTCTATATTTATAAAATGTATTGCCCTATTAATAATAAAAAAGAGTAGAAAAGACAATAATAAGGAAATTCAGTAGAAGGACCACAAGTACGTCAAGGACAACGAACCAGACTAGGACAAAGCTTCTACAAAAAAAAACTATAATGGAAAAAAGAATGCAACCTAACTACGCCGATTACACAACAAGGTACGAACAAGAACAGAGTCTGAAAAAAAAGAACGTATCTACAGAAAGGTAAGAGAGGGACAAGAGAGACGTCTTCCTAAAACAACGAGGAAGATGGAACGGCACAATCTAAACAAAAATACAGGTCCCTATAGAACTGTTCGTTGTGATGAACGAAGTTCCAAATTTAGCCCACCTCCCGAAGAGGACAAACTACGCTCACCACAGCAAACCCGCGCCACCGCCCGTATAATCAATTACGACAAAAACAGCAAAAACAGGGAAACAGACAGATGAAAAGACAGCCCTCAATCCAGGGTACAAAATTTCAGTTTCACTTAACTTTCAGCCTTATGAGTTTAAGTCCTCGACCTAATCGGAGCTCTGGCTACTTGTCTCCTCAGGCTGCACGCACACACTCTGGAAAGTTTAAATACACATTAATACCTATTCATAGCAATACATGCATCAATACATATTATTATTCATAAACATACATAAATCATATCATCATGAAATTTCCATTCATCCCACGAACAAAGACAACAGCACGAATTCCTAGCACAACAGAAAAACAACTAGATATAATGACTACACAATGTCAAAATGACCACAGGTAAGCAGGACGAGCCCCCAGTGTCACAACGGACGAGCCCCCAGTGTCACAACGGACGAGCCCCCAGTGTCACAACGGACGAGCCCCCAGTGTCACAACGGACGAGCCCCCAGTGTCACAAATCCCAGACTGGGAGATGTAATAGTTTATGACAGGACGACAATCACGAACAAACAAGTTTACCACTTAACAAAACAACCCATCAGACTCACACATTTATTAAACATAATTATACATATAATAGCGCAATTACATACATTATATTATTGAAATGAACGGCCGTACAACGGCCTTATTCTCACATGCACTCTTCCTCGGATCCACGATCCGGTAGTTACTCCTAAAGGCACTTCGGCCTCAGCCTCTCCTCTCAGGGTCTTAATAGTACATTAATAAGTTACTGGCACCGCAGTCTCTCAATATCCCCTTCCTACTGTCATACACCTTAACACTCCCCTAGCACCTCCGCAGGGCAATAACACATTATTATTTCCATAGCCATCAACATGGCAACAACATAGTATCAGTTCACTAGCCTATCAACATGGCAACAACATAGTATCAGTTCACTAGCCTATCAACATGGCAACAATATAGCATCTCATTCACTCTCATATCTACGTCCCTGTCCGTGGCCTGACTGCCACGACTTTATGTGCCTCTACTGTCCGGTACTGACAGCCTCACTTCTGGCCTATGTGTGGCCTCCGGCCCTAGGCTGGCCTATCCCCTGTGCTCATCGAGGTGGCTCTGCGGCCCGTCCCCGACACCTACAAGAATAACATTACATTGGTATAATACCCTACCATTTCTATTCACTCCACCTCTCCTTACAACCCATGAAGCGTACACACACTAGTTCACCTTTCACTCACCACACATCTTACGGTAACACACCTCCATCGGAGTACACACTACTCACTCGCGCTACAAATCCATGAACTCACTTTCATCTATCGCTCGTGGCGCACATTGCCATATCCAATATCAAGGACTTCCACATTCCTCACATATACTTATTCACATCATGGTAATAGACGAATATAATATAATACATCAATCATAATAATCAATCAACATTCTACATACCAGTCATAACTGGAAAGACTTTCTCCTAGTCTTCTCGACTGCTTCCTTTTATCTCTGCCCGATGGGCTATTATTCACAGATCCGCTCCCTAGGACCTTCTAACTTGCAGTGATAGTTATACAGCGCTTTCGCCTCCTTCAGACCCCGCCCCCACTACTCACAACAGCACGCTTAACTTGCTGTCTACTGTGAGTCATTCTTACTCTACACCCGCTCTGTAGCAATCCCCTTAATTGCACTCACTCCACTCGTGACATACCTCTTCTGTTCAACTTAGTTGTGGCTCAAAATCAATGAAAGTATTAAAAATGTAGGGAACTTCAAGACCTTTTAAAATGTGTCCTTGTACACCTTTACGTCTTTTTATGTATAATATGATATTTCGCAAAATTGAAGACTTACTGGTTGAAAAGCTTTCATAATTGTGAATTGGAGGCCTTACATCTGTTACAATATGATTTCAGCCAACCTTCACAAGTGGTGCTACTGTCCCCGTGGTGCTGCTTATCTTTGGTTTCAAGCAGAGCACGCCTCTTGGATTTCCCCTCACAATACTTCCTGGGAACTTGGAGAGGCGGTGCCCAAGCAGTTTTTTAACCTAGGTACTCGAGACCATGTGCCATTTATATGTGCTCTACATGCGTTGGAATTTTACAAAGCCATTGGTGGAATGGTAGGTTGAAAAAAACTCTCCGTTTTTTATGTTTTTTTTTTTTTAAAGTTATGCCGCATTCTTTGATTTTATTTAGTCATTTGTTGACTGTATTATTTCTACATGAAACTGTAGTGTAACAGTAAGTTCTTTTAGTCATTGCATCAATAATTCTGAGTGCCATTGTTACTGTGACCTAGATCTAGATCTACTGTTGGGCTTGTTACAAAGAATTTGAAAAATTTACCTTGCTTGAGTTAATGATTAGAAATGAAATGCAAAACATACATTGGAATTAAACTGTTTTTCCACCTCAATAATCTAATTTGCAAATTGTATTTAATATTATGTTGCTCAACACTTGATTCAGGGTTCACACAAGTCCTTAAAAGTCCTTAATTTTCATAAAAGAAAAAATAAGTACTCAAAAAGTCCTTAAATTCTGAAAATGATGTCAAAGTCTCTAAAAAGTCTTTAAAATTTTTGTTTCAATTAAAACATTTGAGATTCAGATCTTCCAGTTGCACACTGGATAATTGGTACTTTGAAATAAGTGAACTTTTCAGAGTGACTTTACGATGTTTGAACTCTGAATATAAAAACATCCTGTTTCGATGAGTGCTGCACACCACTTGTATAGTTGTAATATTTCTTTCGCATTGGTACTTGGTTTTTGAGTGCTGCATAAGAGTAATATTTCTTGGTCACGGGCACACAGGTATTTTGTTTACTGTAAATCCTTAGGAAGTCCTTTAAATGTCCTTAACATTAGTTAAGACTTTGTACGAAGCCTGTTTATTATATCAGTTATTTTTTCTGGCTGTGTTTTTTGCTTTATTCTGTTGATGTTTGCAAGATGTCACTGTTGTGTTTTATGATAAATCATCTTAGTGATTTTTTTCTTTTACAAGATGAGGTATCTGGCATTGCCTGGAACAAACCTGTTCTCCCACCCATATTTCTTCCTCTGTGTCTCTCTCTTTCTTTCTCTCTCTTACTTTCTTGCTACAGGTCTCTCTTGCTCACAAAGGCACTATGCACTTGTTCTAGATAGGGAAATTGCAGGCACAAAATTGAACGCATGTCAAATACAGACTCTCATGCTTGGGGCTTATGGCAAGGAGTGGAAAAAAGAGATCATTGTATTTCACATTTTTGCAACTTTTTAGATAAATTGCCTGAAACTTGAATAAACACAATAGATTGAAACAAAAACCATTAGGTTAGATTAGTTGACACTTGAGAAAATTCATTTTACAATTTCTGATATTTTTGTTTATCTTTTAGGGCTCAGATTCAAATGCGATTTGGAATACATTAATTTCGTGCATGACCCGATGATTTGAGATCACAATTAGACAGGTATATTTATATAATTAAAAGAAATTGGAAAAGCAAAAAAAAAAACAAAAACAAAAAAACAACACAAAACCAAAAACAAAAAAGAACAAAATGTAATTTAAAGGTATCTATGCAGGCAAGTTCACACATAAATATGTAAAGGAGTTCAAAGTGGCTTGATAGATAAATAAATAGAAAAATATGAAAGTACGTATATATTCAGGTAATAGTCGAGTTACTAAATGTATAGCTGTCTATAAGGGCTACCTTGGGGATTGGACTCAACTGAAGTCTTCATTTCTGATGCTATTATATAGGCTGTGGTGCTGAGCGAAAAAAGGGTAAAAATTGCACCACAGTGAAATACTCCCGCCACTGGCTACCAGTTAAGTTGTGAATCCAGTACAAAATGGCAGTACTGTACATGCTACAAGTGCATAAACAAAACTGTAGGATCATCCCTTTCCACTTTGAGCCCTGGCCCTACTAACCATCTCAATCTTTAAGATCAAGTGATCAGGACCTTCTTAAGAAGTTTAATTGCAAGTCAAAGAAACCAGGAGGCAGAGCATTTACACACTGTGCCCCATATATCTGGAATTCACTGCCAAATTGTTTGTGAGAGCATCTACAAAGTCAGAATTCAAAACTGGTCCAAAGACCCACCTTTTTCAAAAACGCTTTCAGTTCTGAAGGCTCATGCCTAATCCATTTGTTTTCTCAATTCATTTTATTTTTGCTGTTTTATTGTTTAATTTCTGCCTTATTTATCCCTATGTACCTATGTTAGGTGTGGGTGTATGTATGTTGAGCATAAAAGTGTATGCAGTTGATTCGATTCTGCATGAGAAAAGGAGAAATAGAGAGAGAGAGTGAATTGCAGATGGAGATGAGATTTTATGTTAAGCGCCAAAAGCAATTTTTTGGATTGGATGCTATATAAATGACCTTCATTATTATTATTTTTTTTTTATGAATATAAGATTGTGTCTGTTCCTGCCAGGATAAGATTGTCACGTACACCCGTAATCTGGCAGATGCAACTAAAGATATGCTGATGAAAGAAGGACTGGAACACTTGGCCATGCCGGAGTCTCTGGAGTCTCCAAATATGAGACTGGTCAAATTGCCACTTTTCCCCAAATATCCTGTCTCTGAGGTGAGTAGTAAGATAAGATAAGATGGGATAAGATAAATTATAAGTTTATCATCCTGTAGTCAGGAAATTAGTTGTCATAGCATCAGTAACAGTACTGCAGTAAATTTGTACGATATCAAGGGCATACAGGTCTCTAACGCATACTGCACATATGCACATTGCTTTCACAACATTACTGTCACAAATCCCAGACTGGGAGATGTAATAGTTTATGACAGGACGACAATCACGAACAAACAAGTTTAACACTTAACAAAACAGCCCATCAGACTCACACATTTATTAAACATAATTATACATATAATAGCGCAATTACATACATTATATTATTGAAATGACTGCCGTACAACGGCCTTATTCTCACACACACTCTCCCTCGGATCCACAATCCGGTAGTCACTCCTAAAGGCACTTCGGCCTCAGCCCCTCCCCTCAGGGTCTTAATAGCACATTAATGATTCACTGGCACCGCAGTCTCTCAATATCACATTCCTATTGTCATACCCTTAGCACTCCCCTAGCACCTCAGCAGGGCAATAACACATTATTATTTCCATAGCCATCAACATGGCAACAACATAGTATCAGTTCACTAGCCTATCAACATGGCAACAATATAGTATCTCATTCACTCTCATATCTACGTCCCTGTCCGTGGCCTGACTGCCACGACTTTATGTGCCTCTACTGTCCGGTACTGACAGCCTCACTTCTGGCCTATGTGTGGCCTCCGGCCCTATGCTGGCCTATCCCCTGTGCTCATCGAGGTGGCTCTGCGGCCCGTCCCCGACACCAGTCATTACTGGAAAGACTCTCACTAGTCTTCTCGACTGCTTCCCTTATGTCCGCCCAATGGGCTCTTATTCACAGGTCCGCTCCGTCGGACCTTCTAACTTGCAGTGATAGTTATACATCGCTTTCGCCTCATTCAGACCCCCCCCCCCACTACTCACAACAGCACGCTTAACTTGCTGTCTACTGTGAGCCCTTCTTACTCTACACCCGCTCTGTAGCAATCCCCTTAATTGCACTCCCTCCACTCGTGACATCATCCCCCACCCCAAAAAAATTAATGCAATTAATTTCAAATCGCATCAAGATGACTGTCAACGAGTGAGCGTGAGCAATACCTACACTAAAAAAACTGACCTAGCAGTTCCCCTAGTATATAAAATACCGAAATCAGGGGAAAATATGGGGATCAATATGGCCTGAAATATGCATATATGTGTCACATCATGAATAGCTAACTAACCACCATACTTAATACAGAATCAAAAACCATTCAACCTATCAACCATTCTTCATATCATATTTATAATGTCAATATTTTAAAGTCGACTCATTCACACAAATCCTGTCAATGTTCCTGTCCTCCGATGTATAAGCTCCTGAAATCTTCCCCTAGGCTCGACTAAGGTAGTCGGCGATATGATTGCTGGTTCCTGGAATTGGTTGAATAACGAAGGTATACGGCTGCAAAGCCAATGCCCATCTAGATAAGCGTGGGCTGGACGAACGATTCTTCGACAAAAATGTCAGTGGCTTGTGGTCTGTCTGGATACAAAATTCTCGTCCCATGAGATAACGTCCTAGTTTCTGGACGGACCAGACAATGGCAAGACACTCACGCTCTATCACAGAATACTTTCTTTCTCTCTGCAATAACTTCCTACTGACATAACATACAGGATGGAGACATTCGTTCTTCTCCTGTAGAAGACAAGCGCCGACACCAGAGTCCGACGCATCCGTTCTGAGGATAAAATTAGATCGAAAATCGGGTAATATCAAAATGGGTGACGATGATAATGCTGTCACCAAATTATCAAATGATGTCTGACATTCAGACGTCCACTGGACCTTATCGGGTTGTCCCTTCTTAGTAAGGTCAGTAAGAGAAGATGACAAGGAGGAAAAATTTGGAATGAACTTTCTGTAATAATTTAAAATTCCCACTAAGCTTCTGACTTGTTTCTTTGTTTTAGGGATTTGCAACCCTACTAATTTGTCAATTTTTGTTACTTCAGGTCTCTGAACACCTCTACCCACGATATGTCCTAAGAATATTATCTCTGGACATGCCAAATCCATCTTTGCGGGTTTAGCAGTTAACCCAAAATGACGTAATCGTTGAAAAATTACTGTTAGTGTCTGAATATGATCAGACCATGTCGACGTATGACATGCTATATCGTCAAAGAATGACACGACATTAGGTATGTCCTTCAACACTAGTATGAGAATACAGATACTCTGGTCTCTCATGAAACCTCTGCAGCATATCAACGTGGAAAACCTTTACTGATCCATCAATGTGGATAGCGTAATCTACCTTCGAAACAATTCGCTCAATAACATAAGGACCTTTCCATGTCATCAATAACTTATTATGGTCCGTAGGTAACAACAACAGAACCTTGTCTCCTGGCTTAAAAATTCTCAGTTTGGAACCTCTATCTTTATAGTCTTTTGCTCTTTTCGAAGCGATACCAGAAGCTTCTTCTGCTATAGTGCGCGCTGAAGATAGTCTTTCTCTTAAATCAACAAGGTACTGAAACCTTTTTAAACGGTTCCGAAACCGTGGGGATCTTTTGAAGAGGAGCCTGGGGTGTACGACCCTTATGCGTCGTCTTTTGGCACGCACTGCACGTCTTACAATACAGCCGTACATCTCTATGTATCGATGGCCAATAAAAATCTTTCAGAACTCTCTCCTTGGTTCTAGTACTTCCCATATGACCCGCTAATGGAACATCATGGGCCAGACGCAATACTGTAGCAATTAACGACCGTGGCACGACGACCTGCTTTTGAACGGAAGCCACTGTGACGTACATACGGAACAGAATGCCCCCCTGGACAAAAAAAGAAGATGACCCGTTCTTATATTTCCTCGTTTTCTCGGTTCGCGCTTCCCCAAAACATGGGTTTAATGATGGGTCCTCCCTTTGTAGTCTCGCCAAGCGCTCTGGCGTGATATCTAGGTTGACCGCTGGCGTCGCCAAAGGTCTAATCTTATCTTTATCCGCTACCCGTCGACGTGTTTCGACCGCGGCGCAAAAGTCAATACCTTTTGATTGCGACCATGCTTGCACGTTCTCATCGGAAGGGGAAACCACCCGTGATACATTCCCAATGATGAGCTGGGCGCCTGGAAAACAACCAACGACTGCTTCGACTTCCCCGCTAAGGAAAGGTGTATCTATCATTATTCTTGCCATGGGTAATTTCTCAATGGCCCCCGAAAATTGGATGCACGGGACAGTCTCACCTGTAAGCTGTGAATCCCGAATGCAATCCCTATGCACTCCCACAACGGTAGATCCTGTATCTCGTAAAACCGAGACCGGTTCGTCCCCAACAAACCCCGGATAAACCCTAAGACCACCTCCTGTATGACATGAATTTATAACGGGGATCTTTCTCCCACAAGGTAAAACACCGGAAGATAATAACTTCTCACAACTGGGACACTTAGAATACTGTCCGCCTCCGTTGTCCGATGTAACACACGCAGCCGCATGATGAAATTTATTTGGGGAACATGGACTGGAGCTACTGTCCACGTTCGCCGCTATCCTACCTGCAGGGCAGTTCACGCTGATGTGATCTGCTCTTCCGCAGTTCCAACACTTCGCGGCCCTACACTCGCGGGAAAAGTGACCCACGCGTCCGCAAGTCCAACACTCCGCTCCCTGTGCTGCCCTAGGCCTGGGTCCCCGTGACCCCTCGCGACCGGAACTAGAGTCCCTATGCCGTCGGTCATCGGCAAAGGTCACAACTCGCCCCCGGCCATTACCGCGACCTAGCCCTCCTGCTCGGTCAAACTTACCGGATCCATATGCCGGTGATTGGTGATAGCCCCTATGCTGCCCCTGGGCTTGCCCACTATAGGCACCACGCTGACGCGACCTGTCCCTAAGTCCTGCCGGCGACCCCTCGACAACGGCGACGTACCCAGCATCTTGGACGTACGCCCTGGCGACTGGTTTGGACGGATGTGCCGTACGGTATGCCTCCGCCAACTTAGACGCCTCCTGCACCGTCGCGGGTTCGTTCTCTTTCAGGAAAGCCACCAGATCTTTGTGGCACGACGCGTACAGCTGGTCACGGATCATTAGGTCTTTCAGTTTAGCAAAATCCGTGCCCACATGCGCCAAGTCTACCCAGTTCGCGAAATACTCCGTTAGTCTCGCGACGAAGGCAGCAAAGTCCTCCCTGGTATCTGCACGTGCTCGCCTAAACTGCTCCCGGAAATATTCCTCGGTACGCGCAAATCGGCGAAGCAGCAAAGCCTTCAGCTTATCGTAATCTTGCACGTCTTCGCGCTGTAGCTCTTTAAAGTAGGTTAACGCTCGCCCCTGCAATAGCGATGCCAGGTACGTGGCCCATAATTCCTTATTTTCCCCCCATTGCAATTGTGCGTTCAGTTCGAACCTGTAAAGGAAGGCGTCTATGTCGTCCTTCCGGTCGTCGAACGTAGGGAGCTTAATCCTAACGCCACCTTTATTGTGTACCTGCCGCTCAACCGTTTCCGTTGGCGTGTTCCTCTTGAGTTCTAACTCCGCAATCTTTACTTGCGCCTCTATCTCCTTTAACTTTATCTCCTGCTGCTTAAACTCCCTTTCCTGTTGCTGAGCCTCTAACTCCTTTAACTTAAACTCCCTTTCCTGTTCCTGAGTCTTAGCCTCTCTTTCTTGTTGCTGAGCCTTAGCCTCTCTTTCCTCTTGCTTATCCTTAGCCTCTCTCTCCTGCTCCTGAGCCTTAGCCTCTTTTTCTCGCTCTCTATCCTTAGCACGCTCATCGCGCAAATCCGCCTGCTGTTCTTTGATCCAGCCGCGTAGCTCCTCTCCCTCAAGGCCAAGTTCCTTACCCAACTTCATTAATTGTTGGAGTTCCGCCATTTCACAGATTTATGGTTATGGTATGTATTACAAAAACGGCTAACCTGTCGGTATGATCACTAACAACACGACCAGAGACCTGAGATCACACCAGATATAACCACACCTACTTGTATCAAATACAATTCAGAAATTTACCTTTACAGCACAACTAATTCTATATTCATAAAATGTACTGCACTATTAATAATAAAAAAGAGTAGAAAAGACAAGAATAAGGAAATTCAGTAGAAGGACCACAAGTACGTCAAGGACAACGAACCAGACTAGGACAAAGCTTCTACAAAAAAAAACTATAATAGAAAAAAAAAATGCAACCTACTATGCCGATTACACAACACGGTACGAACAAGAACAGAGTCTGAAAAAAAAGAACGTATCTATAGATAGGTAGAAAGAGGGACAAGAGAATACGTCTTCCTGCGGAACAGAGAAGATATCGACGCTACAACTAAACACTAACAAAGCCCTACAGAATGTTCACCGTGATGAACGAAGTTCCAAGTTTATCACACCTTTTTTTTTTTAAAGGATAAACTAGGTTCAACACAGCAAACGAAAACAGCAAAAACAGAGAAAAAGACAGATTAAAGGAACAGCCCACAATCCAGGGCACAAAAATTTTGACTTTTACTTAACTTTTCTGACTATAACCTCTCCCCTTGTCTCGGAGCTCTGGCTGCTTGACCTCTACAGGCTGGCACACACACTCTGCAGAAATTTAAGTACAAGTACTTATTCATCAAAATACATGCATCAATACATATTCATAAATATACATAAATCATATCATCATGAAATTTCCATTCATCCCACGAACAAAGACAACAGCACGAATTCCTAGCACAACAGAAAAACGATTGGATATAACGAATACACAATGTCAAAATGACCACAGGTAAACAGGACGAGCCCCCAGTGTCACAACGGACGAGCCCCCAGTGTCACACGGACGAGCCCCCAGTGTCACAACGGACGAGCCCCCAGTGTCACAAATCCCAGACTGGGAGATGTAATAGTTTATGACAGGACGACAATCACGAACAAACAAGTTTAACACTTAACAAAACAGCCCATCAGACTCACACATTTATTAAACATAATTATACATATAATAGCGCAATTACATACATTATATTATTGAAATGACTGCCGTACAACGGCCTTATTCTCACACACACTCTCCCTCGGATCCACAATCCGGTAGTCACTCCTAAAGGCACTTCGGCCTCAGCCCCTCCCCTCAGGGTCTTAATAGCACATTAATGATTCACTGGCACCGCAGTCTCTCAATATCACATTCCTATTGTCATACCCTTAGCACTCCCCTAGCACCTCAGCAGGGCAATAACACATTATTATTTCCATAGCCATCAACATGGCAACAACATAGTATCAGTTCACTAGCCTATCAACATGGCAACAATATAGTATCTCATTCACTCTCATATCTACGTCCCTGTCCGTGGCCTGACTGCCACGACTTTATGTGCCTCTACTGTCCTGCACTGACAGCCTCACTTCTGGCCTATGTGTGGCCTCCGGCCCTATGCTGGCCTATCCCCTGTGCTCATCGAGGTGGCTCTGCGGCCCGTCCCCGACACCAGTCATTACTGGAAAGACTCTCACTAGTCTTCTCGACTGCTTCCCTTATGTCCGCCCGATGGGCTCTTATTCACAGGTCCGCTCCGTCGGACCTTCTAACTTGCAGTGATAGTTATACATCGCTTTCGCCTCATTCAGACCCCCCCCCCACTACTCACAACAGCACGCTTAACTTGCTGTCTACTGTGAGCCCTTCTTACTCTACACCCGCTCTGTAGCAATCCCCTTAATTGCACTCCCTCCACTCGTGACAATTACCAGCAAATAATGGGTGAGGAACACGGAGAGTCATGACCTCAGTGTGGCCGGGGTTGTAGAAGATATCAGGAAAGTTAAGGCTGAAGCATCTAACGAAACAAATCGACTCTGCCTCTGAAGAGTGTCACCTGTCTCGCTCCACCTGAGGGGTTTCTCACCTGACGTTATGATCTGAGTATTAATTGTAACCTCTATAAAAATAGGAAGAGTACACTTATTGTGGTTTAGTTAGTAATTGGCGCCAAGCATTGTCAAGTCCTGAATATATAAATATTTAATATTTATAATAATATAGCAATTGATGATGATATTAACCCTTTCCCGCCTAAAGTTGGTGTGGAAATGGCAGCCCAATGCCTAAGGAGGCTCCCACTTTTCCTGCCCTGATGCCAAGGCAAAGAGAAATAACTCTAAATTCCTGACCACTGATATTTTAAAAAATATTTGTGTACATAATGATCCAATTTTGATGAAATTGGTACCAAAATGTAGATCTTCCATGATTTCATGTGTCCACTGAAAAAAGGTTTGCAAGCTGAATGCATTTAGATTTTTTCAGACTGAAGAGTAGACATCTTGTTTTTAACCTGACTTATAAATCTAAATCACACTGCCAATGAGATGTTGCTAAAAAAAAAAGAGACTTTATTAAACAGCACATTGACAGGAGACGCATTCAAGTGCATTGGGCACATACGAGAATGGTCGCATTGAGTCGCATTAGACAGATGCAAGGATGTCATATCGGGTCGCATTAGGCAGGATTGGAGTCAAATAATTTAATAAAAAAGATGGAAAAAAAAAATTAAGTCTCCATAGCTGGGTGTAAGGAAAGAAACTTAGTTTCTTTCTTACCGTTTCATCTTTCAGTCCATTGGAATCAATTTCCTTCTTACCGTTTCAACATTGAGTCCATTGGAACCAGTTTCATCTTTCAGTCCATTGGAATCAGTTTCTTTCTTCCATTTCGTCTTTCAGTCTATTGGAATCAGTTTCTTTCTTAGTTTCATGTTTCAGTCTGTTGGAAAATGAAAATGTTAAACAAGGCAAATTATGTTTTCTGCATCTTTGTGTTTCAGGACAATCTCTGGGTGCTGCAAGATGCCATCTTTGGAAAGGCCAAAATGTTTGGAATCCTAGTCATTGTGGAGAAAGATTTTTACTTTCGCTATTCAGTTCAGGTCTATAATGACATGGAGGACATGCAGGCAATGGTGAAAGTGCTTAAAGACTTTGTGAAAGCAAATGTTTGATACATCTTTGCTAAGAGCCTTTACTTCATGACAGGAGGTGTGATATGAATGAGGAAATCATGCAAGAAAAATGATGAGGATTAACTCATTCCCTACGGTAACTTTTATGGGTGTGGACAGGAACTCTCAATACTATCCAGTTTGAAATTTAGATGTAGTTCAATGATGTTTTTTCTTTTACTCAGTATAAACGCAAGACATAATACATTAGACATTAACCCATACCCCGCGCGCTACCCGTAAAGCCCGCTGCCCGGTCAGTGACCTTACTCACAGAGAATCTTATCTGGGGTCACTGACCCGTGCCGTTAGATGATGACCACATACACTGTCCTCGTGGTTCGGTTTTTATTGATCGGTATGAAAACATTCGCTGCTATGCCTTATCACGCTTGATAATGAATTAACCAGCAAAACCTTAGTCTGTCAGACTCTAACCAATGATCTGACTTATGATTCCAAGCTGACAGCTGTAGTTTTCGTGAGAACGAAGCGTGATAACAAGCCACGCCCTCCCAAGCCCTACACAAATGGTTTCATCCTGATTCACACATACTAATAAACCAATGTGAGCATTTGGGGCAATAATTATTTTAGAGCTTGTTTCTGATTGGTTCTTAGATACAGACAACTCCAGATGGTGGTCAGCTTGTGAGAAAATGAGATAATATTGCAAATTTGTTGAGCAACAGTTCGCATGTCGATGTTACATCTTTTGAAAGTGTGGGGAGAGCCTTTGAAAGCTTAGTCTTTGTGATTCCGACCAGTGGTTCACTGGTTAACATGTCCATGTCACAATGCGTTTGATTTAGAAGAGATACAGTGAACAATAAGACGGTGGTTGCGTCTCAAAAAGGTCAGTGACCCGAGGCATGAAAATACGGCTTGCGCGTGGCGCGGTCAGCTTGACCTGGGCGACTTTTGCCGCCGGTGCGGCGTGAGCGCTTGCAAGTCAATACCGACTATTGCCGCCCCGCACAGGGTGAGGGTTAAAGTAAAGGAAAATCAATGAATCAGGATGGGATTCAATATTTCGAGAAGTTGGCTTAGATATAAGGGTTAGAACATCAGTATCTGCTCAGGCTGAATATTCAGCTTTCCATTGCAAAATGAAAACCCACGAGCCATATATGCAGCTTACCGTAACGAATGAGTTAATTAAGCTTGAGACATTATAAGATGCTATGCATATTTTACACAGAGAAAATTAAGGCAGCATTTTCTAGATCTATGGACTGGATATGACTAAAATTAATTAATAAGCAGGGCATTTGTAATATGTTTTATACAGAGGTTTTTGATTCCAGGCTACGTGAGCACTGCATGTTACCCTGCACACTGATCATTTGGGCTGTAATTTTCTTTTCATATACACAGATATTATACAAAGGTCCTACAGGGCAGTGCATTGATTATTTTATTGCAGGCTACACATGCGCTGCATGTAATCCCGCATACCGATCATTCAGGATTGAATTTCTTTTTCATATACACAGGTGTGATAGAGAGGTCCAACAGTGCAGGACATCTGTAGGATATTTGATAGGTTTTTGATTCCAGGCTACACATGCACTGCATCTAGTCCCGCATACTGATCATCCAAGCTTTAATACCCTATTTCTGTACATAATTATATACAAGTATGTGATATACACTATAAGATTGCACAACTGGAGATGGGTTATTTACAAAAAAAGACACGATGCATATTTTAATGTTATGTTAAATATAAGGAGTATTATTTGATTATAAAAAAAAAAAAAAAGTAGTTGGAGTATTTCATTACGATGCAATTCTTTTTTGCTCAAAACTAGAGCTGGGATGACAGTTTCGAAAATGATAAACTTAATTTTCCCAGGTCCCAACTAGCCTGAGCCAGTCTTATTTGTGTAAAGCTGTTGTGTTTAGTCAAGCATAAAAATAGTCTTTTAAAAATGTTGTTACGAGCGTAAAATACAATGATTTCTTTGTTTCCTCCCTATTATAAACCTCGCTCTTGTGAAACTGTTTGACATGCAAAATGTTGTAATGTTAGTAAAATACAATAATGTCTTTGTTTCCTCCCTGTTATAAGTTTAGCTCATGGGTAACTGTTTGACACACAAATGTTACAATGACAGAAAAATACAATGACATCTTTGTTTCCTCCCTATTACAAGCCCACACTCGTGGGCAACTGTTAGACACACAAAATATTGTGGTGACAGTAAGATACAATGATGTCTTTGTTTCCTCCCTATTACAAGCCCAGCTCATGGGAAACTGTTTGACACAGGAAATATTGCTATGGCAGTAAAATCCAATGATGTCTTTGTTTCCTCTCTATTATAAACCTAGCCCATGGACAACTGTTTGACACATATTTCATTTAGCATAATTTCCCTTTCTGGAAACGAGTGTGCAGTGCCCTGGCATTGCATAGGAAATCTGAAAGAATATTATTATGGGAAACATTCTAGATCAAAGAGAGAAAGATAGACAAACAGAGGAAGGGAGAGACAAAGAGAATGGTGGGTTTACTGGTTTATCCCAGGTAAAAGACGAGAAAAAGAATTCGAGGACAGCCAGGAAGAAGATGGCAGGTTGGTATTAAAAAGAGAGGGGGAATGGAAGACATTTGATGAGGGCTACATCCTGCAGTGGATGGAAAATACTTTGGTGAAAGATGAATAACATCTAGTTATTAGAAAAACTGGTGGGTAAAGAAGATAGACAAACTTGAGTATTCGATTTTGCACTGGTATAACACTAAGGTCAGTGTTTCTCCATTGTCAATGCATATTTGAGCCCTAGAGTCTCAATTCACCCCGACAAGACACTTTAGCTAGATGTGTGCCACAATTCACCAAAGTTCCTTAACATTTCACTTCTTGTATTCCTGTTATCGAGTAATGTTACATATGTGTAGCCGCCCGACAAAATGACCATTTTGGTGGTATGGAGATATTGATATCACCAAATGGGTTATTCAAAGTCCTTTCATTTGGCAGTAAAAATGTTGCTGTAATGTAATTAGCAGAGAAGATATGGCTCTCAAAGACAGGAAGTGACACAACCACAGTTTTGAAGAAAACGCTTCTAAAGTTTCAGCTTTAAGTAGTTTAAGTCAAAATTATTGATGGTGTCTGGATTCAGAGTCAGTTTTAAGGCATTGACCCTTCTCAAACAGAATTATCATTAGGAAAATACTGAAAACACTAAATTGATAAAATTGACCTTACATTGCCTTTTGGCAATTTTCTCGAATCAGGTAGTGCCGAAATGCGCCTCATTTTGTCGGGCTGTTACATATCTGTTTATGTAATTATGTGAAAGATATGTCCATTATGTTTGTGCTCTCAAATGCTCTGTGATAGAGAATCTCCCTCATGGGGATATAAAGTGATTCTTATCTCTGATCTTATCTTACATCGGAATTCCCAATACTTTCTTTAGCAAGATTTAGACCTTGATTGTATTCTTTGTTTCCCATTATTATGAGATCAAGGCTTCTGTTGATTTATGGCCTATGAGATCAGGGTTCATACAAAGCCTTGAAAACTAATTTTAAGGACTTTTTAAGGACTTCCTAAGAACTCACAGTAAACAAATTACGGACGTGTGCCTGTGACCAAAAAATATTACAACTATACAAGTGATGTGCAACACCCATCAAAACGGAATGTTTCTGTATCCAGAGTTCAAACAGTAAATTCACTCTGAAAAGCTCAGTCATTTCAAAGTGCTAATTATCTAGTGGGCAATTGGAAGATTTGAATCTCAAATCTTTCAGCTGAAACAAAACTTTTAAGAGACGTTTTAAGGACTGGCATCATTTTCAAAATTTAAGGACTTTTTGAGTATATGTACTTATTTTTTCTTTTATGAAAATTAAGAACTTTAAGGACTTTTAAGGACCTGTGTGAACCCTGTAGTTAGACCTCGTCTCTGTGCTTGCTGAAGAATGTATCTTATATGACCATTACTTCAACAAGCTATTTTAAGAATTGCCTCTCATGTTACATGTGGTAAAAGGGAACAATATTGTTTTGACTTTCATAATGCTTCCTGTATATTTTTTAATGCGTCGAGACTGTAAAATTAATTTGTTTCTTATTGGCCCATTACAGATGTTGTTCATGTTAATCAAGAAATTGAAACTGCCAATAAAATGTAGTGTTAGAGTAAAAACGTGAGCTTTTCTTTGTGAGATTTACGAAAAGCTGTGATTTGTTGTTGTGAGTGTTGAAGCGGAGTTGAACTAAATCATTATGTGTGTAACAAGATGAGTCATTAACTGTAGTATTTCACCACCCTTCTTTAAGTAAGAATGTAGTAACTCAAAAATATGAAAAATCAATTTTTATAGATAAAATCCTGTTCAACTACATTCAGAGCCGTATCGAATGATCGTAGTTCTAGACTACTAAGCTGAAAAATAATCGAATCATCTTAGTTCTAGACTCCTAAGCTGAAAAGTAATCGAATGATCTTAGTTCTAGACTCCTAAGCTGAAAAGTAATCGAATGATCTTAGTTCTAGACTCCTAAACTGAAAAATAATCGAATAGTAAACTCTCAAAAAGCCATCGTCACTAGACCAGTTGTGCTAAAATAAAACCAGTTTTTTGCTTCTCCTGAAAAGTACTCAAAACTGATTGCTACAGTTTTAGGGAACGGTCACGATTTGCAAAGCTTTGTCAAAGTTTTCTGAATTTAATCTAAGTTGCGTTCTTCTTTCAAAAAATGTTTATAATTTGCTTGTTTTTGATTCAAAGAAATTTTTATCAAGTTTTCAGGTAGAGTAGAAGGATTTTGTGTATCGCATTTTGTTGGGCAAGTATTTTGCACTTTTTCTTTTTACATAAGTTTCCTTGGAAATCGGCGGACTTGTGAAGAGAATGCATACAAAATATTTGCCAATAAAGTGCAATGATCCCATATTATGTGTTGATCTGTGTACGTAAAAAAATTACAGTAGTAATAAAAATTGACGAGCTCAACTTTTATGACATCCAGTCATTGGTTTCATGAGTAAGGGGTGAATAGATGACAACAGCTGCGCAACGAAAAGGAGAACGCTTAATTTATCTTTATGACGAAAGGGCGAATAGGTCAAATTTGAGATATTTGCTTTTTTGTGGTTATCAAAAGTATATTGCGAGGTCTTTACCCAACATGAGCAATTTTGTTAAATCTCATTTACTGTTGTGTTTATGTTATGTAGTATGACAAAGAAGGCGAGAAATCGATGATAAGAGTAGTACCAACTTTTCAAAACTGAATTCTCACAACAGTGATTTTGGCAGTTCGCCCCTTCATCATACAGATAAATTAGGTGTTTGCCCTTTTGTGGTACAGCTATTGCTATCTATGTGCCACTTCGTCATGAAACGGATGGATTGGTACAAATGCATGCATCATCTTAGAATGACAAGGTTCTAACTCTCTTCTGTCAACTTTTGAGAAATTGATGACCGAAGTTTCATGTGATTATAGCTTTCAGAGATATGACTTTTTTTTTCATTTTAGTAATAAAAATTACACATCAAATGTGCTTGACACTTGGACACACAATGGAGAAGGTCTGTAGAAGAACTATGTGTAGTGTGTAGTCTGTTACTCAGTTCAGCCAAACAAATTTTATCATTTGTCATTTTAAGGGGACAAATCATTAAGGTGTTGGCAAAATGATTCTGAAAATTCAATTTGTGTTTGTTCGTTGAAATAATAAATGCCATCAGGGACACTGCTCGAGTGTTAGATAATTTAAAATGCATTTTACATAGAATTTTACGTTCTGCACCGATTTCTATGTGTGGATGATAATATTTCATTCATGGTGCAATAGTGTAACGTCACACAAACCTCAAATCAGACTGCCAGCCATAAATAAACACAACACACCAGAGAATTGAAAACCCTTTTTTGTAGCAATATTTTACAGACAGACGTAATGGAACTTACTGTCGCAGACAAATTGAACAATAACCCTCCTTGTGCTGATGTATTGCAAAATTGTCACCGAATAAATTATTAAGACTATATTAGACTATATAGTTCGTTCACCGAGGCGTGATCGCGGTTTGGTTGGATTTTCTCAACTATTACGAAATACAGCGTCCTGAATTTTTGCATGCAGTCTTGCATTTATTATGGCCCTACAAATCTTGAATTTGAAGTCTGTGCACAGCACCGTTCTTTCAAAGCGGCGAATTCCTTTGATCTTTTCTCTGTTTTCAATTTTTTTCTAATAAATCCCAAACCCCCCTGTTCAAATAAAATAATCTTCTCACAACACACATGCACCCATATCCGGGATGTTATGTGTTTCTTCAAATCCTTTGGCATTATTAGTGTGTCACGACAACAGGACGTGAACAGCTTACTGAAGCATGGTAAAAAGCAAACCGAATTTAGATGAAAAGAGGCCCTAGGCTATTAAAAAGTTTAGCTGTGAGGCACCCCCCCCCCCCCCGGTCCTCCACCTTCACGCCTGGAAGAAGACGGAAGTGTTTTAAATAATTTATTTTCCGTGACACCGATGATCGTGATGATATAATTATATCATATGATATAATTATATCATATGATATATATTTAAAATTCCGCACTTCTCAGTTCATGTGTTCAACATTTGAATTAGACAGATGATACTCAAGGTAAAACAAACAATACTCAGTGCAGCTGTGAGATTTCAATAAAGATGCCACCAGTTTTTACCCGATTAGGATACCCTCTAAAACTCACGGCTTCTACTTTTATTGTAGGCTAAGTGTTCCCATGTAAAAATATTTTTAAGATAATAATTATTACTTTAAAAAAACACACACAAAAAAACAAAAACATGCTCGTTAAAAACATACGCTGAAAAAAATACCAACAGCCCCTCATGGGAACAGGCTTGTTCAGTCTCAGAAAGTTTTGAAAACCAGGACTATTTGTAGCCTCTGCGACCTAGCAATGCTCTATATTGAAAGCAGGCACCGAAAAAAAAAAAAAATCAACACTTCAGGGGAGTAGGTTTTAGTACGTTTTCGCTGCATTAATTGTTGGTGCGAACCTGCCGAAGGGTTGTCCAAAGGCTGCATTTTGCAGTCGTGCACGCTATTCCGAGGGTTATCTTCTCGTCTAGAATCTGACTGATCGTGATAAGAAAAGCTTCTACAACCTACGTCGAACACGTTTTAGTGTTCGCACAGTTTAGTAATGGTAGAGATACATGTAGGCCTAGGTTTTTTTTGATAATTCGATCTACTTAATATACTCTTTCACAAAGCGCAAGGAAACAAACTCAGAATCAGGCCACAGTCAATAAAAATCAATTCCATAAGGTTTGATGTGAATTTTCGGGCAAATCTAACAGAGAAAATCGATGTTAACCGACCCCCCCCCCCCCCGCCCTCATTCTACTTCTAGGACAAAAAAGAGGCAGTGTAAAGGTGAAGTATATAGTAAACCAGGTGCTGTTAAATAGAGCCGCCATGTGCTGATTTGTCACGCCTCAGCTGTTGCTGCAGTCAGCGGTTCACATTCCTTGTACTATCTCTTTTGTTGTTGATTTAATACATGTACTGAGTAAAACAAAATAACCACTCCGTGTGGCTTGTTTTCTGGAGCAAGGACCATTATGCAATCTTGTACGTATTTCTATTCAATTCTATCCCAGCAACATGTACAACAACAACAAAAATGACACCAGTAACAGTAATAACAACTACGGGAGCAACAGCAACAACAGGAAAGGAACATTCGCAACGTCGGTAGGCTCAGGTTTTGTTGGGTATTAATTCGTAGTCTCAGAAGGGCTACTAGCGGCAGTAACAACAGCATGAACATGAATATTCTTCTAAAATTAGAGTAATGCCCCTTCGTTTAGACAAGAAATAAAAAACAAAAACAAAGTAATGGGACTTTGTGGGTTGGAATTGTGCAAGTAGGCCTAACTGTGCGACCCGGCTCGGCACTGCGGTGGCACTTTAGTCAGTTGTCCACAGTCCATAATTCCGTAAAAAACGCAAACACGCTAGCTTTTTTGTTGATTTGCTCTTTGGTAATATAAACTGACCTCTCCGTGTGGCCTGACTTCTGAAGCAATGGAGAACATGCAATCCTGTAAGTATTTCTCTAGATCTATTGTTTTTGTTGACACAGTAACTTTGTGGTAGACATCTAGACTTATGTCTCCACATTGTCGTATCAGGTAATCTTGAAGACAGCGGTCGCAGTTGATATTGTTATTTGTTGCTGCTGAAACTGTGCAGTAGTTGTTTTTGTCATTAATGTAATGAATGCATAAAATGCTGCTTGCTGGACATTAGTGGGTTGTGTAGAAAGTGGATAGCGTTTTTGTGTCTATGTTGACAGTACAGTATTTATTGTTGGCGCTGTTTTAAGTTACGTGGCCATTGTCATCGTAGTCGTTGTTTGTAATGGCTTGTTCCATGTTTGTCTTGCGCAAGCCTATTATTTAGTACGGCAGTTCTGAGACATCATAAGTTGACGAGGATTGATTTCTTATTGATGTGTATGACAGTGACATGGCAAGATATTTATAGCATAGGCCTATATAGTCTCCTTTTGAGCAGTTTGTTGCAGCTGGGATTAAATGCATGTTGATGCAGCTCAGTGCACCTATCTGACTTACGATTTGCAAACAAATCATCCAGCCCACATCAGCATGTGGTGTTGTGAGAATTGATTTTGATACAGCTCCTAGTTACATCATACGAGCTCTTCCAACCCTGTTAGATTTGTGTGTGTGAGTGCATATGTAAAAGGGTGTGTGACTGGAGGAGGGGCCTCTAACTCTTTAACTACGAAGCATCTAATATTAGACGCTTGCGCCTTCGGTAAACTACTAAGTGTCTAATATTAGACGCCCAAATTTGGCCGCTAACAGGAAGGAAGAAAAAGCTGGCAATGGGGTTAGCGATGGCTATTTTTGTTTTCCTTCTAGATCTAGATCTAGTTTCCCGTTTTCAGGCAAACAAAAAAAAATTACGTAAAAACTAGGAAAAAAATTCTGTTGTTAAAGTAAAAAGAGCAGACCAGGTCTCTGTTGAATCAGCAGGAAACTGCCCAAGTTCAGTGGTGGATGGTGGAGAAAAGGGGTGGTTAGGAAGGTTGAACATCCTAACAGTAACACTTACATACATTATGCATGTGAACAGAACACCCATAATATAATTGATTGTTTACAGTTCTAACTGTTCTAATGTACTGGCTGTAATCCGTCTTTTGGGAGTCAGCCCTATAATCCATCCTTGGTTTATGAGGAAGGAGTACCATATGAGTTACACAACTTTAGTCGGGTGCATATTTCATGTTCTCAGTGCTAAGTGTTAATTGCCGAGGAGCACAGTTACTATAAAAACGTCCGCCTAGAGGAATAATTTGCCCGGGGGGGGGGGAGAGTGCAGTGCATCCAGAGCTGCAACAATGTCAAATATATCAAATTTTGACAAAAGTTGAGTTAGGATAGTTCACCATGTGGCCCTGGATCTGGAGATGGTATATGAAGTTAAAAATTATCATCATTGTTATCATAATTATTATAATTTCAGACCTGGGTGATGAACCCAAGGAATACAAACTGGACACGACAGGTCTGTCTAACATCCAGTTTGGTCATGAACTGAAGGTGAAGGAATTTTTACTGAGACCAGACATGATCTTTCTGAATCATGGCAGTTATGGGACTGTGCCCAAGCGTCTTCTGGACATACAGGCAAAGTAGGTCTGTGTGATTGATAGGTTACCCAGATTTATTGTTTAAAACAGTTATGTTTTGTTTGTATGATGTCAAATGCATGTCTTGAATGTTCATTGAAATTGTATGCTTTTAAGTGCTGCTTTGAGCACTATTACATAATTGTAGTAACACTAAGATTTCAACCAAAACCTCAGGGAGGTTAGTCCATCCAAAAAAGGTAAAGAAAAAAGGTTCATTACACATTAACAATGAAAAATATCCTTGTGGGGTAATGATTGGTACCCTTGTGGGATATGTTGCGTTTGATCACATAATTATAACTTGAGAATGAATGTTCTGTTGCTCCGATGGTTTAGACACTGCCAATCTCATATAGATTTGAATAGACCTTCCTTGGAGTATCTATTATATATTTCAGTAACTTCCAACCTTTGGCATGACTAACTGACCAAACTGTACACTCTTCAGGCCTTAAATTTGGCAGGAAGGTGGCAATTGAGATAAGGAAGATGATGGCTATAATTAAAAATTGTTTACTTCAAGAATGTATTTTTAAAAAACAACGTTTATTGCTATTTAAGATCTGTATTTTTGCATGTTTGTTTCATTTTACATCCACCTTGGCTCCATTCTGTTATAGTACGTGCATGTCATAAAGAGTAACCATATCAAGCTTGATGCGCAGTGTCCTGGCGCGCATGAGTTCTGAAGCAGGACTGCAGATTACTACTTTTATTGCAAGAGAGAGAGAAAGACAGAGAAAGAGAGAGAGATTGGGGGAGAGAGCACATGATTGTTTATTCTGGGCATTGCCCGGTACGTCATCTGGTATAATATATGTCAAGATAAATATCATAGTATTTTAAAAATCCTTCCATTTATTCAACTGTAGAGAGTAGGTTGGAACACTCTTGTTCAACACAGTTATGGTTTAAAATCGGTGAAACTATGGAAAATATAACAGAGTGCATGTCCATTTTAGAATATATGCACTCGTACAGGTTTACGAGTTTGCATGCATAATTTGATGTTTTGTAGAATTTAAGGCTCGGCGGTTAAAAAGCATTGGAGGCATTACTCATACTGCCTTTTTAATATGATTATTATTTCTTTTTATTTGTTTTAAGTCCAAATTAATTTTTTTTTCTGGTGTCCCATCTTTTTAGATACAACATTGAGAGAGAGATGCATGCAGATTTGTGGTTTCGCCTAAATGCTACGATATATGTGGACAGGGCCAGGGAAGCTGTGGCAGATTTTGTTGGAGCGGATGTAGAGAACCTCGTGTTTGTGGACAATGCAAGCACTGGTACTGTATCATGACTCTAGTGTTTGCATTTTTATGTCATGTTTGTAACCATTTCAGCCATTACTCTTTTTTTTTTTTTCAACCCCTTGGTGATGTGAGTATTTTGGATGTTACCCATTTAGAAAGATGGGGTTCACAGGATAAAAAAAAGATCATGTTTACAACAGCAGGTCCGTAGATTTTATGAAATAAGCATTTTGATTGGCTAAGATCATGATACTGGCCCCATCATCTCTTTTATTATAAAATAATTGGGCTGATCATCGGTCCTGTCGTCTTCTAACGATTAATAGTCAGCTTTTATATTCCACTACTATAATTTGGTAACGTGGGGACTTTTTTTTTTATATTTAAACCATCTGAATGTACCATGATGAAACTTTTCTGAGCTCAAGCATAACAATAACTAGGTTTTTGCAGAGAATAACTGGACAAATAATTGTTTGGAAATATAAACAGAAGACTAAATATAATGAGGCTGTAAATTTTTTTTGGCGACTTTTTAAGAATCTGATTCACTACTAAACACCGCCAATCCTTAAAAAGCTCAATGTTATCATCTTTCGGTAGCTGGGTGGCACCCTCTGGTGCAGCATTAACCCAGCCATCAAGCCTATGGAGATCTGACACAAAGGATTAATGTCAAGTTTGCACATAGGAATGACATCATTCCTACATAGATCTGCTGGTTACAACATCATGCCAGTGTTGGTTTGATGTAAAGAATCTGTCTCCATGGTATTCCTATAAACCTTATGGAAATCCTGTACAAATGTACATCAGATTGATATAGTAGGGACGTTGACTAGGAAATTAGTCAAAATATGGCAAAAAAGAAAAAGTTGTAATATAGCAAAGAAGATAAGAAATAATACCATAAAAGGCAGAGGAAAAGGAAAGACAAATCAAGTTTTTGATCAGTTGATGTTCAGGAAACACATGAGACAGGAAGGAAAATTCAACCAATAAAACAATTGAACAAATGAAAAAGTTAAAGAATAAGGAATACATAACTTTGTAAGCCCATGTGTGTAGCGGGTTATTCTGCTTGTTTCTTACATCTTCAAATTTTAAGAACCCAGTGCTACCGGATAATGCAACCACAGACACTGTAAATGATCATGATATTCCGATTCAGTGCGTTTTTCAAAAGTTACACTTAAAAGCTAGAATTCGGAAGACAGGAACTACGGTCTTGAAAATCGGAATACCGACCTGACTAATCGGAAAATCAGAATAATGCCCGTGTTTAAAGAAAAATCGGAATGATTTCAATCAAATAGGAATGGGTGGCATCTCTGCCTTCACATGACTTAACCTCAGATTAAAGACAATACTCTTTTGTTATTCATATTTTCACAGCTGTAAACACTGTTGTCAGATCTTACCCATTCAAGTCTGGAGATGCATTGCTGGACACCACTTTTACCTATGGATCTATCATGAATCTTTTTTGTGACTTCACATCCAGAATCAGACCAGGTAACATCCAGGTGTTCTTGAAGAATATATTGTGGAATTAATTCTTTGTTTTCGGCTGGTGGTAGGCGAGAGTCCAAATTTAAATTTGGATATAATCCAGTTAAATGGAACAATCCAGTTATCCGGATACAAGCGGGTGAACGGCTTTTGACCTGCTTTCAACTTACTTTTAGAAATCTAGATCGGAGGCTTGTTCTGGACAAGGTAGTTTGTCCCTCTGTCCCGTGTATGCCTAAACGATCTGAAAAATTTTTTTAAAATGCTTCACCTGACACCACCCACCCCACCCACGGACACTTGCAAAATTGCATGTGCCTCAAAATGAACCCCTGAAAAGAAAAATAAAGAGAAGAAGATCAAAAAGATTAAAAATGAACTTATCGACCCCTTTTTGAAGACAACAAACTTGCATGCTGCAGTCAAACTGGATTGAGGGTTGAGGCCTGATTTTCTTAACTGATCTAAAATTTTGATTATCATCTGGATTCACAGGTATTTTGAAGTGGAGGATCCAAAAATACGGATCCCTCAAAACATAGTCTTAGTTGCTGCTCAGCACTACTAGTGTCTGCAACTTGGGAGTCTTCTGAAAATTCTTCATAACTTTTTTTTTTTAACCTGTTTTTGAGGTCTTTTGAAGGCTACAGCAGGTTCTAATGACTGAAAGCTTAGGCAAACAATTTCATTTCAGCTTCATTTAAAAGTTTCCTGTTTTTTTTTAATTTGGAGTATAGTTTCCTGTATTTTGTTCCTAATATGGCATCGTGAAACAACATTGGTCAGCTGTTGGAGCCATAGCCTCAAAGCAAAGCTAGCTGTTGTTTGGGGACTGTCGTGTAATTACAAAGCCAAATAGAGAAAATACTGAGTTGTGTTCACTGTTCAGCTATAATTTTCTATGTAAATTAGTGCGGTCCCCTAACAACTGCTACAAACTTTTGGATTTAGGTTTAACGAGGTTCCAGCGGCCAACCGACGACATGTTTTTCTGCCTTTCTTACAGCATTTCGACATTGTTCCAAATTCTGTTGTGTTGTCATTGCTTTTGTAAGTTTTTTCTTGTTTTTTAAAAGTGTCTTCCTGAGTTTCATGGAACCAAAAATTTAAAATCATTGATCTCTAAGATGTCAGCTTCATTTTTCTGCAGATGTGGAGCGAGTGAAGCTGGAACTAACTTTCCCCATCCAAAGTGAAGACGACATCCTTGAGAAGTATGAAGAAATTTTCCAGCAAAAGCCAAACATCAAGTTTGTCATCATTGGTAAGGCATGTTGTTGATAGATAGAATCAGTTTTAATTAATGCAGGATGGTTTATTTGGTTCTTGTTCTCATTAGGCATTGTCCGCCCACTGCAGGATGTAGCCCTCCACCAATGATCTTCCTCTCTGTTTTTTGTCCATTGTGCCCATGTCTGTCTGCTCCAATTGTTCATGCCTTGACGTGGAGGAGTGGCTTGCGTGTCCCAGTGATCCCAGGAGCTAAGCCAGCGGAGGCCTCGTGCCCCTGATAGCTTTAAGCAAGCTGGACAGGTCATGGGGGAAGGACCAGACAAGATTGAACAGACCGGCCCTCCAGGTTCGGGGGTTGGGCGTAGGGCTAACAACCCTACCCTGAAATCCTTGTTGGGGTGACCTTACTTGGAGAAACAAAAATCGTTATGGAAACAGCAACATGGAAAAACCAACGTTCTGGATGTGATGGACCTTCTGAGTACCTCGCGACTCGTATGAATGCAAGTAGTGAAAGCCGAAAGGAAACTGCTAGCAGGATGAAGGAGGAACTGAACACCGCCAAAACCAAGACCAGGATTGGATACTGGAATGTTAGAACAATGTATGAATCGGGTAAGTTAGCACAAGTAACATCAGAGATGAGGCGCTACAACCTACACATCCTGGGTGTAAGTGAGAGCAGATGGACTGGATCTGGAAGGATCAAAACATCCACTGGAGAAACCGTTCTCTACTCTGGAAGAGAGGATGACCAACATCATGAAGGAGTAGCCATCATCCTAAAGAAAGGACTGGACAAATGCTTGTTGGAGTGGAAACCAGTCAATAGCAGACTGATGAGGATGAGGATGAAAGGACGACACACAAACATCACTGTCATCCAATGTTATGCACCAACCAACGAAAACGACAACACAGACAAAGACGACTTTTATGAACAACTCCAGGGGGAAATGGACATGACGCCACGGCATGATCTCATCATTGTCATGGGAGACCTCAATGCTAAGGTAGGTAAAGATGATATAAATTATGAAAGAGTAATGGGAAAACATGGAACTGGAACAAGGAACGACAATGGAGAAAGGCTTGTGGATTTTTGTGCCTTGAACAACTTAGTCATCGGAGGGACCCTTTTCACACACAGAGAAATTCACAAACTCACATGGAATTCTCCAAATGGAAGAGACAAGAACCAAATAGACCATTTGATGATTAACGGTATGTGGAGACGATCCCTTCTAGATGTGAAAGTGAAAAGAGGAGCTGACGTAGCCAGCGACCACCATCTAGTGGCAGCACTTATCAAAATTAAACTGAACAAGACCGGAATCAAGACATCAAAGCAAAGACACCTTAATATTCAGGAACTGAGAGATGCAAGTGTTAGAAATGCCTTCAACATACAAGTCAAGAACCGATTCCAGGCTCTACGAGAGTCTGATAAGAACAACCCTAAAGAAAGAGGAATCGATTCAGAGTGGAAAAGAGTAACTACAGTGTACACAGAGAGCAGTGTAGCCTGCCTTGGATTTAATGAGAAAGGGAAAAGCAAGGAGTGGATCCAACAAAGAACATGGGATGTGATCGAGGAGAGGAAAGTCATGAAAAAGAAACTCCTACAAGTGAAATCGGAAAGGCTGAAAGAGAGGTACCAACATAGCTACACAGAGTTAAATAAGAAAGTGAAGAGACTAGTAAAGAAAGATAAACGAGAAGCCATGGAACAGCTAGCGGCAGATGCGGAGGAGGCAGCAGCAAGAGGAGAACAGGGTAAGCTCCACAAGATCACTAAGCGCATTTGTGGCAAGTACGGTGGAAGACCAAGAGGGACAGCAAAGAATACATCTGACGTGATACTGCGTGTCGTAAGAGGCGACTAAAGGTGCAAAGGTCCTGGTCTCCCGAGAAGAGCCAGTTGGCGGTGGGCCAACTACCCACCCTGTAAAAATAAACCAGTTACAGAAACACAAGCAAATACTTTAAATCAGTCTTTTATCTTGGGAGAAGGGGGAGCATCTGCACCTGTAGATTCAATGAAGGACAATGGACAAAGCCGAAAGGACTCCACTGGCCCGACTGCTCCTTCATCAAACAAGTCACTCCGGATTGCGTCGTGGAATGTCCGCTCCATGTATGAAGCAGGAAAGAGTGCCCAGGTTACAATGGAGATGAGGCGATACAGACTGCACATACTTGGAGTTAGCGAGACCCGCTGGATACAGTCCGGACTGAAACAACTTAATTCTGGGGAAAAGATTTTGTATTCTGGAAGGGAGGACAAAAAGCATACAGAAGGAGTAGCGATCATCTTGAGCAAGCACGCCCAGAGGTCACTGAGGGGATGGGAACCCTACGGAAGGAGAATTATATTGGCATCATTTACTACAAAGAACAAGAACATCAACATGAACATTGTGCAGATATACGCCCCAACAAATGAAGCAACCGATGAGGACAAGGACGATTTCTACAACCAGCTTCAGGAAATAGTTGACACATTGCCAAGAAAAGATGTAAACATTATAATGGGAGACGCCAATGCCAAGATAGGACAGGACAATACAGGGTATGAGGACATTATGGGGTGCAATGGTTTGGGACAAATGAATGAGAATGGAGAGCGGTTTGCAAGTTTCTGCGCATTTAACAGCTATGTGATTGGAGGTTCAGTATTCCCACACAAGAGGATCCATAAGGCCACTTGGATTTCACCGGATGGAGTAACTGAAAACCAGATTGACCACTTTTGCATCACCCGACGATTCAGACGCTCACTGGAGGATGTCATAGTACAGAGAGGAGCTGATGTTGGATCTGACCATCACATGCTGCTGGCAAGACTCAAACTCCGCCTCAAGAAACAAGGTACCAGAGCAGGAACAAAGAAGAGAAAGTTTCAAGTGAGCCTTCTGGATGGAGACAAGAAGGAAGAGTTCCAGCTGACACTGAGGAATAGATTCAAACCCCTTGTTGACCTCGAAGAGACAGTAGATTTGGAGACTCACTGGGCTAAGGTAAAAGGAGTATTTACATCGACATGTCAGGATGTTCTTGGGGAAAAGAAAGTGGAACACAAGGAATGGATCAGTCAAAAATCACTGGACTTGATAAGGATAAGAAGAGACCTAAAAGAACAGGTAAATGCAAGTCGTACAAGAAGCTCAAGAGTTGGTAACCAGGAAGAGTACCGAGCATCAGCTAAAGAGGTCAAAAAATCAATTTAAAAAGACAAAGAGGAGTTCATAGGAATGTTAGCAGAGAAAGCAGAGAAGGCAGCAACAGGAGGACACACGAGGATCCTCTACCAGACTACAAAGACTCTTGCTGGAAAATATGGAAAACCGGAAGTTCCTGTCAAGGATTACAACAGGCAGGCTATTTTTGGAAAGGAAGCTCAGGCAAAAAGATGGATAGAACATTTTAGTAGCCTCTTGAACAGACCTCCACCAAGCAACCCACCCGACATTCTACCCGCAAGAAATGATTTACCGATCAGTTGCGACCCTCCGACTAAAGCAGAGATTAATGATGCCATAAAGCAGTTAAATCGAGGCAAGGCAGCTGGACCAGACCAGATCCCACCAGAGGCGCTGAAGGCAGATGCTGCTGGGGCTGCAGAGGGTCTGCACTCACTATTCTCGAGGATTTGGATCGGAGGCAAGTTTCCAAAGGACTGGAAGGAGGGACACCTCGTGAAGCTTCCAAAAAAAGGGGACCTCAGCAATTGTAGTAACTACAGAGGAATCACACTTCTCTCCATCCCAGGAAAGGTTTTCAATCGGATTATTCTCAAGCGAATACAGAATGCAACAGACCCAAAACTTCGTGAGGAGCAAGCTGGTTTCAGGAGTAATCGATCAACCACCGACCAGATCGCCACGCTGAGAATTATAGTAGAGCAGTCGCTAGAGTGGAACTCCCAACTGATAGTGAACTTCCTTGACTACGAGAAGGCCTTTGATAGCATCGATAGAGAAACGCTGTGGAGAATATTGAGACATTATGGAATCCCAGAGAAGATGGTGAATCTTATCAAGAGCATGTACGAGGGGACAAGTTGCAGAGTTGTACACGATGGTGAGCTTACTGACAGCTTTGATATCAAGACTGGTGTTAGGCAGGGTTGTTTGCTGTCCCCATTTCTGTTTATTCTGGTGATTGATTGGCTTATGAAAGAAACCACCAATGGAGGAAGAAATGGCATACAATGGACCCCATGGACACAGCTGGACGATCTAGATTTTGCAGATGACTTGGCACTATTGTCGCACACACACGACCAGATGCAAGCAAAGACTACAGCTCTAAACAAAATTTCAGAATCTATTGGATTGAGGATACATCCTGCGAAGTCGAAGGTCCTAAAAATTGTTGCACCCCCAAGCGAACAAGTCAAAGTAGGAGATCAACCACTGGAAGATGTAGAGTCCTTCTGCTATCTTGGTAGTATCATTGACAATAAGGGAGGAACAGAGGCAGAAGTCAAAGCACGAATTGGAAAGGCACAGGCAGCTTTCACATCCTTAAGCAAGATTTGGAGAACCAAGGATATATCTCTAAAAACAAAGCTGAGGATATTCAACTCGAACGTGAAGTCAGTCCTGTTGTATGGATGTGAGACTTGGAATGCGTCCCAGGCCTGCATAAAGAGAATCCAAGTTTTCATCAACAGATGTTTGAGGAAGCTACTTAAGATCAGATGGACAGACAAGGTCAGCAATGAAATTGTTTGGAAAAGAACAAGACAGAGCCCAGTCAGAGAGGAAATTGGTAGGAGGCGATGGAGATGGATCGGCCACACTCTCAGGAGGCCAGGAAACAGCATCGCGAAGAAGGTATTGGATTGGAATCCCCAGGGCAAGAGATCAAGAGGAAGGCCGCGCGGAACGTGGAGAAGAGCCAGAGAAAATGATGTGCAACGAAGCGGAAAGACTTGGAATAATGTAAAGAGACTGGCCCATGATAGAGAGGGATGGAAAGTGTTTGTTGGTGGCCTATACCCTGATCCAGGGTGAGAAAGGCAATGACGGTGGAAGACCAAGTGTTCCAATCAAAGACAAGAATGGGAAACTACTGACTACAGAACGAGAACAGGATACACGCTGGACAGAGCACTTTCAGGAATTACTAAACCAGCCACCACCTGAAGATAGAATAATAATACAAGATGCTGCTGAAGACCTTGACATCAACATAGATCCACCAAAGAAAGAAGAGATAGTGGCAGCAATAAAGAGCCTAAAAAACAGCAAAGCCCCAGGAAAAGACAACTTGACTGCAGAACTGTTCAAAGCAGATCCGGATCAGTCAGCCACCATCCTTCAGCCACTGTTTACAGCTATCTGGGAAGCAGAAGCAGTACCAAAGAGCTGGAATGAAGGCAGAATAGTGAAAATACCCAAGAAAGGAGCACTCAGCGATTGCAACAACTGGCGTGGTATCACTCTCCTTTCTATACCCAGCAAAATCCTTGCCAAGATCATTGTGCAACGTATGTCAGATGCTGTGGACAAGACACTGAGAAAGGAACAGGCCGGATTCCGAAAGGGGAAAGGATGCATTGACCAGATCTTCACACTCCGAAACATCATAGAACAGTGTTCAGAATGGCAAAGGCAGCTCTATGTGAACTTCGTTGACTTCGAAAAGGCCTTCGACAGCATCCACAGAGAGAGTATATGGCGCATTCTTCGGCACTATGGGATTCCCAGCAAGCTTGTTGAACTCATCAAAAGCTTTTACAAGAACTTCAGTTGCAGTGTCGGAAACAGTGATGCATCCTTTGAAGTGAAAACTGGTGTACGGCAAGGATGTGTGATGTCAACAATTTTGTTTAACCTCGTAATCGACTGGATTATGCGGAAAACTACAGAGGATGCACCAAGAGGCATCAGATGGACACTCTTCGACAACCTAGAGGATTTGGACTTTGCGGATGACCTTGCGCTATTGTCACATAGTCACCAACACATGCAAGATAAGACGCAGAGACTACATAATTTTGGATGCAAAGTAGGCCTTCGGATTAGCCAGAAGAAGACAGAGATTATGACCCTAAATGTAGACACTCCAGCACCAGTGCAAGTAGATGACAAGAACCTCACCACGACGGACAAATTTGAATACCTTGGTAGCATTATCAGACCAGAGGGTGGCACAAAGGAGGACATCCAAAGTAGGCTGGGAAATGCAAGGGCTGTCTTTCAAAGTATGAGCAACATCTGGAAATCGACACAATACGGCATTAACACCAAGATCAGACTGTACCAAAGCTGTGTCCTATCCACACTCCTGTATGGATCAGAGTGTTGGCGAATGACAGAAGGTGACCTCGCCAAGTTGTCTTCCTTCCACACCACATGTCTTCGTAGGATTCTCCGCATCTTTTGGCCAAACAAGATTTCTAATCAGGAACTACTAAGGCGATGCAAGCAAGAAGAAATAGCCAACATCATCACGAAGAGACGATGGAGATGGCTTGGACACGTGCTGCGAAAGGAAGCAAATTCTATAACCAAAACAGCACTTCAGTGGACACCGGAGGGACGGCGCAAGCGAGGCAGACCCAAGGCAACCTGGCGGAGAACAATCGAGGCAGAGATGAAATCCTTCAATCACTCATGGGGAACTCTCGCAAAGATGGCCCAGGACAGACAGGGCTGGAGATCCTTTGTTGCTGCCCTAGGCACCAGTGGGTGCAACAGGAAATAGTAGTAGCCCATGTCTGTCCACCTGTCTGCACAATATCATCTCTCCATCCTCTCTCGGGACATCCCTCTTGCTCTCTTTCCTTTTCAAGGCCTCCGTTCAGTGCAACGCTTCGTCCATCTGTTTTCTTTCATTCCACCGATATGGCCAGTCCATTTCCATTTTTGGCCATAGTATGAATTTCACGATGTTTATAAGCTGGGTCTGCCCCGAATATCAGAATGGAGGATTTTACCATTAAGTTTTATTTTGAGAATTTTGGCCAGTCTTCATTACTTTATTTGAATTTCTGAGTTCCTAGAAAATACATACAGTTTCATGTGCTGCTAACAATAGGGCATCTCATACATAATGTCATAGAATAAAAGGATACATATCCTTATGATTTGAGGTCTTTATTTTAGGAGGTTCGCTGCCCTTGGCATTTACACCTCACTTTACTTGTTTTATTATTTCTTGTTCTGGCGGGGGGGGGGGGGGGGGGGAGGATATGGATAAATTTTAATCTATTAATTTCAATTTTGCCCGGGCAGCGGCCTTTCGGCCTGCTCTTTTACATATCCTTATTTTAGTGTGGTTTCCTTTTGTATGAACAGGGGTGTTAAAAGGTTTAATGGTGTGTGAAAATGGGGTTTACAAAGAGAGCAAAACTCAAAATGACCATGATTCTATCATTAACTACTACAATGAAAGATTCAGTGCACACCAAGAATCTTGTACGCTGAACGTGTCACATTTCTAACATGTGGCCTAACCCTCTTGTGAGCTAGGAGTTCAATTATGTGTGCATTATGTTCATTGGCTGTCCCCTGCATTTCATTTGTTGCGGTTGTGCTAGTCTATGACCTATGCTGTGACAATGAGACCACACTCTTCACCTTTGTTCTGTTTACAAGTAATCCAAGTAACCATTACATGGATTGTGAACTTCCTCGCCAGCCTATCCATTTCATTGTGAGAGTCAGGGTATATTTCTTCACTTATTGTTGTAATTAGATCTAGACAGCTAGTTAGATTCTTCACCTTTTTTTTTTGTCTTATTACGTTACTGTATTAATCATATAAACGATTTTGCTTTGCTTAATTTCAGTATGACTCATTGTTTTCTAAGTTGAACGTCTTTATTTCTGTTAAATAGATTTTGAACACACCTGTGGGTTATTCATATTGGATAGTTCATGCTTTGTGTTGTTTAAATGTAATTCTTGTCTGTCACCCTTTCATCTCGTAAACTCTGGGTGATTGATGGGGGCCTCTGGTCGGATCTCCTCCTGTACTATCCTGTTATATTCTGTGTATCATCATCGTTTTTCCTAGCACAATGTGACTGTTATCATGTCGACATGCTCTCTCCAAATTCAAACTCAAGCTCGTAGGCATGGTAAGCTGAGTAATGGACCTTGAAATCATTGTTCAAGTTGCACATTCTTGACAATTTTTCTTTGTTTCACATGTTCCAGACCATATCACTAGTCCCACAGCCATTGTTATGCCAGTGAAGAAACTAGTCCGCTTGTGCCATAATCATGGAGCTTTTGTTATGATCGATGGAGCTCACACCATTGGTCAACTACCTCTTGACATGAAAGACATTGGAGCCGATGCTTACACATGTGAGTACAGCCTCATCATCATTGCAGTTTCAGTTGGTGTGTGTGTGTGTGGAGGGGGGGGGGGGGGGAAGGTCATCATTCACTAAGTTAGTAAAAGCCAGTTTTGTTTATTAAGATTTTTCTATTCCAAGAGCTTTATGATTTATAGATTATGCTGTTTTGGCTAGTTGTACTGGAGAATGTCCTAAACTGGACGTTTGCAACTTTTGGACATTATGTTTTTACACTTAGCACTGAACAGGGAGTGTCCCCTCACTTAATGAAATATACCATCCAATGTTGCATCCTTGAACATATGACACAGTATTTCACACTGATATGTAATTAGTAAATTGCTGAGTATAGTAGAGGAAAAAGCACTTTTCTCAGCCAAAGTTGATTTCTGAAAACAGATTTTGGATGATAATGATTCCATAATGAATCTTCTGTTGACATGCAAATTCTTTTCAATTAATAAAAAATTGCCTACATGGGTTAAATGTGAATCTTTGTAATTAAATCCAAGTTAACCCAATACTGCCAAACTGACTTGCACAAGTCTACTCCCCCTTCATGCCTCAGCACAGGTGCCATGCACTGCTCTTATTTATGAAATGTTTGCTGTTTAAAAAGATAAACTTATTGGAACGTGCTTTTTTCTTTTTATAGTTTTGTTTTTCTTTCTACATCACTATCACTATTTTCATTCAATAATCTATAAATCTATATCATTTCAAGTTTTTGTTTCGCCCCTCACCTTTTTGATAAATTGTAAAAAATGCTTAAAATGTGTCTTTTTTTTTTTCTGGCTCAAAATGTTGGAACATTTTCTTCTGATCAACTTAGTTGTGGCTCAAAATCAATGAAAGTATTAAAAATGTAGCGAACTTCAAAACCTTTTAAAATGTGCCCTCATACCTTTACATCTTTCTGTGTATAATATGATATTTTGTAGAATTTAAGACGTAGCAGTTAAAAAGCCTTTCATAATTACATTGGAGCCCTTACATCTGTTACAATATGATTTCAGCCAACCTTCACAAGTGGTGCTACTGTCCTCGTGGTGCTGCTTATCTTTGGTTTCAAGCAGAGTGCGCCTCTTGGATTTACCCTCCCTGTACTTCCTGGGAACTTGGAGAGGCAGTGCCCAAGCAGTTTTATGACCAAGGTGCTCGAGACCACGTGCCATTTATATGTGCACTACATGCGTTGGAATTTTACAAAGCCATTGGCGGAATGGTAGGTTTAAAAAAACCTCTCTTTTTTAATGTTTTTTTTAAAAGTTATGCCGCCATTCTTTGATTTTACTTAGTTATTTGTTGACTGTATTATTTCTACACGAAAGTGTAGTGTAACAGTAAGTACTGTTAGTCATTGCATCAATAATTCTGAGTGCAATTATTCCTGCAGAGATGCCAAGTGTCCCGCATTTTGCGGGACAGCCCCGCATTTAAGGCCTTTGTCCCGCCGTCCCGCCCGCAGAGTAGTCCTTAGGGGAAAATAGTAATGAATTGTTTCGGAACCATCCGATCGATCCCACTTTTTAACAACGAAACTGCCGACTCTTTCGTGCAGAGATTCACAATGTAAATTTGGCTTAGCTTACTTTCAGTTTCACACTTCCGGAACGTGGCTTGGTGCGCACTTGCTACTTCCGCTAATGACCTGAACAAACGCTTTGCTCTGTGAGACTGACGATTTGTTGAGCATTTTATCCAAGCCATCATCATGTCTTTGATTGTTCTCAACATCATTTTCCCCTGTGGATTTGGGGGGGCGTCATGCTGAAATTCCAGATTGCCACGATCAAAGACAGAAATGATGTAGATCTAATCTAGATCTAGACTAGATTCTAGATCTAGATCTAGACCCTAGACTAGATCTAGTTCAGGTAGATCTAGAGTAGCAGAGATCTAGATCTAGTTTTAAAGTACACCACATGCAGCTTCGTAGACTTCTAAGACTTCAAGTTCTCGTACACATTCCTCTTCCTGTTGTGAGTGCCCTCTCTACTAGCCATATTTCTGGCTGTCTTTCTCTCCTCTTCACGTCACATTCTGTCTTGAAGTATTGTGTGAGTGGCTCCCATACTTGACTTACAAGGTTGTTTTAAATGTTTGTTTGTAGTGTATTATTTATGTTGCGTGCATAGACCCCCTAGATCTATGTGTCCCTCAAAATCATGCTTCTTGTCCCTCATTTTGATTTCTTCGGGTTGGCATCTCTGTTCCTGTGACCTAGATCTAGATCTACTGTTGGGCTTGTTGTAAAGAATTTGAAAGATTACCTTGCCTGGGTCGGTGATTAGAAATTAAATGCAAAACATACATTGGGATTAAACTGTTTTTGTACCTCAATACTCAAATTTGTAAACTGTATTTAATATTATGTTGCTCAGCACTTGATTCAGGGTTCACACAAGTCCTTGAAAGTCCTTAATTTTCATAAAAGAAAAAAATAAGTACTCGAAAAGTCCTTAAATTTTGAAAATGATATCAAAGTCCCTTAAAAGTCCTTAAAACTTGTGTTTCAGTTAAAACATTTGAGATTCAGATCTTCCAGTTGCACACTGGATAACTGGTACTTTGAATTAACTGAACTCTACTGTACTGCATTTGAACTCTGGATACAGAAACATCCCATTGTGATGAATGCTGCACACCACCTCTATAGTTGTAATATTTCTTGTGCATAGGTGCATGATTTTTGAATGCTGTATACCAGTAATATTTCTTGGTCATAGGCACACAGGTCCTTAATTTGTTTATTGTGAATCCTTAGGAAGTCCTTAAAATGTCCTTAGAATTAGTTTTCAAGACTTTGTATGAACCCGCTGGATTACATCAGTTATTTTTTCCGGCTGTATTTTTTGCTTCATTCTGTTGATGTTTGCAAGATGTCACTGTTGTTTTTTATGATAAATCATCTTAGTGATTTTTTATATTTTTTTTACAAGATGAGGTATCTGGCATTGCCTGGAACAAACCTGTACTCCCACCCATATTTCTTCCTCTGTGTCTCTGCCTTTCTCTCTCTCTCTTTCCCATAATAAGGAAAGCTTTTTTGCTACAGGTCTCATGTGCCTGCAAAGGCATTATGCTCTTGTTGTAGATAGGGAAATTGCACGCACAAAATTGAATGCATGTCAGACTCCCATGCCCTGGGGCTTATTCAGGGAGCTAACAAAAGAGATCTTTGCATTTTACATTTTTACAACTTTTTAAATAAATTGCCTGAAACTTGAATAAACACAATAGATTGATACAAAAAGCGTTAGCCTAGGTTAGAGAGAAAATTCATTTTACAGTTTCTGATATTGTTTTTTTTTTTTTTTTTTAGGGCTCAGATTCAAAAGCGATTTGGAATGAATTAATTTTGTGCATGACACAGTGATTAGAGATCACCACAATTAGACAGATATATTTATATATAATTAAAAGAAGTTGAAAAATAAAAAAAAAACAACAAAACACACAAAACCAAAAACAAAAAAGAACAAAAACCTAATTTAAAAAGCTACCTATACAGTTAAGTTCCCACATAAATATGTAAAGGAGTTCTAAGTGGCTTGATAGATAAATAAATAGATAAATATGAAAGTACGTATATATTCAGGTAATAGTCAAGTTACTAAATGTATAGCTGTCTATAAGGGCTATCCTGGGGATAGGGCCCAATTGAAGTATTTATTTCTGATACTATTATATAGGCTGTGGTGCTGAGCAAAAAAAGGGTATACATTGCACCACAGTGAAATACTCCCGCGATTGGCTGCCAGTTAAGTTGTGAATCCAGTACAAAATAGCAGTACTGTGCTACAGAACTCTGCGATTGTCCCTTTCCACTTTGAGCCCTGGCCCTATTAATTATCTCGATCTTTAAGATCAAGTGATCAGGATCTTCTTAAGAATTTTTATTGCAAGTCAAAGAACCCAGGAGGCAGAGCATTTACACACTGTGCCCCATATATCTGGAATTCGCTGCCAAATCGTTTGTGAGAGCATCTACCAAGTCAGAATTCAAAACTGGTCCAAAGACCCACCTTTTTCAAAAACGCTTACAGTTCTGAAGGCTCATGCCTAATCCATTTATTTTCTCAATTCATTTTATTTTTGCTGTTTTATTGTTTAATTTCTGCCTTATTTATCTCTATGTACCTATGTTATGTGTTGGTGTGTGTATGTCGAACATAAAAGTGTATACAGTAGATTCTGCATGAGAAAGCGAGAAATAGAGAGTGAGAGAGAGTGAATTGCAGATGGAGATAAAGAGATTTTATGTTCAGCGCCAAGAGTAATTGTTTGGATTGGGTGCTATGTAAATGACCTTCATTATTATTATTATTATTATTTTTATTTTTTTTATGAATATAAGATTGTGTCTGTTCCCACCAGGATAAGATTGTCACGTACACCCGTAATCTGGCAGATGCAGCCAAAGATATGCTGACAAAAGAAGGGCTGGAACACTTGGCCATGCCGGAGTCTCTAGAGTCTCCAAATATGAGACTGGTCAAATTGCCACTTTTCCCCAAATATCCTGTCTCTGAGGTGAGTAGTAAGATAAGATAAGGTGAGATAAGATAAGTAATAGCTTTATCATCCTGTTGTCAGGAAATTAGTTGTCACAGCATCTGTAATAGCACTATAGGAAATTTGTATGATATCAAAGGCACCCAGGTCTCTAACACATACTGCACATTGCTCTCACAATATTACCAGCAAATCATATAATAATGGAGCTTGGACCCAACTTTGTTCCCTCAAAGGCTTTTTTACTACGCAACGTAGAGAAATGAAACTTGGCACATGTATGTAAAATGTATTAAGCCTGTACGTGTCGTGCTCATTTTTTCCTGAAACTCTTTACTTTTTCCAGAAATTTAGTTATAATTATCAGTTATCAATCTATGATTGCGAATACGACGTGATAATGTACTTCCGTCAATTTCGTCATTTCCGCCTCTTACCAGAAATGTAAACTAGAGTTCACGATCCAGCCACGCCAAGAAAACTTTGATACTGAGTATAGTGCTATACAGATGAGGTGAGTGCATTCAAGCTCGGAAGGAAATATTTTTATTATAGATCTCGGAGTGTCAGTCATGCCATGAAAACTTTGTCGAAAGGCTAGATCTAGGCCTCTCACGCATTGAGGGTCAAACTAGAGCTAATGCTCAAAGTAGTTTAAGAAAGGAAAATGTAATAATAATATAAAAAAAAACAACCCACATGATTTTTAATAAGAACTACTGCCGCTCACACAGCTCGGATTTGTGTGACATTTTACATGTGCCTGCCCTTCGACCCGCAAACGGTTCTTTTTTTAGATTTGGAGTCTTGAAAAGGTGGGGAAGTATTTTTTTGAGTTTGAGTTTGCTTTATGCTGCTAATTGACTAGATCTAGATCTTACTCCGATCCTTCATTTTTTACGAACACATGAGCCCATGAAAAATTCTCGGTGCGCACTACTGTGCACTGTGTACTACTGTAATACTATCCTATCTATCTATTGATCACCGATTTTATGTGGATGACCCAGAGTGTCTCGATATCAATGTCTTTGTGCTGATTCCTTTCGGTCTGGAGTGGTGAGCTTTGGTTTTTACCATTTGAAGAATGGGGCAGTTACTAGTAACTATAATGGGTGAGGAACAGGGAGAATCATGACCTCAGTGTGGCCGGGGTTGTAGAAAATATCAGGAAGGTAAAGGCTGAAGCATCTAATGGAACAATCCACTCTGCCTCTGAAGATCGTCACCTGTCTTACTCCACCTGAGGAGTTTCTCACCTGATGTTATGATCTGAGTTTTAATTGTAACCTGTATAAGAATTTGAAGAGTACACTTATTGTGGTTTAGTTAGTAATTGGTGCCAAGCATGGTCAAGTCCTGAATATATGAATATTTAATATGTATAATAATATAGTAATTGATGATGATATTAACCCTTTGCAAAAATAGCAGCCCAGTGCCTAAGGAGGCTCCCACTTTTCCTGCCCTGATGCCTAGGCAAAGAGAAATAACTCTAATTTCCTGACCACTAATATTTTAAAAAATATTTCTGCACATAAATATTATCCAATTTTGGTGAAATTGGTACCAAAATGTAGATATTCTGTGATTTCAAGTGTCCATGAAAAAAACATTTGCAAGCTAAATGCATTTATTTTTTGTCAAACTGGAGAGCAGACATCTCATTTTTAACATGACATAAATCTAAATCACATTGCCAATGAGATGTTGCTGAGAAAAAAGAGACTTTAATATAGTTTATAAACAGCACATTGATAGGACACGCATTCAGGTCCATTGGGCAGATATGAGTATGGTCGCACTGAGTCGCATTAGCCAGATGCAAGGATGTCACCTCGGGTCACATTAGGCAGGATTGGGGTCAAATAAATTAATGGTCCATTGGAACCAATTTCTTTCTTACCATTTCATCTTTCAGTCTATTGGAATCAGTTTCTTTCTTCCATTTCATCTTTCAGTCTATTGGAATCAGTCTCTTACTTAACATTTCATCTTTCAGACTATTGGAATCAATTTCTTTCTTACATTTTCATCTGTCAGTCTGTTGGAAAATGAAAGTGTTAAACAAAGCAAATTATGTTTTCTGCATCTTTTTGTTTCAGGACAATCTCTGGGTGCTGCAAGATGCCATCTTTGGAAAGGCCAAAATGTTTGGAATCCTAAGCATTGTGGAGAAAGATTTTTACTTTCGCTATTCAGTTCAGGTCTATAACGACATGGAGGACATGCGGGCAATGGTGAAAGTGCTTAAAGACTTTGTGAAAGCAAATGTTTGATACATCTTTGCTAAGAGCCTTTACTTCATGACGGGAGGTGTGATATGAATGAGGAAATCATGCAAGAAGAAAGATGAGGATTAACTAAATCCCTACGGTAACTTTTATGGGTGTGGACAGGAACTCTCAATACTATCCAGTTTGAAATTTAGATGTAGTTCAATGATGTTTTTTCTTTTACTCAGTATAAACACAAGACATAATATATTAGACATTAAAGTAAAGGAAAATCAATGAACCAGGATGGGATTCAATATTTCGAGAAGTTGGCTTAGACATTAGTGTTAGACAATCAGTATCCACTCAGGCCGAATATTCAGCATTCCATTGCAAAATGAAAACCAAAGAGCCACATATATGCGGCTTACTGTAGCAAATGAATTAATTATGCTGGAGAAATTATAAGATGCTATGCACATTTTACACATAGAAAATTAAGGCAGCATTTTCCATCTGCGGACGAGATATGACTTAATAAGCAGAGTGTTTGTAATATATTTTTATACAGAGGTTTTTGATTCCAGGCTACATGTGCACTGCATGTAGTCCTGCACACCGATCATTCGAGCTTTAATTTTCTTTTCATATACACAGATATTATACAGAGGTCCTACAAGGCAGTGCATTTGATTTTTTATTGCAGGCTACACATGCGCTGCATGTAGTCTCGCATACCAATCATTCAAGATTGAATTTCTTTTTCTGTTTCATATACCCAGGTGTAATACAGAGGTCCAACAATGCAGGGCATCTGTAGGATATTTGATAGGTTTTTGATTCCAGCCTATACATGCACTGCATGTAGTCCCGCATACTCATCATCCAAGTATTAATTCCCTATTTCAGTACACAGTTATATACAAGTATGTGATATACACTATAACATGGCACAATCAGGGATGAGTTATTTACATGAAAAGACATGATGCGTACTTTAATGTAATGTTAAATATATGTAGTATTATTTGATTATAAAAAAAAAAATATACAGTGGTCAGAGTATTTAATTATCATGCAATTTTGTTTTTTTGCTCAAAGGATGACAGTTTCAAAAATGATAAACTTACTTTTCCTCAGTCCCGACTAGTTTTTTTTATATAAAGCTGTTGTGTTTAGTCAAGCATAAAAATAGTCGTTTAAAAATGTTGTTACGAGAGTAAAATACAATGATTTCTTTGTTGCCTCCCTATTATAAGCCTCGCTCTTGGGGAACTGCTTGACATGCAAAATGTTGTAATGTTAGTAAAATACAATAATGTCTTTGTTTCCTCCCTATTATAAGCTTAGCTCATGGGCAACAGTTAGACACACAAATGTTACAATGACAGTAAAATACAATGACGTCTTTATTTCCTCCCTATTACAAGCCCACACTCATGGGAAACTGTTAGACACACAAAATATTGTTGTGACAGTAAGATACAATGACATCTTTGTTTCCTCCCTATTATAAGCCCAGCTCATGGACAACTGTTTGACACATATTTCATTTAGCATAATTTCCCTGCCTGGAAACGTGTGTGCAGTGCCCTGGCATTGCATAGGAAATCTGAAAGAATATTATTATGGGAAACATTCTAGATCAGAGAGATAGAGATAGACAAAGAGAGGAAGGGAGAGACAAAGAGAATGGTGGGAGCACAGGTTTATCCCAGGTAAAAGACGAGAAAAAGAATGGGAGGACAACCAGGAAGAAGATGGTAATAGAAAGAGAGGGGGGCACAGCATGGATGAGGAAGACATCAGAAAGAAAGGAATAGAAGACATTATTGGAGGGCTACATCCCGCAGTGGATGGACAGTGCCTAGGTGAAAGGTGAATGCCGAGTACCTCGTCTAGTTATCAGAAAAACGGGTGGGTAAAGAAGGTAGGCAAACTGTATTCAATTTTGTGCCGATATGATATCACACTAAGGTCAGTGTTTCTCAAATGTCATATGTATATTATAGCCCTAGAGCCTGAATTTGCCTCAATGAGACATTTCAGCTAGATGTGTGCCATAATTCACCAAGGTTACTTACCATTTCACTTCTTGTTAAATTGTTATTGAGTCATGTTATATTATATAATTATATATGTGTAGCCGCTCGACAAAATGACCATTCTGGTGATATATGGAGATATTGATATCACCAAATGGGTTATTCAAAGTCCTTAAAAATTTTTGCTGTAATTTAATTCGCAGAGAAGATATGGCCTCTCAAATACAGGAGGAAGTGACACAACCATAGTTTTGAGAAAAACGCTTTTAAAGGTTCAGGTTTTAGTCAAAATTATTGGTGGTGACTGGATTCAGAGTCAATTTTGAGGCATTTACCCTTCTCAAACAGGATTATCAATTGGAAAAAAAACTAGCAAAGAGGTTCAACTTTTCAAAAATACTCAAAACGCAAAATCGATAAAATTGACCCTATGATACATTTTGGCAATTTTTTCAAATCAGGTAGTGCCGAGATGTGCCTTATTTTGTCGAGCGGAAACACTTTTGTTTATGTGATTATGCGAAAGATATATGTATTATGTTTGTGCTCTTAACTGCTCTGTCAAAGAGAATCTCCCTCATGGGGAAATAAAGTGATTCTTATCTCTGATCTTATCTTACATCGGAATTCCCAATACCTTTCTTTAGCAATTCAATGGGGATTCTCTTTTTGTGTGGTTGTATGGACAGGACTAGTTCTAGTTCACCCCGGTTCATTTGTAACCAAGATTTACACCTTGATTGTATTCTTTGTTTCCCACTACCATGAGATCAAGGCTTATGTTGATATACGGCCTATGAGATCTAGTCAGACCTAGTCTCTGTACTTGCTGAAGAATGTATCTTATGTGACCATCACTTCAACAAGCTATTTTAAGAATTATCCCTCATGTTACACATGGTAAAAGGGACCATGTTAGTTTTGACTTTCATAATGTTTCCAGTATTATTTTTAATGTGTCGAACCTGTAAAATTAATTTGTTTCTGATTGGTTCATAACAAATGTTGTTTATGTTGATTAAGAAATTGAAACTGCCATTAAAATGTAGTGTTAAAGTGAAAACGCAAGCTTGTCTGTGTGTGATTTACGAAAAGCTGTGATTTGTTGTTGTGAGTGTTGGGGCGGACTTGGACTACATCATTATGTATGTAAGAATATGAGTCATTAACTGTAGTATTTCAGTAAGACTGTAGTAACTCAAAAATATGAAAAATCAATTTTTATATTATTATTAAATCATGTTCAACTACATCCAGGGCCGCATCGAATGATCTTAGTTATAGACTCTTAAGCTGAAAAATAATCGAATAGCAAACTTTCAAAGAGTCATTTTTACAAGACCAGTGGTGCTAAAATAAAAGAGTTTTTTGCTTCTCCTGAAGAATAGTCAAAAATGATAGCTACAGTTTTAGGCAATGGTCACGATTTGCAAAGCTTTGTCGAAATATCTTAAATTCAATCTAAGTTGCCTCAATGTATTCTTTAAAAAAATGTTTATAATTTATTCGTTTTTGATTCAAAGAAATTTTTATCAAGTTTTCAGTCAGAGTACATGTATGAGAATTATATATGTATTGCATCATGTTGGGCAAGTATTTTGCCCATTTTCTTTTTATGTAAGTTGACTTGCAAATTGCCTGACTTTTGAAGAGAATGCATGCAAAATATTTGCCAATAAAACGCAATAATTCCATATTCTGTGTCAACCTGTGCACATAAAAATAATCACAGCAGTAAGAAAAATTGAGGAGCTCAACTTTTACGACACCAAGTCATTGCTTTCTTGAGTAAGGGGTGAATAGATGACAACAGCTGTACAACGAAAAGGTGAACGCTTAAGTAATTTCTCTGTAGGACGAAAGGGTGAGTAAGTCAAATTTGACATATATTTGCTTTTTTGTGGTTATTAAAAGCATATGGCAGGGGCTTTACCCAACACAAGCAATTTTGTTAAATCTCATTCACTGTCGTGGTTATGTCATGTGGTATGACAAAAGGCGGGAAATCGATGATGAGAGTAGCATCAACTTTTCAAAACTGAATTCTCACAACAGTGATTTTGATGGTTCGCCCCTTCGTCATACAGACAAGTTAAGTGTTTGGCTTTTTGTTGTATAGCTGTTGCTATCTGTTCATCCCTTCGTCATGAAATGGACGGATTGGTACAAACGAATGCAATATCTTAGAATGGCAAGATTCTAAGTCCCTTCCGTCAACTTTTGAGAAATTGATGACCGAAGTTTCATGTGCTCATAGCTTTCAGAGATATGACTTTTTTTTTCATTTTAGTAATACAAATTACACATCAAATCCCTTTGACACTTGGACACACAATGGAGAAGGCCTGTAGAAATATTGTGTAGTGTGTCACTCACTTCAGCCAAAAAAATTTTATCAGTTGTCATTTTAAGGGGACAAATCATTAAGGTGTTGGCAAAATGATTCTGAAATTTCATTTTGTGTGTGTTGGTTGAAATAATAATTGTCATCAGGGACACTGCTCAGGTGTTACATTATTTAAAATGCATTTTACATTTAGAATTATACATCCTGTTCCGATTTTGTGCTACTTTACGGCTGTGAAGCATGGACAATTGACGATCGTATGAAGAGATCATTAGAGGCAGTGGAAATGTGGTTCCTAAGAAGAATGTTAAGAATGCCATGGACAGCGAGGAAAACAAATGAAGAAGCCACGAGAGAAGCACAACACACTAGACAATTCATGACAAAGATACGCAAAAGGCAAGCAAAATTCATTGGACACATCATGAGAAAAAATCAACTGGAGAATTTGGTGACAACAGGAAGGCTTGATGGAAGAACAGGCAGGGGAAGACCGAGGGAAAAAATGCTGGACAGCCTGACAGAATGGATGAACATCAGAAAACCATCGGAAATCCTGAAAGAGACAAGCTACAGAGAGGGTTGGAGGTCCATGATCACCCACGCCAGTCGGCAAGGCACCTGAGAGAGAGAGAGAGAGTTCCGATTTTTATGTGTGGATGATAATATTTCATTCGTGGTGCAGTATGTATAATGTCACACAAACCTCAAATCAGACTGCCAGTCATAAATAAGAAACACAACCGTGAATTGAAAACCCCTTTTTTGTAGCAATAATTATTTTACTGACAGACATGACGGAACTTACTGTCACAGACTAATTGAATAATAACCCTCCTTGTGTTGAAATTGTCACCGTATATTATAAAGACCTTGTTCTCTGAAGCCACGAGTTATACATGTATTCGCTCTCGGACCCTATAAAGAATGAGACATCACCTTTTTCTTTTTTTTCCATCAATACGAAATTAGTTTGTTGCTTACCCCAAAATCCCTCCTCCTTCCCCCCCCCCTCTCTCTCTCTCCCACACACACACACACACACACACAAATACGCACACATACATACGCACAAGAGTGAGAATAAAACAACAAGCATTGACATTTTAACGAAAGTCTTTATTAATCAAAAACAGTGAAGAAAAAATACACTCTTAAACAGGTTTAGTGTACATAGCAAGGGTGGGGGACAGTGTTCCCTCTAAATCGGAGTCATATCGGAGCCTGCACACACGTTTTGCAACCAGCCCACAAATGAAATTAGTGTGTGCACAAACGATTAGTTATCTAAATGATGTAGTGATTAATAATTATCCTTATTGAAAATCATCTCTTGGCCAACGGTGTCCTATTGCCCTATGCTGTCAGGAACAAAATTTACTGTGCCTTGCCAAGGGTTCTGATATGCAAGTGGCAATCACATAAACTTGGTATGTGGAGCTTGCACAGATCTACAAACCCCAGCAAAGTATAGAAATACACTTCTGAGAGAAAGGCTCTTTTCCTTCATTTTGTTAGCATAGCAGTGATCCATCCAATAGGCCAATGACAGGAAAGGATTAAACTTTATATTGTTACATTTAACAGATTCATTAAACTGAACAAAATGGTAAAATCTAGAATAAAATCTGAACTAAATATGTTACCTCGTAGAAATCATTCAATTCATACTTGAATTAGATTAAAACATACCAATGCAGTTTTATTAGCCATGAGAGATAGCCATGATGCTATGCCAAAATCATCTTGAAACAATTTCAAGTTTACATCTGCACAAGCATTCACTTCAGTGCACACAGTCATGCTTTTGTAAAAAAAAAAAAAAAAATGCAGAGCATTAGAATTTTGGGCACATTGACTGCTAACCTGTTTACTGTTAGAGGGAACACTGGTTGGGAAATGAGTGACTATAAATTCGACCATAAAGCGTTAAAAAATGTTCGGGAGGTGTTTGGTTCAAAATGAGCTGCACGGTTTGTATTTCTAATTGTCTTCATTGAATCACTGGTGTTCGAACGAACCTAACTCTTGGCAATGTGTTATACACCGTATAACACTATAGATGAACATGTGCCAGTATGCATTTTTGAACAAGGCTGCTATGAAAATTTTGTTCTTCAAACAGTCGCCTGTGGTTTTGAGTTCAGAGCGTCAAACAAGAAGAAAAGGGACTGGTGTTGGGAGAAGGGGACATAGTTAGAAAGTTCAAAATTCCGAGAGAGAATCTGATTATATAAAATGAATTAGTGGAACATTTTAGTTCTATCATTCTCTAACAGTCTAAGAGCGATTCCCAGTCGTCATCATCATCATCATACTATAATGGAGCTACAGGTGAACATGTAAGGTCTTTTATTCACACTTCGTGATTGCGTGACCAAAAAATCAAGAAACTTTACATACTGCCTTAATTTTTTGTGATAAATTGCATTTTGTGACAAAATTCATTCTTTAGAGGCAAATACATGTAATTGTAATGAAATTTCCGATTCTACTTTTCGGTTCTGCTCGACGGGGATGTGTCTCTTTTCCTTCTGCTAGCATGCACAGATTTGGCATCGCCACCTAGAGGCGAATACGCGGAAGTCGTGAATGGTGTCGTATTTTACAAAGCCAAACGGAATTTATATTGAACTTTGTTCACTCTCCAGCTATCGCTGTAGCCCTTGACTGATGTCACTTATTTCAGTATCAATTATTTACGATTTTTATAGCAAACGTGAAAGAGACTCTCGAGAAACCAAAAAGTAGAAAAGTAGTGTCGGAAATTTCATTCTGCACCTGTCTTTGATCGTCGCCATGTCTTTACACATTGCTGGACGGAAATCAACTTTAAATATCAAATTTATTTTATTCTCTGAGTCTATGGGCTAACTAATTTTACCAAATCGATAGGTTGCACTACAATCAAAGATACTACATACAATAAGATGAGACAGCTAGCACGTTTAGCATGCACAGAGCGAAATCTAATGGCGAATACGTGGAAGTCATGAATAGTGCCGTATTTTGCAAAGCCAAATAGGGAAAATATTCAATTTTGTTCACTGTTCAGCTATTGCCGCAGGCCTTGATTGATGTCACTTATTTTGTAATTATGACTTCAATCGTTGTGGGTAAACGCTAGATATTCTTTTTTTTTTTTTTTTTTTTTTTTTAAAGGCAGTAGCACTGTCACCAAAAAAAAAAAAAAAAACGCATCATAAATTTATCACTACATCAAGCATTCTTTTCATGACGTAAGCCATAGGCCCCGCCCCTCCAATCAGCCCGCAAATTGTGTGCACTATTTTTTTTTCGTAGTGCAAAGAAGGGCGTGCCTCATTTTATCCTTTCTAGTATCTTTGCTACAACGGGATACGTGTAGTTTGAAGGATCCTTTACTGTTCAGACAATAGATGAGATTAACCTGTGGAATCACCCCGTGAAATGTTAGCTTTACTACTTCTGGGAGTAGTCAGTGTGATCAGGATGTAGGTAAGGGGGAGGAGATGGGTTGAACTGCCCCTGATCATAGCCGTACACCGTGGTGTTCTGCATAGCTACCACATTGTGCTGAGGTGGGGCCACTACCACAACGTTGGCAGCTTGTGTATTACCTCTGCTAGTAAGGACCACGACTCCCCCAATCAACATGGCGATGCCGCCAGCCAGGGACAGGTGGCAGGAATAATCCAATTTAATGTCGTATTTTTCAAGCGCATCATGATGTCGATCCAAGGCATAGAAAATGATGACTCCGGCTATAGCAGAGATTCCTGTTTGACAAACAAAATAGAAAAATATTATTCCTCGGTGATGCTGTTTCTGTCACTAGATGAGGTTGTCACGAGTGGAGTGAGTGCAATTAAGGGGATTGCTACAGAGCGGGTGTAGAGTAAGAATGGCTCACGGTAGACAAGTAAGATAAGCGTGCTGTCGTGAGTAGTGGGGGGGGGGGTCTGAATGAGGCGAAAGCGCTGTATTACTATCACTGCAAGTTAGAAGGTCCTACGGAACGGACCTGTGAATAAGAGCCCATCGGGCAGACATAAGGGGAGCAGTCGAGAAGACTAGTGAGAGAGTCTTTCCAGTGATGACTGGTATGTAGAACGTTGATTGATTATTATGATTGATGTATTATATTATATTCGTCTATTACCATGATGTGAATAAGTATATGTGAGGAATGTGGAAGTCCGTGATATTGGATATAGCAATGTGCGCCAGGAGCGATAGATGAAAGTGAGTTCATGGATTTGTAGCGCGAGTGAGTAGTGTGTACTCCGATGGAGGTGTGTTACCGTAAGATGTGTGGTGAGTGAAAGGTGAACTAGTGTGTGTACGCTTCATGGGTTGTAAGGAGAGGTGGAGTGAATAGAAATGGTAGGGTATTATACCAATGTAATGTTATTCTTGTAGGTGTCGAGGACGGGCCGCAGAGCCACCTCGATGAGCACAGGGGATAGGCCAGCATAGGGCCGGAGGCCACACATAGGCCAGAAGTGAGGCTGTCAGTGCAGGACAGTAGAGGCACATAAAGTCGTGGCAGTCAGGCCACGGACAGGGACGTAGATATGAGCGTGAATGTGATAATGCACTATTGCCATGTTGAGGGACTAGTGAACTAATAATGCCTATTGAAATGATAATGTCTGTTGAAATGATAATGTGTTATTGCCCTGCTGAGGTGCTAGGGGAATGCTAAGGTGTATGACAATAGGAAGGTGATATTGAGAGACTGCGGTGCCAGTAAATTATTAATGGGCTATTAAGACCCTGAGGGGAGAGGCTGAGGCCGAAGTGCCTTTAGGAGTAACTACCGGATTGTGGATCCGAGGGAGAGTGTGTGTGAGAATACGGCCGTTGTACGGCAGTTGATTTCAATAATATAATGTATGTAATTGCGCTATTATCTGTATAATTATGTTTAATAAATGTGTGAGTCTGATGGATTGTTCTGTTAAGTGTTAACTTGTTTGTTCGTGATTGTTGTCCTGTCATAACTTATTACATCTCCCAGTCTGGGATTTGTGACACTGGGGGCTCGTCCTGTTTACCTGTGGTCATTTTGACATTGTGTATTCGTTATATCTAGTTGTTTTTCTGTTGTGCTAGGAATTCGTGCTGTTGTCCTTGTTCGTGGGATGAATGGAAATTTCATGATGATATGATTTATGTATATTTATGAATATGTATTGATGCATGTATTTTGATGAATATGTATTAATGTGTACTTAAATTTCTGCAGAGTGTGTGTGCCAGCCTGAGGAGTCAAGCGGCCAGAGCTCCGATTAAGGGGAGGAGTTAAACTCAAAATTTGAAAGTTAAGTAAAAGTCAAAATTTTTGTGCCCTGGATTGTGGGCTGTTCCTTTAATCTGTCTTTTTCTCTGTTTTTGCTGTTTTCGTTTGCTGTGTTGAACCTAGTTTATCCTTAAAAAAAAAGGTGTGATAAACTTGGAACTTCGTTCATCACGGTGAACATTCTGTAGGGACCTGTATTTTTGTTTAGATTGTAGCGTTCTATCTTCCTCGTTGTTTTAGGAAGACGTTTCTCTTGTCCTTCTCCTCCCTATCTGTAGATACGTTCTTTTTTTTCAGACTCTGTTCTTGTTCGTACCGTGTTGTGTAATCGGCGTAGTAGGTTACATTTTTTTTTTCCATTATAGTTTTTTTTTGTACAAGCTTTGTCCTAGTCTGGTTCGTTGTCCTTGACGTACTTGTGGTCCTTCTACTGAATTTCCTTATTCTTGTCTTTTCTACTCTTTTTTATTATTGATAGTGCAGTACATTTTATGAATATAGAACTAGTTGTGCTGTAAAGGTAAATTTCTGAATTGTATTTGATACAAGTAGGTGTGGTTATATCTGGTGTGATCTCAGGTCTCTGGTCGTGTTGTTAGTGATCATACCGACAGGTTAGCCGTTTTGGTAATACATACCATAACCATAAATCTGTGAAATGGCGGAACTCCAACAATTAATGAAGTTGGGTAAGGAACTTGGCCTTGAGGGAGAGGAGCTACGCGGCTGGATCAAAGAACAGCAGGCGGATTTGCGCGATGAGCGTGCTAAGGATAGAGAGCGAGAAAAAGAGGCTAAGGCTCAGGAGCAGGAGAGAGAGGCTAAGGATAAGCAAGAGGAAAGAGAGGCTAGGGCTCAACAACAAGAAAGAGAGGCTAAGGCTCAGGAGCAGGAGAGGGAGTTAAGGTTAAGGGAGACAGAAGCTAGGGATAACCAACAGGAGAGAGAGACGCGAATGAGAATCGCGGAGTTGGAAAGCCAAAAGAATGCGCCAACAGAAGCAGTTGAGCGGCAGGTACACAATAAAGGTGGTGTTAGGATTAAGCTCCCTACGTTCGACGACCGGAAGGACGACATAGACGCCTTCCTTTACAGGTTCGAACTGAACGCACAATTGCAATGGGGGGAAAATAAGGAATTATGGGCCACGTACCTGGCATCGCTATTGCAGGGGCGAGCGTTAACCTACTTTAAAGAGCTACAGCGCGAAGACGTGCAAGATTACGATAAGCTGAAGGCTTTGCTGCTTCGCCGATTTGCGCGTACCGAGGAATATTTCCGGGAGCAGTTTAGGCGAGCACGTGCAGATACCAGGGAGGACTTTGCTGCCTTCGTCGCGAGACTAACGGAGTATTTCGCGAACTGGGTAGACTTGGCGCATGTGGGCGCGGATTTTGCTAAACTGAAAGACTTAATGATCCGTGACCAGCTGTACGCGTCGTGCCACAAAGATCTGGTGGCTTTCCTGAAAGAGAACGAACCCGCGACGGTGCAGGAGGCGTCTAAGTTGGCGGAAGCATACCGTACGGCACATCCGTCCAAACCAGTCGCCAGGGCGTACGTCCAAGATGCTGGGTACGTCGCCGTTGTCGAAGGGTCGCCGGCAGGACTTAGGGACAGGTCGCGTCAGCGTGGTGCCTATAGTGGGCAAGCCCAGGGGCAGCGTAGGGGCTATCACCAATCACCGGCATATGGATCCGGTAAGTTTGACCGAGCAGGAGGGCTGGGTCGCGGTAATGGCCGGGGGCGAGTTGTGACCTTTGCCGATGACCGACGGCATAGGGACTTTAGTTCCGGTCGCGAGGGGTCACGGGGACCCAGGCCTAGGGCAGCACAGGGAGCGGAGTGTTGGACTTGCGGACGCGTGGGTCACTTTTCGCGCGAGTGTAGGGCCGCGAAGTGTTGGAACTGCGGTAGAGCAGATCACATCAGCGTGAACTGCCCTGCAGGTAGGATAGCGGCGAACGTGGACAGTGGCTCCAGTCCATGTTCCCCAAATAAATTTCATCATGCGGCTGCGTGTGTTACATCGGACAACGGAGGCGGACAGTATTCTAAGTGTCCCAGTTGTGAGAAGTTATTATCTTCCGGTGTTTTACCTTGTGGGAGAAAGATCCCCGTTATAAATTCATGTCATACAGGAGGTGGTCTTAGGGTTTATCCGGGGTTTGTTGGGGACGAACCGGTCTCGGTTTTACGAGATACGGGATCTACCGTTGTGGGAGTGCATAGAGACTGCATTCGGGATTCACAGCTTACAGGTGAGACTGTCCCGTGCATCCAATTTTCGGGGGCCATTGAGAAATTACCCATGGCAAGAATAATGATAGATACACCTTTCCTTAGCGGGGAAGTCGAAGCAGTCGTTGGTTGTTTTCCAGGCGCCCAGCTCATCATTGGGAATGTATCACGGGTGGTTTCCCCTTCCGATGAGAACGTGCAAGCATGGTCGCAATCAAAAGGTATTGACTTTTGCGCCGCGGTCGAAACACGTCGACGGGTAGCTGATAAAGATAAGATTAGACCTTTGGCTACGCCAGCGATCAACCTAGATATCACGCCAGAGCGCTTGGCGAGATTACAAAGGGAGGATCCATCATTAAACCCATGCTTTGGGGAAGCGCGAACCGAGAAAACGAGGAAATATAAGAACGGGTCGTCCTCCTTTGTTGTTCAGGCGGGCATTCTATTCCGTAAGTATGTAACGGTGTCCTCAATTTTAAAGCAGGTCGTTGTGCCAGCGTTGCTGATCGCAACAGTATTGCACTTGGCACATGATGTCCCATTAGCGGGTCATATGGGGATAGCTAGAACCAAAGAAAGGGTTCTTAAAAATTTTTACTGGCCATCGATCCACAGAGATGTGCAAGTCTATTGTAAGACGTGCAGTGCGTGCCAAAAGACGACGCATAAGGGTCGTACACCCCAGGCTCCTCTTCAGAAGATCCCCACGGTCTCGGAACCGTTTAAAAAGGTCTCGATAGACCTTGTTGGCCCCATTCACCCAGCGACCGATAGGGGGAATCGATTTTTCTTAACGGTCATATGTAATGCTACGAGATGGCCAGAGGCGGTTCCTCTGCGGACCATAACGTCTGAGGCAGTCGCGGAAGCGTTGTTTGCAATTTTCGCTAGGGTAGGAATACCAGAGCAAATTCTGTCTGATAGGGGCGCGCAATTTACGTCGCAGATGATGAAGGAATTGTTCCGCTTATTCAGCATACAACCCATCACTACCACCCCTTATCATCCGCAGGCTAATGGCATGTGCGAGAGATTGAACTCGACGTTAAAGTCGATGCTGCGTAAGGTAGCTGCTGATCGCCCTAAAGATTGGGATAGATATATCCCTGCAGTGTTATTCGCGTACAGAGAGGTACGGCAGGAGTCAACGGGATTCTCGCCGTTCGAAATGATGTACGGTCGTAGTCCTAGGGGCCCAACTGATGTTCTTCGGGACATGATGACGTCGCCATCATCGGGAGACGATGAGCAGATTTCGGTGTTTCAGTACCTTGTTGATTTAAGAGAAAGACTATCTTCAGCGCGCACTATAGCAGAAGAAGCTTCGGGTATCGCTTCGAAAAGAGCAAAAGACTATAAAGATAGAGGTTCCAAACTGAGAATTTTTAAGCCAGGAGACAAGGTTCTGTTGTTGTTACCTACGGACCATAATAAGTTATTGATGACATGGAAAGGCCCTTATGTTATTGAGCGAGTTGTTTCAAAGGTAGATTACGCTATCCACATTGATGGAACGAGTAAGGTTTTCCATGTTAATATGCTACAGAGATTTTATGAGAGACCGCAGTATCTGTGTGCACAGACAAGACCAGAGGAGACTGTCTTCTCTACTGCTTGTACGGGGGTCGTAGACCAGTTGGACTGTGACGTAAGCGACACCGAGGCGCAGGAAGAGTTACAAATTCAATTGCCGGAGTTAACTCCGACACAAAGTTACAGGGACGTAAAAATTAACCCTGACCTTACGAGTTCAAGGAGTAGGGAACTTGAGACCCTGTTAGCGTCATTCCTGGATGTTGTTACGGATTTGCCGGGTCGCACTACGGTGATCCAGCACCAAATAAAGTTGACTTCGGATAAGCCAGTATTTCTTAGACCGTATCCGTTGCCTTTTTCTTCGAGAGATAGAGTCATAAAGGAAGTTGAGTCAATGTTGAAGTTAGATGTGATAGAACCATCAACATCGCCGTATTCATCACCCATCGTCCTCGTGAAAAAACTTGATGGATCGGTGCGGTTCTGTATTGATTTTCGAAGATTGAACACTATTACGGTAGGCGATAGGGAGCCTATTCCGTTTCAGGAGGAATTAATAGCTTCATTGTCCGGGTCCACGTGGTTTTCCAAGATAGATTTAACGAAAGGTTATTGGGAAATCCCGCTTACTGAGGAGTCTAAACAGTACACGGCGTTCCAAACGCCCATTGGATTATTCCAATTTAAGGTCATGCCATTTGGGTTGGTAAACGCGCCAGCGACGTTTGCACGATTAATGAGACTAGTGTTGAAGGACATACCTAATGTCGTGTCATTCTTTGACGATATAGCATGCCATACGTCGACATGGTCTGATCATATTCAGACACTAACAGTAATTTTTCAACGATTACGTCATTTTGGGTTAACTGCTAAACCCGCAAAGATGGATTTGGCATGTCCAGAGATAATATTCTTAGGACATATCGTGGGTAGAGGTGTTCAGAGACCTGAAGTAACAAAAATTGACAAGCTGGCAGGGGTGCAAATCCCTAAAACAAAGAAACAAGTCAGAAGCTTAGTGGGAATTTTAAATTATTACAGAAAGTTCATTCCAAATTTTTCCTCCTTGTCATCTTCCCTTACTGACCTTACTAAGAAGGGACAACCCGATAAGGTCCAGTGGACGTCTGAATGTCAGACATCATTTGATAATTTGGTGACAGCATTATCATCGTCACCCATTCTGATATTACCCGATTTTCGATCTAATTTTATCCTCAGAACGGATGCGTCGGACTCTGGTGTCGGCGCTTGTCTTCTACAGGAGAAGAACGAATGTCTCCATCCTGTATGTTATGTCAGTAGGAAGTTATTGCAGAGAGAAAGTAAGTATTCTGTGATAGAGCGTGAGTGTCTTGCCATTGTGTGGTCCGTCCAGAAATTGGGACGTTATCTCATGGGACGAGAATTTTGTATCCAGACAGACCACAAGCCATTGACATTTTTGTCGAAGAATCGTTCGTCCAGCCCACGCTTATCTAGATGGGCATTGGCTTTGCAGCCGTATACCTTCGTTATTCAACCAAATCCAGGAACCAGCAATCATATCGCCGACTACCTTAGTCGAGCCTAGGGGAAGATTTCAGGAGCTTATACATCAGAGGACAGGAACATTGACAGGATCTGTGTGAATAAGTCGACTTTAAAATATTGACATTATAAATATAATATGAAGAATGGTTGATAGGTTGATTGGTTTTTGATTCTGTATTAGGTATTGTGTTTAGTTAGCTATTGATGATGTGATACATATATGCATATTGCAGGGCATATTGATCCCCATATTTTCCCCTGATTTCGGTATTCTATATACTAGGGGAACTGCTAGGTCATTTTTGTTTTAGTGTACGTATTGCTCACGCTCACTCGTTGACAGTCATCTTCACGCGATTTGAAATTAATTGCATTAATTTTTTTGGGGTGGGGGATGATGTCACGAGTGGAGTGAGTGCAATTAAGGGGATTGCTACAGAGCGGGTGTAGAGTAAGAATGGCTCACGGTAGACAAGTAAGATAAGCGTGCTGTCGTGAGTAGTGGGGGGGGGGGTCTGAATGAGGCGAAAGCGCTGTATTACTATCACTGCAAGTTAGAAGGTCCTACGGAACGGACCTGTGAATAAGAGCCCATCGGGCAGACATAAGGGGAGCAGTCGAGAAGACTAGTGAGAGAGTCTTTCCAGTGATGACTGGTATGTAGAACGTTGATTGATTATTATGATTGATGTATTATATTATATTCGTCTATTACCATGATGTAAATAAGTATATGTGAGGAATGTGGAAGTCCTTGATATTGGATATAGCAATGTGCGCCAGGAGCGATAGATGAAAGTGAGTTCATGGATTTGTAGCGCGAGTGAGTAGTGTGTACTCCGATGGAGGTGTGTTACCGTAAGATGTGTGGTGAGTGAAAGGTGAACTAGTGTGTGTACGCTTCATGGGTTGTAAGGAGAGGTGGAGTGAATAGAAATGGTAGGGTATTATACCAATGTAATGTTATTCTTGTAGGTGTCGAGGACGGGCCGCAGAGCCACCTCGATGAGCACAGGGGATAGGCCAGCATAGGGCCGGAGGCCACACATAGGCCAGAAGTGAGGCTGTCAGTGCAGGACAGTAGAGGCACATAAAGTCGTGGCAGTCAGGCCACGGACAGGGACGTAGATATGAGCGTGAATGTGATAATGCACTATTGCCATGTTGAGGGACTAGTGAACTAATAATGCCTATTGAAATGATAATGTCTGTTGAAATGATAATGTGTTATTGCCCTGCTGAGGTGCTAGGGGAATGCTAAGGTGTATGACAATAGGAAGGTGATATTGAGAGACTGCGGTGCCAGTAAATTATTAATGGGCTATTAAGACCCTGAGGGGAGAGGCTGAGGCCGAAGTGCCTTTAGGAGTAACTACCGGATTGTGGATCCGAGGGAGAGTGTGTGTGAGAATACGGCCGTTGTACGGCAGTTGATTTCAATAATATAATGTATGTAATTGCGCTATTATCTGTATAATTATGTTTAATAAATGTGTGAGTCTGATGGATTGTTCTGTTAAGTGTTAACTTGTTTGTTCGTGATTGTTGTCCTGTCATAACTTATTACATCTCCCAGTCTGGGATTTGTGACAGAGGTATCCGGCGTTTCCCGGGATAAACCTGCTACCCTCCCCCCCCCCCCCCCTCCCGTCGCAGCTCTAAAGGTTGATAATTTTTCACAACTGCCCGAGACTTGGTCTTTTACCGCCGCACCTGTGACCGAACATGCTCCCTCGGGGGTTACCACGTACTTCTGGGCGTGGACTTCTTTAATAGTCTGAATGATCGAGTTTTCACTGACACAAGATCAAAGAAAGAAAGAGAATGAATGGCACAGAAGGAAAGAAAGGAAAATGTTGATTTGAATACAGTATCAAAGGTATATTGAACCAGAAAAAAATGTTTTTTTTTCTTTCGACCATAGAGGAGCACCCGTTTCTAAAATCCTGTGAAGGAATGTTATCAATTATGTTGTCATAAGTCATTTTCTTTTACCCGAACTGAATAATCTTATGCCGAAATACAATTAATTCCTGTACTGTCAGGAAAAAGCTTCTGTGACTCACCAAAGATGTTCAAATTGCATGTCTTCATCATGCAAATTTAGAATTTCAGTCTATCATTCATTTGGAACCCCCCACCAAGTATACATTTCTGGAACGCTGATTTAATTGACTGCGGCAGTCAATGGATGAACAGAATCAGCAGTTTAATTGTCTTATGGCAGTAGTTGTGTTAAAATAGTGTAAAAGATGCCATACAACTTCATGACTGTGTTTATTTCTCCGACATTATCGACTTATCAAGTTGATTCGACATCCTTCATTTTCATTTGGTTCGTTGCTTCTGGGCTGAGAGGCTCCAAGGTGTCAGAGATTATGATTCGGAGTTAACTCTGTGATATATATAGAAGGCTTCTGAAGGTATAATAATTATTTTAAATATGACAAAATAACAACAAATATTACAATAGATATTGAACCGATGTTGGGTAAGCATACAGCACCCATCTTTGCATTTACAACCACTGTGTCATGTATTCAATAGATGAATCAATAGATATAATGTATAATACACGTACTAAAGTAACTGATATTTTAATAATGTCTGTAATTTAGTCACTCTAAAAAAATATGTGCCCTATTGCAGTTCAGTTTAGCATGGGTGCCTTCTGTGGATTTGTCTGCGCAAGTGCAATAGAGAGGACGAAAACGCTAAATAAATGGAAGGAAATGAAATCAGATTTCTAGGAAAATCGTATGATCTTTCTAGTCGAATACCTAAAGTTAAACACGTCCTCGTCGTTTATATCAAAATACATGAAGCATGCGTACACACATACACACCTCATTTACACACATCCACTAAGTAAATCTAGACTATTTTTATCACATAAATGTCTCTTGACCTCTTTCAATAGAAAACAAAAATGTGTTTCATTTTTCACCGTCAACGTCCAGCAAAGCCATATAATACTGTTCCTTCTAATACTGTTTCTAGCATTCTAGTGCCAAGTATTGTATAATTGAAAAATGTCATTTGGTGCCAGTTTCTTTTTTTTTTTATATCATGAAACATAAAATCGAATTGATAGATTTGAAACATTACGATGCAGCAGATTCACGGGTGAGGAGCCTGTAGGGTCGGCGTCATCACCGTTACACAAATTTATTGCGTTTCAGGAATTTTTATCGTGTAGAATGATGGCTTTTTCATTATCGTTTCTTGCGGATTCTTAAATTTTGCACTCCAAAAATAATATTTTAAGTAGAGACACTGTGGTCTAGAGGCAAGGTGCTCGACTCAAATGCCAAAATGTATCGGGTTCGGCCATCGGTCGGTGCTGGCATGTTGGATTTTTTTTTGTTCGGGGGAAAAAATTCCTATCCCTGATCCTATGGTAGGTAGGATCGAGCACCTAGTCTTCTCGGATAAGGACGAACAACTCGGCGGGCCCGTTTGCACGTTGAGCACATTAAAAACACCTTGGCACTTATAGTCGAGAACAGCAGGCTGAATAAGGCCCAAGCAAATTTCTAGAAAACTAATCCCTACAACAAAGAAACCCCACAGAAGCAAGAACATGAAAAATAAAAGCAAGAAATGTGAGGTGCAAATGCCAAGAGCAGCGAGTTTTTGGCATATCGTTACTATACTAGTATGAACCATCATTAATCAGAAAATTGTCTATATATTCGAAGTAGGCACAAAACTTGAAATATTCCAAAAACGGTAGTTTGAATACACTGCTGACCATAAATAACTTTATTACCTTCGCTGTCGTCTCCGCAGTTAGCTCCTCTTTGCACATCATTCATTAACTTTGCAGGCAGGGACAGCCGTACACACAAACATGCATTATGCTGCAGATCAGCGGTTTTGAATCATTTTCAGGCAATCCACCCCCTTTAAGCTCCAGATTTTCTTTGATCGTCCCGGCTTTTTTTTTCTCTCCCCCCCCCCCCCCCACTTCCCCGCCTCTTTTCCTACTCAAACACACGGGAGGATATATTTCACAAGAACACTGACCACACACAAAATTCTGATATTAAATTTTTCAGTGCCTCGTTAATAACTATGGGCCTGTTGATGATCTAATATAATTCACAAATACTCGACCTTTGGACGCAAAAGACTTTTTTTTATTACGCCACATACAGTAACCAGATTTTGCAAGTAGGTTTCAAATACCGTGGCGGGTGCACCGAAATTTGGACGTTGAAATTGCTTTTGTTTTTCAATTTCTCTGAGTTTGCTTTGTACCGTTGACTACTGGCCCCCGATCCCCTTTTTTTCACGAGCACGTGACCCGTGGTGTGAACATTTAATGTCGTATGTAGGCATGTAGGTCACTGCTGTCGGCTGATTTATACCAGAGAGTATAGATGTATAGAGAGGGTTCACTTCCGCCAAGTCGCGAAACTAGGTCGCTGCGGTAAACAAGAAATTGAAGAATTGAAAGATACCTTCTTCACCAAAGATAGTGTGCATATCTGTTTACTGTGGTTTGTGCATATCTTTGGGATGATTGAAACCATTTAGAGCCGTTTGTAAGCTCTTACGCCTCGTGGAAATGCACAAACGGGCATTGTTTACCGCAGCGACCTACTTTCCGCCCCATGCTAACAGTGGTTTCGCACAGCCTCCCGTGTCTTGCAGTGCAAATCGACCAATAGTGAACCCTCTCTATATATATATACTCGCTGTTTATACCTGTGTCTTGCGACTAAAATTGGAACCCAGGAATACCTGTGTTTTGGGGAATGCCATGTTCAGAGGGTAGAAAGTGACGGGCAGGGGCAGTGGTTGAGGGGTCTCCACAGGACGCGGCTTTTAAACTTGTTCATTAAAAGACAGAAAATATTCTATATAAAATGCACTTTAAAAAGAGCATGCCTTTTCTGTTCATAAAACTCGTTTACGCTGTTGAATAAGTTAGAGGTCGCCTTATATTTGCCCCCAAATCATCTTCCAATCATTTTTTCGCCACCATATCCCCTCCTTGGTCATCTTCGCCCCCCCCCCCCCGTCTCACCCACCCAAGCCCCAGTCGCCTTTTTCTTCATTTTCGCACTCCTAGAAATAAAAATCACCAGCGACATCGCCCACGTTGAGAACCTTTATTGTAGATAAAATTTGACAAAATTAATGCGTCACGAGGATGTCTTTCAGCTGATAGTTATGTAGGAGTTGAAATATGTCACGGTTTGACGATTATATCGTTGTAACCTGTGCTGCTGGGGAAAGATTACAAGAACTGAATACATTTTTGTATATTTTGTTTTTGGGTACATTTCTTTCATCCCTAAAATTGGGAAATTTGCCAAAGTGTCACTGCAGCCCAGTTACGACTGGAGCAGCCACGTCGCCGCCACAATGGTAGATTTTTTAAATTTAATTTTGCCTGAGGGGCCGCCCGTTCGGCATGCTCTTCCCGATTTCCTACTGCCGAGGTCTCTTTATCGTGCATTATGTTCACACGGGCCCCCTGAGTTTTTAGTCCTTAACCGAGAGACTAGGTGCTCGATCCTACCTACCATGCGATCAGGGGCAGAAAATGTGAGAAAAATCCCAAAATTCCACCATGCCTGCACCGACCGGGATTTGAATCTTGTACTTTCGGCATGAGAGGCGAACACCTTGCCTCTAGACCACAGCGTCCTTGAGTAGAAGTATACATAGTGCAAATAATTTTTTTTTCTTTTGTGACGAATATGCCATTAAAATGTCTTTCATGTCACCGAGATCTATGTTTCTAGAGAAAGATCGCGAGATATGGATACTTTTTTTTTATCCTTGAGTACAAATTTTAACACGCATGTTGCAAATACTTTTTGGGGGGCAAAATATATCTCGAAAATGTCGCCGGGAGCTATAAAGAAAATTTACGCATTACGTTGAAAATAATGTCTTGACAAAGACATGAGAATGTCTATCAGAGGATGTCCGATATGCATCAGATGAAATGTGTCGCGGTTTGGTGAACATGTCCGTGTGACGCATATTGCTGAAGAAAGATTATGGGATATGAATAATATTTCTTAAGGAATGTGTACACGGTTCTAATAACGTTTCTAAATTTCCTCAACTTTTTTAGAAGTCGATATATTCTCAAATTTCATTTCCGAATTTTGTGTGCATATTACAGAAATTATTTCCATAATGCAACACAAATTTAACTTTAACGAGAAGTTTGAGTTAGAGTGTGGAGAAAGTATGTCGACTCCATAATGGTCAAATGGTGCCAGGAAAAAGAGAAAAGAACGACAAAATATAATAGGACGATAGGACAGGAGGACACCCGACCAGAGGCGGCCACAAACACCCGTATAATAATAATAAAAATACAAAGCATTTATATAGCGCTTTATTTGGTTAACAACCAGGCTGTAAGCGCTTTACAACATTTACACTATATAAATCACACACATTATACAGGCATACTCAGGAAAAAAAAAAGAAGGCAAATTTAGATGGACATTCAGGTGTAAACAGATGACTCTTCAGCTGATGTTTAAAATTCATAAAATTTTCAGTCTCTCTCAAAAGACAGAGGCAGAGAATTCCGAATCTGAGGCCCTTGAAAAGAATTAAGATCTTTCACCCATGGTCTTAAGCAGGGTTCACCAAACTTTTTTCACAGCGGGCCGGATAACTGACAGACTTACAAGCACGGGCCGCAGAAAGAATCTGTTCAATACGCAAGCCAGAAGAGAAACTCGAGAGCAAAGACGATTTTTTTTAATATTAAAAAAGTAACAATTTACTAAAAAAAAAAAGGTCATCAAAAAGGTTAGCAAGAAAGCTTGTCCATCCCGTAGCTCTAGATATCCCTCTATTTATCAAAACAAAATCAAATACCATGGCGGGCCGGATTAACTGATGTCACGGGCCGGATCCGGCCCGCAGTTTGGTGACCCCTGATCTTAAGAGACGTCTTAGGAATTTTAAACTTTTTTGTGTCTGCAGATAATCTAGAATGTCGTGATGGTACATAGGGACTCAAAAGATCGGTTGAATAAGTTTATGCGTTTTTGTACAGTTTGTACATACTTAACAAGAGGAGATGAATAATTTATGTACTAGAAGATGCGAACCTTCAAGTAATTTGAAATGTTCATGTCAACTTTGGAAGCTGTAGAGCTGCAACTGTTGAGAAAATTAAATATGTGTTACTGTTTTTCTAAGTCATCACATATGAATAGATACAGGCTCTACAAGTGTCTGATACTTACCTCCAATGACAGACGTGATAAACGCAACGATTGCGAAGTTTCTGGTTGTGGTGTTGCGAAGCCCTAATATCAGATGAATTATACCCAAGAAGATGGCAATACCGGTAGCTGCTACGCCTAAACAGAGTCCGGCGATAGTTCTGCTGAAATCTGGAGAGCAAGACAAAAATCATTAATGGTAGTCGGTGACGGTTGGGAACACTGGTCTAAGGAATGAAATATTGGACCAGGGAATGTAAGATTGGACCGAGAAACGGTCAGTAGCTAGATTTTGCCCCTGGAACAGAATATTAAAATCTGAAACTGGAGGGAATGTAAGAAAGAGTTAGGTCTAGTTAGGCTAAGTTTATTCCAGACAGCCCGGGTTGGCCCGGGTGCAAAATTTAAGAAGAAAAAGAAAATAAATTAGACATCGTATCTAGTGTAATAAAAAAAAAACAAATTCAAAAGCTCTCGCCAGCCTACACAAACGTTAGTCAAACTTTAAACTTTATTTGGCAACATATGTGCTGAAATTTTGCACAAAATTAAAAAAAACAAAAACAATTTGGACTAATCGCTTTTTCCCTTTCTCTTTTTTGACAACTGAAACCTTTGAATTCATTGGAAATATCTAATGTAATCCAAATATATATAAAAAATATAATAACAAAAACCCGCGCTCCGCTTATACAGCTCGGATTTGTGTGAGAGAATTCACAGTTAACAATCTTCAAAATCTTTACAGAGCCATCAATTTTCTTTAGAATACTAAGTTTTATAATAAGATCATGTTATTATTATTATTTTTTTTTACATTTCTGCTGTGGCCGAATCGCGATGTGTCTGCCACATTATATTGACGCCATATTGAAACGTGAAGTAGGCGCAAGACAGCCCGTTCAGTAGAGTGCCTGACAGGCAGAAATGCACGGTGCGGGCGCCGCGCAATTTCTCAGAAGGCTGCCTTGGCAACAGAATACGTCTGAGCTTTTCCCGTAGGCTACGGTTGTGTAACGGAATGACAAGCCCCAGCTTTGGTTCCATAGCCAATTACACATCTGACTGAGTTATCAACACAATGTCGAATGATGCAGGAGACCTGGCACGGGTGGTACTGGGAGGTTGCAATTGCAAGGGCGCTGACACCAGTGTACAAAAAACCTACATGGGGAAAGGGAAAGGTCTGCCGGGGAGGGGGGTACTTAGGCTTTTTCGGCTGTTGTTAAGTACGTACGCACCCCGAGTAGTTTTTGGCTAGAGGCGCGTGCGCATGTTACTATCTTATTGACTGATATGGGGGTCAGTCCAACATAATAGACCCATGGAGAATGGGATAGGTGGTCATGTGTGTTCTGGAAAGCTCTATGTGAATGTGTAATATGCACGACAGGAGCGCAAAATGTGAGAGAACGTAGTTACTATCTTGAAGTAGCCGTGTCTGAAGACCTGGACGTTCTGTGTACATCTTTTTCTCATTCGTATTAAAGTTCTACTACTAAAATCAGACGAAAAAAAGGTAAAAGAAAAAGTTTCTGTAAATGTGAAAAACAAATACGAGGCTCTTGAAGACATCACTGAAGTGGAAAAACTATGGGATAAACTGAAGGACTCACTTATTAATAGTATAGAGGAAAATATCCCCCAAAAAGGCAAAAAAAAAAACAACAACAACAAAAAACCCCACAAGAAATGGATGAATCAAGAAATTCTAGACCTAATGGGACAAATATGAAAGTTAAAAAATATGAAGAGATAAAAAGTTCTAAACCATCAGATAAAAAAGAATTGTAAGGAAGCAAAGGAAAATTGGATCCATGAACAATGCAATGAAATAGAGCAAAACCAAGATAAAAACAGCAAATATCTGCACTCCAAACTTAAGGAAGTCAGCTGAAACAAAGGCAGATGCACGAGTACAAGTTGTATATAATAGAAAAATGGAACACTGCTTATGGACAAAGAGGACGTTTTAAACAGATCGTCAGAATATGTTGAAGATCGTTTTAGGGACACTAGAGGAGAGAAACCTGAAGTCATGAAAAACATGGAAAGTCCACCGATCCTAAGGGAAGAAGTAGAAACAGCAGTAAATAAAATGAAACAGGGAGAAGCAATAGGACAAGATAACATACCAATAGAACTAGAAGTAATCGTAGCTCTAGAGGATCTAGGAACAGATATGACAACAAGACTTCTAAATACAACATATGATAGGGGCAAAATCCCAAATGACCTGTGTAAATCAGTTTTTATAGCATTACCTAAAACACCAGGGGCCACAGAATGCGAGTTACACAGAACAATCAGTTTGATGAGTCATTTTACTAAAATATTGCTAAGGATCTTGATGCTTCGGGTACGAAAGAGCTTGAGACCAGAACTATCCAAAACGCACTTTGGTTTTGTACCCGTCAAAGGTACCAGAAATGCCTACCTTTAGATTATCAATTATCATTGAACGATGCATGGACGTGCAAAAAGACCAGCATCTCTGCTTCATTGACTACTCTAAGGCCTTTGAAAAGGTAAAGCATGAAGAACTATTTAATATTCTGGAAAAACTAGACATCGACGGCAAAGACCTGAAGGCTATCCGAAATCTATACTGGGATCAAAGCGCAGCAGTAAGAATAGAAGGAGAACATGATAAATTAAAAAAATAATTAAAAGAGGAGTGAGCCATGGATTAGTGATGTCACCTAATCTTTTTAATCTATACAGTGAGATGATCCTCAGGAACTTAGAAGACATCCCTGGTCTTAACATAATGGAGAAAATCTTAACGACCTTAGATATGCAGATGACATAGTTTTAATGGCAGAATCAGAACAACAACGTCGGAGACTTTTGGACACAGTTATTACAGAAAGTGAAAAAATGGTACTGTCTCTCAACGTGAAAGAGACAGAGTGTATGGCGGTCTCCAACAGAACAATCAACCCGAATTGTAATCTGGTCAGCAAAGGAGAGCAAATCAAACAAGTTACAAAATTCAAATATCAGATGGTAAGAGCATAAGTTAAAAAAGGAAAAGAATAATAGTGGCCAAAGATTCAATCCAAAAGATGAGACCAATAGTAAAATAAACAGAAACATAATTATAACGACCACTAAAATCAGAGTCTTGAAAACATAATGTCTGTCCACTGCTTTTATATGGATGTGAATGTTGGACAATGAACAAAGAAATAGAGAGGAAACTAGAAGCAGCAGAGATGTGGTTTATTAGAAGAATATTGAGAATATCATGGATGGAGAAAAAATCAAATGAGTCAGTCTTGAGAGAGTCTACTCTGAATAGATCATTAATCAAAACAATAAAACAGAGGCAACTGAGATTTCTAGTACACTATTATGTCGCCCCAGGAGCCTCGAACACCTCGCAGTCACAGGGAAGATCGAGGGCAGGAAAAGCAGGGGTAGGCAGAGGAAAATTTTCACTGAAAGTCTTAATTCATGGACAACAAATAAATGTCACAACTACAGCTCCTTTTTGAGGTTGGCTGATGACAGATCCGAGTGGAGAGCCATGATCGCCAATGTCTATTCTAGACAAGGCAACTGATGATGATTAAATTTCACGTTTCCACTATTCAGCGGATCCCGTGTTTTATTTTATTGACAGCAGTTGTGTTTCGCAGGGGAGCGGTCGACTAAAATAGACCTATTCCCATCTATAAAAAACACTTCAACAGGTACAATGTCACTATCCAAATAATTGGTGGGTCAAATTTGGCTGATACACGCCGGGGCTTTGACTTGAAGCTCGTATCTAAGCCTTACTTTGTACATTCATCATTCTAATGGGCCTACGATACGGCAAGGCTTAAAGCTTGTGAAAAGCTTACTTATGAAGAAGTTTGGAAGGGGAGGGGGGGGGGAGCTAAGAAAATTGGCAAAATGGGGTAAAAGTGCTTGCCTCTCACGCCGACGGTTCCAGGTTGCACACTTTAAACATACCTTGGAGTTGGAAATCGAGAAGAGCAGGCCTATCAAGGTCTCGGCCGGGGCAAAATTAATAAAAGAAAAAAAAAACAACCTACAAGGAAAACCCACAAAACTTAAACAAGAAAAATAAAAAGAAGAAAAGTGAGCCATAAATGCCAAGAAGCCGCGAAACTGCTAATATGAAGAACTAAAACACAGATAATTTATTTTCTGTATGAATGAGACCTGATAATAAAGATGAAATGCTTCGTTACCTGGAGCAGTTTCCATGTCCATGTATGGGATGCATACTCCTTCAGCACAAATGTCGAAGAGACCTAGATGCCAATCTTGGTCCTCATAAACCCCAACCATCCAGTATGCTGTGGCCAGTCCCACAATGCAAAGAACCATCCCAGCACACACGACTGCGACTCCAGCCAGGACCAAGGCTGTATTCTTACCCATGGTGAGATCTTGATCTGTAAACATTGAATAAATCAGAAGTTCTCAGAGTCCAATACACATTAGGGACACGGTGGTCTAGAGGCAAGGTACTCGCCTGTCATGCTAAAGGTACCAAGTTCAATCCCCTTTCGGTGCAGGCATGTTGGATTTTGGGGGGGGGGGGTGGGGGAGGGAGGAATTCTGTCCCTGCTCCTATGGTAGGTAGGATCGAGCACCTAGTTGTCTCGGATAAGGACAGAAAACTCGGAGGGCCCGTGAGCACGTTAAAGATACCTTGGCAGTTAAAAATCGAGAACAGCAGGCCGAAAATGGCTGCTGCGCGGGTTAAATTCTAAAGAAGTTTAAAAAAAAACCCAAACTAATTCCTACCACAAAAACACACAGGAAAAAGAACGAGAAAAATTAAAAAAAGAAAAGTTAGATGTAAACGCCAATGGCAGCGAACCTTCTAAAATAAAGGACTAAATACTCACTGTACACGTTCATTCTCTTGCACTCCTCCTGGGTTTCCTCAGTACCTTCGCCATTTAGTATTGTAATAATAATACTTTTTGTGTATACTTGAATCGGCCGTCAAAGGACCCATAATAAATTCTGAACTTGCACCATCGAGTATGTATTTATAGAAAGATCTCACTTCAGCCAAATCGCGAAACTAGATTTGCGTTAACAAGAATTGGAAGAGGCCGTCTTAACTTAAGATAGTGTGAACATCTGTTTACTGTGGTTTGTTCATATTTTGGGGCTGATTGAAACTATGTTTAGAGCCGTTTGTAAGTTTTTACGCCCCGTGGAAAACACACACGGGTATTGTTTACGGCAGCGACCTACTTTCCGTTCCTTGCTAATACTGATTCCGCGAAGCCTTTCTGTGTCTCGCAGTGCAAATCGAGCAATTTTGAAACCTCTCTATACATACCGGTTTTATATTCTCTGCTTGAACTTGTAATAGTCCGATCCCAAAAACAAACAGAGAGCCCTATAGACGACCTTTCTTGCCATCTGCAATTTGAAGCCATTATGTTTCCTGATGTAGTATGCTGTTGTTAGTTTTCCTCATTGATTGTTCTGGCAGTGAGTGTATGTGAGTAACGTTCTTATTTGTTGGTCATGTTGTGTGACCAGTGTATGTCTGGTATGCGTTAAAGACCAGTAGGTCTTAGATATTGTATTTACTGGTTTACAGTTACTGGTGCTGTGACAACAGATTTTCTGGCAACAGGACAATAAAGTTTTATCTTATCTTATCTTATCTTATCTTATCGTATTATCAAGTGCTTTTTCATTTGATATTGTACACAATGCACACAATTCATTCTTTCCCAGTTTTAGGCTGTGGGACAAAAATCCTGGCTCGATTGTAAGTCAAATTTCTTTACATAGCCCATAGCGGAAATCAAATTAAGGCTTAGCTGAAAAACAAAATGTCATTTGTAAATATGCAAAGTATTTGTAAAATAATGGTTTTTGTTTTGTTTTGATATTTCATTATACAGCACTTCTATGCTTCCTTCTCCTGAATTTTTTGTTGTTGTTTTTTTTGTTTTTTCAGAGCACACAAAACTGCTCTTTTCGTTGTTTGAAAGAATAAAAATATTGAGTCCTTCCCAGGATTATCATTTTCTTAGAAAGTTTAAACGTGATGTACATAAACATGAGCGACCTTGGAAATGACAAAGTATTTTATGACTGAAATCTATTTTTGAGCTTGCATGTCAAAACCAACAGATTTTAGCCTGTTAGTGTGTGAGGGAATGACAATTTACAGCTTTCGACCCATGGCCTATTTAGAAATATTCCTGAGCCGTGTTTTAGCTCTTCATTTGAGGAAGTTCGCGGCTCTTGGCATTTACACCTCACTTTTCTTGTTAAAATTTGTGTGTGTTTTTGTTGTAGTGTTTAGTTTTTTTTTTCTTTTCTTCTAATTATGCTGAGGTAGAGACCTTGTTAGGTCTGCTCTTCTCGACTTTCAACTACCAAGGGCCTTTAACGTGCACATCGTGCACATGAGCCCTCCAAGTTTTCGTCCTTATCCGAGAAGACTGGGTGCTCGATCCTACATAAAATTCCATCAGGGACAGGAATTTCTCCCCCCGCCCCCTGCCAAAAGACAATAATTCCAACATGCCTGCACCGACCGGGAATCGAACCCGGGACCTACGGCATGAGAGGCGAGCACCCGGTGGTAAAACTTATTATCTGCTAAAATTCCGCCCCTTAAATTTGAAATTACTCCCCTGGGAACTAACTGATCCCTGACAAATAGGGAAAGTACTGAATTTTGTTCACTGTTCAGCTATCGCTGTAGGCCTTGATTGGCGTCACTTATTTCCTAATTTTAACTTCAATCGCTGAGGGGAAAACTCTGGCTATTGCTTCATCTTTATTTTTTTTAAAAGTCAGAATGGCACTGTAACCAATCAGGATAAACAATTTTTCATAATATCCGGAATTCTTTTCATGCTGTGCACCATGGCCCCGACCCCGATCAGGGCGCCAACTGTGCGCACGATGTTTTCAGAGGTGCGAAGAATGGAATGACACATTTATCGTTTCTCTAGTATCTTTGATGAAATTCACTTACAACCCCAAACCTGGTGTGAACTAAGAACACTAAAAATTGGAAGGATCTGTTCTTTTGAATTTCATTCCTATTTTCTTTTCGTCTCCCCGTCTGATTGTAGGAATTTGCAGAGTGTTTTTCTAAAACTGGGTAAGTCAAATTTTGCTTGAGTTACGGCGTAAATGTTCTGTTAGACCGCGTCTCACACTAATTTTGAAGGACTATCTGAAAGGGCCATAACTCATGCAAAAATTTGTCATTCCCAGTTTTGGAAAACCGCTGTTCATTTAATGAGAACCCAAAGTTTCAAATCTAACTAAAGCTCAAAATTCCCATCCAATCTGTCGGTTATAACACCTAATTATATTTATGATGAAATGCCAGTAAATAAATAACGCACAGTATCTCAAAATGTTTTGGTACCTAGGCTTCCCCCACTAACGCAGGCCAATCATCCGAAGTGTGTAGTCCGCGTGTTGGGGGCCCACAGCGTTGGGTGCTCACTGAGCGATCGCTGGTTCCAAGCACTGGCGGAGAGGGCTACGTGAGTGGTGGCCAGTATCTGGACGTTTCGATTACCTGTAATCTGCTTACTCAAGGTCAGGTCAGAAAAATCTGCTACTGGTAACATGTAATCCAGTACAACCTGTTTCATGAACTGGTACGCTAGCATGGTATCAGTGGGCGTGCACCTGTCGGTGCAAACGGCCAGGGCGGAGGAGGTTTCATCTAACCCAACGGCCACATGCTAGGGCACAATGTGACCCTCAGTACTTGAGTCCTTCATATTGGCCCCCGGTAGCGGTGTGGTCATAGGCTTGTTTGCCTAAATCACAGACGAAGAATTGAGCAAACTTCCCGGACGCAGCTTCGAAGCTGGCGGCAGCAGGCCAGTGGTTGGTTGATAGGGCAGATGGCAATATACCGTCACTCTGGCCTGGATATCGTGACACAGAGCATCCACCAGTATTGGTGTTCTTTGGTTTGGGTCTTTCACCCTAGTCAGTTGGGACTGCGAGGCTGTGGAGTAGCCTACAGGCAGCCGGACAGGCAATATGACTGTCCCTCTGGCATCCTCCTGCACCTGGATACATTTCCAATCGTCTTGACCCTGTCTTGCCACTTGGATAAGTTGTGTCCAGGCGAGAGAGTGAGCCTGATGTTTGCGCAGCTCTTTCTCACTAAAAACAAATTCTTTGCGCCAGTCTTAACACTCACCTCGTCTTCTTTCATCTTTGTCTCGTCTTCTTTCCTCTCAAAATTCCAACGGCGATGGGCGAGGGCTACTACTACTATTTCCTGTTGCACCCACTGGTGCTTAGGGCAGCAACAAAGGATCTCCAGCCCTGTCTGTCCTGGGCCATCTTTGCGAGAGTTCCCCATGAGTGATTGAAGGATTTCATCTCTGCCTCGATTGTTCTCCGCCAGGTTGCCTTGGGTCTGCCTCGCTTGCGCCGTCCCTCCGGTGTCCACTGAAGTGCTGTTTTGGTTATAGAATTTGCTTCCTTTCGCAGCACGTGTCCAAGCCATCTCCATCGTCTCTTCGTGATGATGTTGGCTATTTCTTCCTGCTTGCATCGCCTTAGTAGTTCCTGATTAGAAATCTTGTTTGGCCAAAAGATGCGGAGAATCCTACGAAGACATGTGGTGTGGAAGGAAGACAACTTGGCGAGGTCACCTTCTGTCATTCGCCAACACTCTGATCCATACAGGAGTGTGGATAGGACACAGCTTTGGTACAGTCTGATCTTGGTGTTGATGCCGTATTGTGTCGATTTCCAGATGTTGCTCATACTTTGAAAGACAGCCCTTGCATTTCCCAGCCTACTTTGGATGTCCTCCTTTGTGCCACCCTCTGGTCTGATAATGCTACCAAGGTATTTAAATTTGTCCGTCGTGGTGAGGTTCTTGTCATCTACTTGCACTGGTGCTGGAGTGTCTACATTTAGGGTCATAATCTCTGTCTTCTTCTGGCTAATCCGAAGGCCTACTTTGCATCCAAAATTATGTAGTCTCTGCGTCTTATCTTGCATGTGTTGGTGACTATGTGACAATAGCGCAAGGTCATCCGCAAAGTCCAAATCCTCTAGGTTGTCGAAGAGTGTCCATCTGATGCCTCTTGGTGCATCCTCTGTAGTTTTCCGCATAATCCAGTCGATTACGAGGTTAAACAAAATTGTTGACATCACACATCCTTGCCGTACACCAGTTTTCACTTCAAAGGATGCATCACTGTTTCCGACACTGCAACTGAAGTTCTTGTAAAAGCTTTTGATGAGTTCAACAAGCTTGCTGGGAATCCCATAGTGCCGAAGAATGCGCCATATACTCTCTCTGTGGATGCTGTCGAAGGCCTTTTCGAAGTCAACGAAGTTCACATAGAGCTGCCTTTGCCATTCTGAACACTGTTCTATGATGTTTCGGAGTGTGAAGATCTGGTCAATGCATCCTTTCCCCTTTCGGAATCCGGCCTGTTCTTATCCACAGCATCTGACATACGTTGCACAATGATCTTGGCAAGGATTTTGCTGGGTATAGAAAGGAGAGTGATACCACGCCAGTTGTTGCAATCGCTGAGTGCTCCTTTCTTGGGTATTTTCACTATTCTGCCTTCATTCCAGCTCTTTGGTACTGCTTCTGCTTCCCAGATAGCTGTGAACAGTGGCTGAAGGATGGTGGCTGACTGATCCGGATCTGATCCGGATCTGCTTTGAACAGTTCTGCAGTCAAGTTGTCTTTTCCTGGGGCTTTGCTGTTTTTTAGGCTCTTTATTGCTGCCACTATCTCTTCCTTCTTTGGTGGATCTATGTTGATGTCAAGGTCTTCAGCAGCATCTTGTATTATTATTCTATCTTCAGATGGTGGCCGGTTTAGTAATTCCTGAAAGTGCTCTGTCCAGCGTGTATCCTGTTCTCGTTCTGTAGTCAGTAGTTTCCCATTCTTGTCTTTGATTGGAACACTTGGTCTTCCACCGTACTTGCCACAAATGCGCTTAGTGATCTTGTAGAGCTTACCCTGTTCTCCTCTTGCTGCTGCCTCCTCCGCATCTGCCGCTAGCTGTTCCATGGCTTCTCGTTTATCTTTCTTTACTAGTCTCTTCACTTTCTTATTTAACTCTGTGTAGCTATGTTGGTACCTCTCTTTCAGCCTTTCCGATTTCACTTGTAGGAGTTTCTTTTTCATGACTTTCCTCTCCTCGATCACATCCCATGTTCTTTGTTGGATCCACTCCTTGCTTTTCCCTTTCTCATTAAATCCAAGGCAGGCTACACTGCTCTCTGTGTACACTGTAGTTACTCTTTTCCACTCTGAATCGATTCCTCTTTCATTAGGGTTGTTCTTATCAGACTCTCGTAGAGCCTGGAATCGGTTCTTGACTTGTATGTTGAAGGCATTTCTAACACTTGCATCTCTCAGTTTCTGAATATTAAGGTGTCTTTGCTTTGATGTCTTGATTCCGGTCTTGTTCAGTTTAATTTTGATAAGTGCTGCCACTAGATGGTGGTCGCTGGCTACGTCAGCTCCTCTTTTCACTTTCACATCTAGAAGGGATCGTCTCCACATACCGTTGATCATCAAATGGTCTATTTGGTTCTTGTCTCTTCCATTTGGAGAATTCCATGTGAGTTTGTGAATTTCTCTGTGTGTGAAAAGGGTCCCTCCGATGACTAAGTTGTTCAAGGCACAAAAATCCACAAGCCTTTCTCCATTGTCATTCCTTGTTCCAGTTCCATGTTTTCCCATTACTCTTTCATAATTTATATCATCTTTACCTACCTTAGCATTGAGGTCTCCCATGACAATGATGAGATCATGCCGTGGCGTCATGTCCATTTCCCCCTGGAGTTGTTCATAAAAGTCGTCTTTGTCTGTGTTGTCGTTTTCGTTGGTTGGTGCATAACACTGGATGACAGTGATGTTTGTGTGTCGTCCTTTCATCCTCATCCTCATCAGTCTGCTATTGACTGGTTTCCACCCCAACAAGCATTTGTCCAGTCCTTTCTTTAGGATGATGGCTACTCCTTCATGATGTTGGTCATCCTCTCTTCCAGAGTAGAGAACGGTTTCTCCAGTGGATGTTTTGATCCTTCCAGATCCAGTCCATCTGCTCTCACTTACACCCAGGATGTGTAGGTTGTAGCGCCTCATCTCTGATGTTACTTGTGCTAACTTACCCGATTCATACATTGTTCTAACATTCCAGTATCCAATCCTGGTCTTGGTTTTGGCGGTGTTCAGTTCCTCCTTCATCCTGCTAGCAGTTTCCTTTCGGCTTTCACTACTTGCATTCATACGAGTCGCGAGGTACTCAGAAGGTCCATCACATCCAGAACGTTGGTTTTTCCATGTTGCTGTTTCCGTAACGATTTTTGTTTCTCCAAGTAAGGTCACCCCAACAAGGATTTCAGGGTAGGGTTGTTAGCCCTACGCCCAACCCCCGAACCTGGAGGGCCGGTCTGTTCAATCTTGTCTGGTCCTTCCCCCATGACCTGTCCAGCTTGCTTAAAGCTATCAGGGGCACGAGGCCTCCGCTGGCTTAGCTCCTGGGATCACTGGGACACGCAAGCCACTCCTCCACGTCAAGGCATGAACAATTGGAGCAGGATGGGCGAGGGCGGTGGCAGCATTTTTGGATAGACTGGAAGCTGTTAGCACAGACCTACACGTTGGTGGCTGTGGGCTATGGTCGCTTCATCGTCAAGTGAAGTGGAGGCGTGGGGAGGCAGCACCCACAGTAGCTGAGCAGCCTTATTTAAGGATAGCACTGCTCACCTCAACTGAGGAAGGGGCTAGAAAAGGTGCCCTAAAGAAAGCCCACTTCACATCACCCTGACTGGTATACCGCGACCAGTGGGGATCCCTTTTTGCGGTCGAAACAAAAAGAAATTCAGCTTACTCAGGCTAGGAGCCTGGAATATACGCACACTACACGACAACTCAAACAACCCGGAAAGACGCACTGCACTTATTGCCATTGAGCTCAGCAGGTACAACCTGGACATAGTGGCACTCAGTGAGACCAGACTCCCTGATAGTGGCCAACTCAAAGAGCTCAGTGGTGGATACACCTTCTTCTGGAAAGGCAAGGGTGCAGTCGAACCGAGACAGCATGGTGTTGGGTTTGCAATTAAAAATGACCTTGTCAGAAACTTGCAGTCCATGCCAATTGAAATAAATGACAGGCTAATGACACTCAGGATCCCAGTTGGGAAAAGCCAGGCAGCCACCCTCATTAGCGCATATGCGCCCACCATGACAAACCCAGATGAAGCCAAAGACAAGTTCTATTCTGATCTAGAATCTGTCATATGCTCTGTCCCGGCAGCTGATAAGCTGATTCTCTTGGGGGACTTCAATGCTAGGGTTGGCTCCGAAATCTCAGCGTGGCCAAATGTTTTGGGCCCTCATGGAGTTGGTTCATGCAATAACAATGGGTTGCGCTTACTTACTTTGTGCGCTGAATTTGGCCTGTTCATTACCAACACAAATTTTAGTCTCCCCGTGAGAAACAGAACGTCACGGATGCATCCCCGCTCAAAGCATTGGCATCTCATAGACTATGTCATTGTGAGGAAGACTGACAGAAAGGATGTCCTTGTAACAAAGGCGATGTGTGGTGCCGAGTGTGGAACTGACCACAGACTCATTGTTTGCAAGCTCAGACTAACATTGAGGCGCAATAGACGCCCTCAAGGGAAAGCGCCACCTAAACGCCTAAATGTTTCAAACCTCTGCTTAGCTGAAAAACAGAGCGAGCTCTCATCAGAACTCTCCTCAAAATTGGATTGCGTGACTTTTGACCCTGAGAACATTGAACAGAGCTGGACTGACCTAAATACGACTGTACACTCTTGCGCCAGCAGCACAGTTGGTTTTCCTGTCCGCAAGCACCAGGGCTGGTTCAATGATAATGATAATGAAATCAAAGTGCTCATCAAAGAAAAAAATAGTCTCATCCAAGCTCACTGCAGTGACCCCTCTTCCACAGCAATAGCTGATGCACTGCGTGCGTGTAAGGGTGTACTCCAGAAGAAGCTGAGGAAAATGAAAAATGACTGGCTTGAAGAGCGAGTAAGAGAAACTCAGAAATATGCCGACACAAACAACACTAGAAAGTTCTTTGAGAGCCTCCGAGCTGTGTTTGGACCATCCCGCTCTGGCACTACGCCACTTCTTGCGTCAGATGGTTCAACACGCATTGTTGAATTGAATGCCATAATTCAGCCTTGGGCAGAACATTTCGGAGGTGTGCTAAATCGGCCATCAAATATAAATACTGAGTCCATTGACCGCCTCCCTCAGACTCCTATTAATGCAGCTCTTGCCAAGCCATTCACAGCAAATGAGACCCGAACTGCCACAAATCAGATGTCCTTTAACAAATCACCAGGCGTGGATTCAATTCCTGAGGTGTATGCCTTCGGTGGAGAAAAGCTTATTGAAAGGTTGACCGAGTTGTTCAATCATATGTTGAAAGCAGGGAAGCTGCCACAGGACTTCAAAGATGCTTCAATCATCCATCTGTACAAAAAGAAAGGGGACAGCCAAGTCTGTGACAACCATCGGAGAATCTCTCTACTTTCAATTGCTGGCAAAATATTGGCAAGAATGCTTCTGAATCGCCTTCTTGATCACCTCTCGTCAAATGACTTGCTTCCCGAGAGCCAATGTGGCTTTCGTAAAGAGAGGGGAACGGCGGATATGATATTTGCTGCCAGACAGATTCAGGAAAAATGCATGGAACAAAATAAAGCGCTGTATATCACATTTGTTGACCTCACAAAAGCATTTGACACAGTGTGTCGTGAAGGCCTCTGGAAAATCTTGGCGAAGTTTGGGTGTCCACCCGAATTCATCACAATAGTGCGCCAGTTTCATGATGGCATGCAAGCTGCAGTCAAAAGCAACGGCAGTGTTTCAGAGCCCTTTGCTGTCACAAATGGGGTAAAACAGGGTTGTGTCTTAGCCCCAACTCTGTTCAGCATCATATTCTCTGCAATGCTACAAGAAGCCTTTAGCTCTCCTCATCAAGGGGTAAGCATCAAGTACCGAACTGATGGCAGTCTATTCAACCTCAGGAGACTTCAGGCAAAAACCAAAACCAAAACTACTCAAGTCTGTGACCTACTATTTGCTGATGATTGTGCACTTCTGGCACATGATGAGGATAGCATGCAAAACTGTGTTGATAAGTTCTCTAGTGCCTGTGACAACTTTGGCCTCACAATAAGCACAAAGAAGACGGAAGTGCTCCATCAGCCTACTCCAGACGACAAGTATCCTGTGACCCCAAATATCAAAGTCCATGACAGTCTTCTGAAGGTGTCGGAGAACTTCACCTATCTTGGCAGTACACTGTCTTCCGCGGCTCGTGTTGATACTGAAATTCTCTCAAGAATCAGCAAAGCCAGCTCTGCATTTGGCAGGCTTCGAAAGAGAGTATGGGATGTCGCCGGCATTCGCACAGACACTAAGCTGAAAGTGTACAATGCTGTGGTCCTTCCCACCCTACTCTATGGGGCTGAAACCTGGACAGTGTACCAATCGCATGCCAGAAAGCTAAATCACTTTCATCTGGCCTGCCTTAGAAAGATCCTAAGGATCAAATGGCAGGATAAAATTCCAGACACTGAGGTCCTCAATCGTGCCAAGGAATTGAGCATCTTCTGCCACCTGAAAAAAATTCAGCTACGTTGGGCAGGACATGTTGTCAGAATGCTCGACTCCAGACTCCCTAAGCAAATCTTCTTCTCTGAGCTCTCCAATGGAACGAGGAATGTTGGGGCCCCAAAGAGACGTTACAAAGACACTCTCAAGCAGTCACTGAAGGCCTTTGCCATTGATGTGAGTGAGTGGGAAAAGCTCTCGCTTGATCGTGCAAATTGGAGTGCGGCCCTTACCAGAGGCAGCAAAGCATGGGAAGCTGACAGAGTCCAGCAGGCTATCAAAAAAAGAGAACGGCGCAAGAAAAGGCCCAGTGGTACTGAACCAACTGGAGCACTCTTGTCATTTATGCGGAAGGGTCTGCAGGGCAAAAATAGGACTTATCAGTCACATGAGAAGCCATAAGTCATGAAAGAACAGTCTTTCCATTCTGTCCTCTGTGTCCTTTAGTTCTCTTTATTGTCCATGTGTTGAAATTCTCAACAATTTCTGTTCTTTATTCCTCTGGTGTTGTTAAGGTCATCATCATACCTGATGGACGAACTATTATAATCTGCTTACTATTAAGCACTCGCTCAATGAGTTTTAGTAAAGAATAAAGAGACACTATGAGTACTCGGAATTCAGGGGGTCTGGAAAACTAAATCATAATGTCGATATTTCCGGGCGCGGTTGGATATTGTTTTGAAAGCAAACTTGTTGATGGACACAAAGCTGATTCACACTGTTTTATAGTTTTAATTACGGAGTTTTAAATACCTTTTGTGATCTTAACTTTATTGTGATCTACAATCTTATAACAGGCTTACACAGTCATCATCAATGTAGAGTGTCGTGAATACCTAGTCTGATTCTACGGTTCTTTTTTGACAACTAAACAATACAGGATCAGAGTCGACATCTTGCTTAACTTTTACTGGATTGTGATTGTGTATTTTACCTTTTAGTGTTGTGTTATTTTGTCGTCGAGTTTTTGCAAGTAATCACAGTGCAGTAGCAGACCTAATCTAGTGTCAGTGAATATGAGTAATGTGCTAACAATGAGTACATCCAAGTGTTTAAAAATGCTTTGGTCATAACTTGTGGATATTATCTTCTACTTCTATCAATTTATCACAGTATTAGTATTCGTGATACAGTGAAAGTCAAGCCTGGCAAAGAAAGAAGGATACCCATAATTATAATAAACTTAAACACAGTACACAACTAAATTAACTAAAATAAGTCTGTAACTGTAATATAATTAGGCTATAATTTAGATGCAGATCTAGATTAGGATATTAGACAAGATTATATCTAACTATTCGACAACTGCATTTTTGACAGTTCTAGATTAGCAGTAATAGTAGCGTAGTATATTCAACTAGTTCTAGTTAGTGTGTAGAACTATAGATCTAATAGTTAGTAGTCCTTGGAGCCCACTAATAAAACATGAGTTAACCTTAAATTTAAATAGCTGGCTTGACTGTGTAGCTAGAGATAGACCAGTTGCATTCCATTTAAAATTTAAAGTGTGTTAAGTGTGTACTTTTACTTGAAAGTATATTATTGTGTTGTTTTTTTTTTTTTAATGTCCCACAGTGCCACTGTACAACCAGAACATTTAATTTAAGTGTTTTTGTAACATTTGACTGGGAAAAGATGTAGTCCATCTCACTTACTTACAATATGGGGAAGAAATGTTCCGTGTACGGATGTAGATCCGGGTACCGGAATGAAAAGCCTGAGAAAAAAATATCTATATACCGTTTTCCGAAGGATCCTGTTAAACGTCAAGAATGGGTGTCCAGTCTACCCAACCAAATGAGAATAGAAGACGTGACAGACAATATGGGTGTTTGTTCCTTACACTGGCCGTCAGATTTTCCTCTGGACCTAGAACGTAACACGGGCAGATTTTCTGTTCCTGCTGTTCCACCGTCTATTTTCAACAATGTTCCTCCTTCATGTATACCTCAAACTGTGCAAACTACTCCTCGTCCAACACAAAAAGCACACAGTCAAAATGAAAATGACAAGCAGCGCAGAAAAGTGGCCAAGTTGTCATCCCAGTAAGACATCCTACATGATCACATTATGTCAGTAATTTGTTTTGTTAAATCAAGTCTGTTCTCAACTCTAATGGGTCATGCTGTTCCCAACACTCCTCTCTTATAAGATGTTACTGTTGTTGCTACTTTTGTTGTCTTATGATCATTCTGTTTCCTCTTTATTTTGTTGCTATCATGATAATAAGCACAATTACCTACGAAATAGTATCACCCCACCTCTGTCATCATTTATCATAATTAATTTACTAGTCAGTACATTCTTTCATGTGTCCTTTCTCTCAATCTCTTATCATTATGGGATAATTTATCTTGCTGACTATCTCCTTGATTTTTTATGGTTCCAGTTTTTCTTATTGATGTTGTTATGGTTGCTTCTTTTCTTGTTTCTCTTTTCAACACCAAACGTTCACAACTTATCACCCACCTCTGGCCAAATTAGTTATAAAAACAAAATATCTCTCCATCTCTCTCTCTCTCTCCACTGTCCCCTTCTTTTCTCAGCCCTCTCTCTCTCTCTCTCTCTACTACCCTCCCCCCCTCTCTCTCTCTGTCTCTCTCTCTACTACCCTCCCCTCTCTCTCTCTCTCTCTCTCTCTCACTATTTTGATGTCGTTTATGATAATTAATAATTATCATTAATTGGGGTCCAGATATCATTAATTTATTCACTCATTCATTTGCTCATTCCAGACATGTATATTATATGCGGCTCTATGATAACAATCCGTAGGCCTATAAGAAGAATTTGGACGTAAAAAGCTTTAAATCAGAGTGGATTTTTCTCATATTTTCAAGTCCCTGGTCCTATTGGGGGGTAGGATCGAGTAGTTCTTGGAAATTGGATTTTTCTCATATTTTCAAGTCCCTGGTCCTATTGGGGGGTAGGATCGAGTACCTAGTCTTCTCGGATAAGGACGAAAAAATTCGGAGGGCCCGTGTGCACGTTGCGCACGTTAAAGATACCTTGGCAGTTGGAAATCGTAAAGAGCAGGCCGAAAGGCCGCTGCCCGGGCAAAATTGAAATTAATAGATTAAAATTTATCCATATCATCTCCCCCCCCCCCCCCCGCCAGAACAAGAAACAATAAAACAAGTAAAGTGAGGTGTAAATGCCAAGGGCAGCGAACCTCCTAAAATAAAGACCTCAAATCAAAGCTTTAAATCAGTTAACAATCGCTAAAAACGAGCCTCTCTCGTAAACCTGGTTGTCCGGCTATATATTACGAGCTGTTAGATGTCGTAAGGTAAAAAAAGAGCCCGCGGCAGCTCTCGAGAGCCGCTGGTAGGCCTACTGTCTGCATCGCTGGGCCCCCAACACACGCGTGTAGTTTATCGCCCGCCTGGCCTATAGGCCAGTGAAAATGGGCGGAGCCTAGACAAGGTCAAGGTCCCGAGAAAAACTGGAGGGCAGAAAGTGGTGGTCATGGTGGGATCTTGCTGTGTGAGGGGATGCGCTAATCGCGTGAAACCAGGCTCTGGATTGTCATTTGTTCGAATACCATCGAAACCTATTGAAAAAAAGGAATGCCTGGATAACAGCCATCAATCGGGCAGCAGCAACAAAGTCCTTAAAGCTCTGGCAGCCCTCGAAGCACGATCGTGTGTGCAGCCATCATTTTGAAAGTGGTAAGTAACTTTTACAAGATGTTCTAAGTCGCCTGCTAGTCTATCGACCGTTAGACGAGACGCTGGTCTGTTTCTTTTTTTTTTTTCTTCTATTATTTTAGCTTCCTACTTAGGCAACAGCCCACACTTCAATAAATCTAAGTTTTGATCGATTCGAGAGACAAAAAATGAAAAAAAAACAAAAACAAAAAACAACTGTACTCTGTAGACAAAATTTCTGTGACTAGATCTAGATAGATGTACTTTAGCTAGCCTGCACTAACAAGCAAATATTATTTCTAGGAAGACCCCACAACGATCTTGCCCACTATGTACCAAGCAAAAATTTGGGATACAGGAAATTGAAACCTGCAGCGGCAACTTTGATGGGACGTTATCAAAGAAGGCAAGAAAGGAATGAACAAAGACAGAAGATAAGGGACAATGACACTGCACTTGATGCTGCAACTGCTCTGATAGGCTTGGCCACAGCAACAGTCACAGAAGAAGGGACAAAAGAACAAGGTACCGGTAATAGTTAATGGTGTTTATTAAATTAAATTATACAAATGCATTTTTTTAACAAGTAATTTGAAAAGTGACAGTTTCATTATTTCCTTCTCATTAGCATGTAAATATTAGAGTACAACTGAAAATGCGTACTGTAACAGTACGAAACCAAACAAGTAGATTTAGTAAAAATTAAAAACTACAAGCTTCAACACTTTCACGTCAAGAAAATATAATTGTTCGAAGTGTTACTTCGTGACCGCATGGTGGAAATTAGAATAATAAGTTCAGAATCTGTATAGTTGGTCTGTAATGAAAACCAGCATGATAAGTTAAGAATCTTCGCAGTAGCATAGTTGAAAATCAACAACAATAAACAAGCATGCACATAAATTTTGTCCCTTTTGGGCAGTGTTCCACATACATACTGGTAGTTGATCAGATTCCATTTACACACGTACTAAGCACCAGTGTTACATAGATCCCTCCCACTACATTACATGAAAAAAGTAAATAAAAGGCAGAATCCAGGGTTCATTTACACTTACACTAAGTTACAGTATCCGTATCTGGAATATTTTGTTCGAGACCTGCTAAATTCCAGTTTTCATAAAAATTACAAAACAATAGGCCTAATTTTCATGTTCATAGGCATTGCGTGAAAGTTACTGAGAATATTTTGCCACAAGTTTAGGAGCAATTACATTTTCATATATTGTTGCACATTTACTGATGACAAGATCAAGAAATGCATCATCTCGAGCAACTCGGCTTAAAAGGTTGTTTTCTTTTGCAAACATATAGAAGTCACAATACATTGTACCAGTCATGAACATGTGCATCTGGACTTGACTGAAATACTCATGTTTTTTTTTTAAGGTTACCAAGCCATTCTCCTGGTCAAAATAAATTGGGAAATTGGGAACAGAGTTGTCTGTGGGGAGTTTGGTCCTGAATTTAAAGGGACACTTAATTTCCAGGCAACCTCTTCCACAGCAATCACAAAATACAATACCATCAGGTGATGCCCCTAAGTATGGGTAATCTGGTCTAAGAACAAGACCACTACTAGTAACAGAAAAATTTGAGTGTCCCTGAGACTGACATTCAGCATACTCATTCCTGGCAGTTTCCTCGTGGTCAACCCCATATTTAATTGAAGGAATATTTCTTAGGTCCCTGACAGTACATAAAAAATCTACAAGCTTCTCTTGTTCTTTACAGTGATACACTTTATGGATAGTGCTGGAAGTAATTCTTCCTATTCGCTGTACTCTCCAAAGAGGGGAGTTTGACTGCTCTTTCGTCTGACATTCAATAGATTTGATGACATCTGCAGTCATATATGTAGCCAGTGTAGTAATAAAATTTATAGTCCTGGTTTGCTCTATAGAGCTGATGACATTGGGTTGTGTTTGTTTCTTCTTAAGAGAAGTAAGAACCACTGCCTCAGGTGCATTGTTGTCAATGTCCTGCAGGGTAATTGAACTCATTTTCCATGCTTTGTTCCCTGTTGTTGTGGTCCTCCTCTTCTGCCTCAGAGAGGGCTTTGTGAAATTAATATCCATGAGCTTGGCTGGCTGAACCTGTTAGGATGGCAAGAGACAAAATTAGAATTAGACTATTCTATCCATCTAGTAGAAGCTTCATGCTGTAATAAAAATTCTTATTTCCTCTGTCCCCTCAGCAACACAAACTGTCAACGATGTCAGCCAGAATCTGTACATGGTGGAAGCCAAGCTAAGAAGTGTGGAAAGGGAGGTGGAGATTGTTCAACAACAGAGGAAAAAGCTTCACGAGCGTTTAGAATTACAACTTTCAAAAACAAGTGTTGAAAAATTCACATATGAGAATGTGAAGATTAACATTCAGTTCTATAGTGGAATAAGTAATGAAATTTTCAGTTTATTGATAAAAAATATTAAAAAATTCCCATCTACTGCCTTGTCTGTCGAGGATTCTCTCCTCCTGACAATGATGAGACTGCGCATGGGGAGTCCAAATAAGGATCTGAGTTTAAGGTTTAGGGTCTCAATGCCCACAGTAACAAGTATCATTGAAATGATGCTAGACATGCTATCTACAACTCTGAAGGATTTGATTGTTCGGCCAGAGCGTGACGTTATCCAGAGCAATGTGCCAGACAGCTTTCAGCCTAAATACAAGAAAGTTGTCTCAATAATCAAATTGACTGTTTCGAGATTTTCACTGACAGGCCTACAAATCTTACGGCAAGGGCTCAGTGCTGGAGTAATTATAAACATTCTTCAACGATTAAATATTTGATCTCCATTACACCAGCTGGGGCTATTTCCTTCATATCAGAAGGCTGGGGAGGGAGAGTGTCTGACAAACAAATTACACTTGAGTCTGGGTACCTTTCCAAACTGCAACATGGGGATGAGGTAATGGCAGACTGTGGATTTACTATAGAAACTGAATGTGCAGCTCATGGTGCTCTACTGCACATCCCATCTTTCACACGTGGAAAGAAGCAGCTCAGTGGTAATGAAGTAACTAAGTCACCAGAAATTGCTCGTCTTCGAATTCACGTTGAACGGGTTATTGCAAGTTTGAGAAAATTCAGAATCCTGGCAAACAAATGTCCTCTCACACTGGTCAAGCAATTAGATAAAATTGTTATTGTAATTGCTGCTCTTACAAATTTACAGAATGCAATAATTAAACAGTAGTCTGTATTCTACTCTGGGATAAAGTCTTGTAACCTACTGCTGTCCTCAGACTACCCCCAAAGTGATACTTCTCATAACTCTACTTTGTCCGTGTTATTGATGTGAATGGTGCGGAGTGTAACAAGCATTCAGAATTACTAGTTTTAATATAATATGATTATATATATAATGCAAATGTATTTTGTCTGCAGCTAGGAATGGAATGAAACTGTAAAACTCTAGGCATCATCATTGTAACTACATGTATATATAGATTGATCATGAAAGTTGCTAAACAATTTTACATACCTTCTTTTTGGATGCAGCATTCCACTTGCACAGTTCCTCAGTGGGTGCACTTTTGACAAGGCCTGCTCTTACTGCAAATTCAACTTTGAACGCGATGGCCGCTGTGTGGCTACATGCTTTTCCATTTCTGAAAAATAATGCGTATACATTATTTCATTTCAAATAGCTGATGTATGCATGTAACGTATTTAGTTAATACACAGGATTAACATTACATTTCATTACAGTGGTATCTACCCTGTAAAAAAAATAAAGGAAATTAGCAAATCAACTGATAAAACTCTTATCAAGACACTTTTCTCACAACCATACCTAATAAGTTTATCATTGTTACTTAGGATGAACAAGGAGCAATGTAATTTGCTTTTAAAAGTAATGTCAACTATTTTTAAGTGTCTTTTACTTAAAAGTGTACTAATATTGGTTATTTACAGCATATATGAAAATAAACGTCTATTTCATTAAAAGTTAACATCCGAATTTGTTTTTGTCAGTAATGTCACTGTGTGAAAGCAGGAAGTAAAAGTTTGGCAATTGTATGTCTCACATCTTCCCCAAAGATTTTGTTTATGTTGATTGGGACAAAAATTATATTTTTATTGAATTCTAACTTACTATTTTATATTCGATTGAACTTCTTGCATTCTCTAACGACAGCACTGGTTGCAGGTAAGGTTGTGCAATTCATTTAGTCTGCATATGTGAAGAATTGATGCTGTCGTTAGATAAAGCCATAAATTCTTACGTTAACTAATGACTATAGATCTACATACAATGCACATTCTACAAATCTTCTCCACTAAAAATGCAGATATAAAAGATCTAAAACTCACCCTGCCATACAGGTGCAGTGGGCAGTGACGATCTCTGCCGTTTCTTTATTGACGACAAGGAAAGACTTGTACAGGACAGCCCTCTGTCCTTGTCGCTGGCTGGGTAGTACCTCTGCCCATAAAACCATATGTTTGCTTGCAGTTGCAGTCTCTTGGGCTGGTCCAGCACCAGGTGAAAATGTTTTAATAATTTGAACATGGCCATTCACTGCGTAGTTATAGCCATCAAGGCTCTTGTAGGCTTTTGTTTGGCACAATGAATAGAGGTTTGTGCCATAAACAAAGTACTGAATGATGTCAAAATATGTTACATTAGGCCAGCTCTTCGGGTTACAAATCCAGGATGCTTCAGCAATGTCAAATGGATCTGGCAGTTTGCTGCCATCATCAAATGTTAGTTTCGACAAGTACAGATTTCTATCAGCAGCACACAAAGTGTCAACATAACGGTCCGCCGTAGCCATTACGAATCTCTCACACTCACACTCACAAGAACAATAAAAAAAATAATCCACAAACTGATTACTTCACTTGTTCACTAAGGCAGGTCATCAAACTACACCTAGACTAGATAAATTTCTGTAAATACTAGGTCTAAACGCTAAAAACAGCTGTTGAAAAAAACAAAACGATCACTTAATTAGCACTAGCAGCCGCCGCATTCCACCATTTTGACCTTTCTGCCCACGAGTGTGTTACTGGGCGGGGCTAAAGTGTGTAGCGACACGGCCCAGTTTAACTGGCCTATTAGTTGGGGTGGCCTAGTTTGGTACCCATTACTTCATGTTTCAATCCAACTATATCCGACTTTGAGCTGTGTTTTTGTTTTCACACGGAGCAAACATAAAGCTGGGTCGCAAATATTTAAATACCAGTAAATGGATTACGGGACTGAAATGCAACATATCCAGATGTCTAATGTTGTTAAAAAGCTGGCCCGGTTGTACACTCCATTTGTAGGCTTAATGGCCTCTCTGCAAATCCAAGTTGGTGGATGTAAACAGAATTCAGAATCCACACACTCCAACAAAACATCGTATAAACAACAACAACAACACAATTACCAAGTCGTACAAAAAACATTACTTTTACATTTTGCAATGATCAAAAGAAATTGCTAGCTGTACAGAACCAGTGGCGGACTGGGTCTAAAAATATTGGTTGCCAGGAGACAAAGGGGGCTATATAGTAGTCCTTGGTTCAAAAGTATAAAAGTATATAGTTCAAGCAGTCCACTATATTAAGATCAAGCAGTCCACTATATTAAGATCAAGCAGCCTACTATATTAAGAGCATTCGTTTCATACATTTTTTGATAATTTATATTTTAAATATATTGTCTAATGTCTAAAGGTGCCCACTTCCTCTGGGGCCCACTTGCCACTGGGCAAGCTGACAACCTGGCCAGTCCGCCACTGTACAGAACTATGGCAGATAGAGCATATTTCATTCGATAACATGAGTTTCAAAAGTGAATTTGACTACAACGGAATACACGTCCTTTTTATTTTCGGAACACGGCAGAACCGGTGTCGTGTCTGTTTCGACAGTAAGCTACAGGTATTTTCCTGACTGCCCCACTAGAAAATATCTGTTAGACAAAAAACACGTGAAACAGAATCATCGAGAACCATAATTTAATTCTTAATCAATCCCTTGAGTGACATAATTATATACTGTACTAACGAGCCTTGTGATACAAACTGATATCCAATGCCCGGTCTGATTGCAACTCTGCAAGTGCAGAATTGGGTCTGTATTTTAGAAGGTTGGCTGAAATTGGCATGAAACATCTCACTTTTCATGTTTTTATTTTCTTGTTTTGGCAGGGATCCGTTTTTAAGAATGTTGCAGTGGCAGCGGCCTTGTTCGACCTGCTCTTCTCGATTTCCAACTGACAATGTATCTTCAATATGCCCAAAGTGCACACGGGCCCTACCAGTTTTTCGCGAGACGAGTAGGTGCTCGATCATACACATTAAAGGACTAGGGACAAGAATCCGCCCTCCGCAGGCAAGGGTTTCATGAAATTAATATGCCTAGTAAGTGTAGGCGGTCCCTGGTGTCGGAGATCGTGAGACTAATACACCAATAGTCTAAACATAGCTTGTGTGCGGTAAAGTGGTGAATGAGTAGACACAGAGAGATCATGAATGGAAGTAATATTCTGAACAAAACGATAGAACTGGTAAACATAATACATGTACATGCATGCTCACTTTGTTAGGTCTATCTCTCTTTCCTCATACTATTTTTTTTTTTCACGTTTCACATCCCTCTCGAAAGGCCACCTGAGACAACACCAATTCCCATGCTTTTATTAACTTCAAAAATTTTAATATCCCGTAGATATATTTTACTCACCTTCAACTCCAAACGTCCGTATGTCTAACGTAGAAGCCGTAGCAGTTAATATTAAAATTCAGACCAGGATGTGTGTGATGTGACGCAGGCGTTCTGCATGGAGGGACTTCTCAAAGTATTTGCACAGATATTTACTAAACACGAACGCTACGGATGACAGAGTTGGAAAAACGGCTTTGCAAACTGATGATAATGATTGTTAAGACACTCCCGGAAACTTGAATTGGGAAGGGCAGAGTTGGGGAAGTCAAATCCAAGAAATGACAACAGGATACGTTATTATTAAATACTCGATACAGTTCTTGAATAAATTTCCACAGCCATCTCTGCACCTGTTCTACCCAAATGGTGTATAATATCTATCTATCTATCTATCTATCTATCTATCTATCTATCTATCTATCTATCTATCTATCTATCTATCTATCTATCTATCTATCTATCTATCTATCTATCTATCTATCTATCTATCTATCTATCTATCTATCTATCTATCTATCTATCTATCTATCTATCTATCTATCTATCTATCTATCTATCTATCTATCTATCTATCTATCTATCTATCTATCTATCTATCTATCTATCTATCTATCTATCTATCTATCTATCTATCTATCTATCTATCTATCTAGTTAGTTTATGTGTCCTTCTGTCTATCTTTCCATCTGTCTGTCTGTTTACCATCTATCCGGGTTAGCGGCGTAGTTTAAAGAAAAAAAAACAACTGACCAATAGACGAGCAGTTTGTAACCAAAGTCCAGCCGAACACGAACTGGTTAAGTAGATCTTTGATAGTCAGATTTGGCGTATTTCGATTAGGCAGTTCGGGAGATCACCCTAACCAAGACGACAGCAAAATCTCAGGGATATACAAGAGTACTATTGGTAATATAATATTAATTTTAGTTTAGTGTCTGTTTTACCGATCTGAGTCGGTGTGACTGTGTATGTCATTGCCAGATTTATCATAAGGTTAGGTAGACAGAAGCCTAGGGCCTCAACATCTAGGGGGTCTCGCGGCCTCGGGCCAATCTCATTATATTTTGTGACACACGTAGCCTTTTTTTTTTTTTTACATACGATGTTATAAGGCATTGTGGTTTCTGAACAAATCTTTCGTAATTGTCATAGCTTATGTCCTTTCGAGAAGGAATTACGAAGGGCTGAATTTTAAACACCTATCGTCTTCATCATCATTGGCGTTACTTAAATTATTTACAACACTCCCATCTTCCTCTGGGCGTGAAGGTGGGAGATTGGGAGGGCCTCTACAGCCAGAATAGCCTTGGGTCTCTGTTCATCTAAATCCGGCCCTGTATGTGGCATATAATGTGTTGTGTGGGTATGTGTGGGTTTCCCCATGTGGACGTGTTTGTGTGTGAGGGAATGGGGAAGAGAGCAAGCCCCCCCCCCTCCTGCCTACCTGTCTGTCAAATTAAGCAGGGAGGGGAAGGGGCATTAGTTGTTTTTTTTCTAATAAGGTCGAAAACCCCTCTTCAAATAAAAATATAATCTTCTCACAACACACATGCACCCATATCCGGGATGTTGCTTGTTTCTTCAAACAAGATACTCTTGCGTTATTTGTGTGACACGGAAACAGCGCGTGAACAGCCTACTGAAGCATGGTAAAGAGCATGGCCGGTGTGCAGGGGCGAGGCTTCCTCATAATCAAATAATCAGTGATTACCCTTCGAATATTAATTCTAGAATTACTGTGCTTTCCAGATCGAGCCCAACTCCAAGTCCATTTAAGTCAGTTCAGCATTCTATTCTACGTTGCTATTTTGGGTTTGTTGTTATAGTCTAACACCCCTCACCGAAAAGCATCCTTGTAGGGACTTACACCATATGAACTGGTCCAAAATCAGTGATTAACAAAGAAGAAGAAGACTTGACTACACCCAGAAGCTAGCTTGAGCATAGCCTGTTTTCTTCAAAGCGGCGCCGCAGACAGCAAAATAGTGGGGGAAAAAAAATAGGTTTATAATCAAGGTTTGACCCGATTTTACGTACTTATGCAGGTTTTTCACTATGCGGTCGTTTTCATCCCAATCGAAAGGTAAAGAGTAGAGTGAAAGAATTTGTGTGGATCTTTTTGTTGTTTTTTTTGTTTGAGGTAATCTAAGAATAATTTACTCTACGCACAGCAAGAGCTATCAAAGAATAATAATTATTATAGTCTAGAACTAGATATAACTGTGATCAAAATCAGTCGAACATATTAAGAACATCAATTCACTTGATAGGTCGCTCGAACCTAAACCGCAACGGCAGATAGCCACCTCTCCGAAATCGCGACACATTGTTGTGTCACAGAGATGCCATTTAAGCACCTTCTACCATTTAAATGGGTCCTTTCCGAGAAACTTTATGAGATGGTAGAATAACAAAATCTCTGGCTATGAATATGACAACGAAAACGTGCTGTTCAAATTATATTTTAAAAAATGGGTGAAAATATGCGTTTATAAGTTTGTTAGTATGAATGAATAGTTTTTGAGATTAGTTTGGCTTGTAAATTGCTGCATTCCTGTCCTGTTGACAAGAATTAGTCCGCCCTTCAGATTTTTGCAGTGCCTAGCAACCGTTTCATTGTTTTAGACGCTGCATTTATAACTAGCTGAGTACCCGTTAGATGAACAGGTTTGTGTAGGTTTTTGGGGGGGGGGGGGGAGGGTAAAACTTAAAACGCCCATGAACTAAGAAAGGCGTTAATGCTGCATAGATAGCTTATAAGAGAGATGCAACAACAAAGGACACCACTTCAGACCGAAAGGAATAAGAACAAAAGCCGAGATGCCTAGGCTCATCCCCAAAATTCAGCGATAGGACAGTACACAGTGTGCAGTGGTGCGCACCGAAAATTTTCAGGAAGTGATGATGTCATAAAAGCCTACAGCATGTCAATGAGCCTAGTGAAAATTGGGAAACAATAAATTTCCAATAAAAAAAACGACACCGATTTGAGACCTCTATTAAAAACTGTGCATCCTTAGACCCCTTTCACACGGCGCTCACAAAGGCTCCATTGAAAACCTCAGCCTTAGGTTTGCGTGGGCCCCGCACATAAGTGCGAGTGCGGGTTGACCCGCGCCGTGTGAAAGGGGTCTAAACATCCGTTCTGATGCACCATATATAATTTGAGTGTTGAGTGGTTCAGAAGCCTTTTGCAACGAAAATCTCAAGTCCACAAATATAATTATATAGATTTAGTATAGATTATATGGCACGCCGGTGCCTAGAGGGTTAAATATAAAAAAAATCTGTGTCGTATTGGCTATATATTTATCAAAGTTAATAATCCATGCAAAATGCTACTTAGTTTTAAAACACCAGTTGAATAAACTTATCAAAATCTTGAAATGGGAGAAGATTAGGTAAAACAAAAAATTGCCTAAATTGAGTGTCCATACTTCATAGATGGCCCCTGAGAGGAAATTTACTCTTGAGCTGATCTGTTTTAATAACAAAGGTGTCCTGAGCACAATTATCTCTGGGCCTACGAGTGCGTGAGAACTTGACATTCAAAGCTAATAAAATTATAATTATACTAGCTGAGGTCCCCGGCCCTGCCCGGGATAAATCGGTTTGAATATTGGTTTCAGTTCTGGGTGGTTATTATGGACCTGCTTCATCTGGCCTGTTCCTGTTTGTTTATTTTATTTTTGTTTGTTTGTTTGTTTGTTTGTTTTTAAATAAGTCTTACTGCTCTGCCTTTGTGAGTTGACACACTGCGCATCCCGTACAACAGCATGATTTGCGCACGGGTTAGTGTGTTTGATAGTGAACACATCGCAGGAAGTGATAACGAAACCTTAAAATGGCGAAATGACTCAAAATAGACCTAAATGATGGCGAAACAATAAATTTCCAATAAAAAAAACTACACCGATTTGAGACTTCTATTAAAACTGTGCACCCTTACATCCATTCTGATGCACCATATAAAATTTGAAGTCTGAGTGTTGAGTGGTTCAGAAGCCTTTTGCAACGAAAAATCTCAAGTCCACAAATATATATAGTATAGATTATAATTATGTAAATATGATGTAGCGATACGCCCTATTATGAGGATCTTATTAGCTTAAATTCTGATTACCCTCTGCAGAGGACCACGCTTCGCCGGTGTGGTATCCCAGATTATCCCCCAAAATCTGTCCCCCCTGATATTTCAGAATATCCCCCAGATAATCTAGGATATCCTAAAATAACCCCAGATATTCTGGGATATTCTAGTTTATCCCTCCGGATATTCTAGATTATTCCCCCCGATAACAGTTTATCCCCCAGGGTTATAATAGGATTGGGGATAATTGCCAATGGGTAAGCAGCGTCCCAGTCTATCCCCACATTATAAATTATCAAACACTTTTTTTGGCTAGGTATATTTGGGCCGAATGCGAGTTTGCAGTTTGCACTGTTTTTTCGTGTTTTTTTGAAAACACAGAATTTGTGTCCGTACAATATTGCCTATCGGTAGCGTCAATTATCACCGCATTTAGCGGTGGTCATTGACAGTACATCGATCGCCAATTGCTATCCCAGCCTCTTTTCGCCTGATTAGTCAATCTGACCACTGCCCATTGATACAAACTGACTTGACCCTCCCGCCCCCATATCCATCTGAACATTCCAATGCACACTTGAATGGACAATGGACACCGTACTCCGAGGTGGCAATTGACACTTCCTTGCCTAAAATACCTTTGGCCCAAATAGCACAGCACCGGGTTGTATAGGCCGTATTCGTGAATATAGTCTTCCTTTTTTTCTCATTTTTTTGAATAGCCTTTTCCCCCCCTTGCCTTCTTGTGCGTTGTCACGGGGGTGGGTGTGAACTGCTGTGTGTTGAACTCCGAAGAGCATTCGACCGTGCACTCTCACATTGAAACAATCAATAAAAGAAAGAAAACAAAACACAAAAGATTGTTTTGGACGAGCCTGCAGGGCCATATAATTGTGATTACGTATTATGAATAAAATATAGAATGATCAAGCTATTAAGTATAAAATGTAAATACGCCTATTACGGGGTAAAGAAAGTAGTAAATAGGCCCTCCCGCGCTACTGGTACACTTTTCCTACGATAGACAGACTTATGCCCTGCTCTATAGGCAGAATTACTTATACAAACTAGTAACTACTAAGGTTCAGTACAAAAGCAAAACTCTCTACATCAACACATAATAATAACGACAATATTATGTGTGGGGCGGACTCGTCCTCTCTGAAGGTGCTCATTGCTCACGGGTTAGCTTCTGGTACAATGGACTTACATTGTCGTCCACCACGGCAGGCAAAAGGCGCGTGTGGACTTTCTACTTCGTAACATGACATGGGCTGTGCCCTCTGACTCCAGGGCCCGTCGACAGTACGTGTTATATCTAATGACTTCTGTCTTAAGCTAACTGTTCGTTCACACCAAACTGGCGACAACGTGCGTTCAATCTCGGCCGAGCGACAACGGTACAAACTTTCTCTAAATCATATTATGATCGGATTCAGACCAACCTGCTCGACAACGAACCAGTGATTTTCTCTCGCCCGTCCGACTTTTCACTTTTACCGCTGCAGTAAAATTTCAACGACACACACCGGAATACTATATTACTGACCTTGTTAATTTGCATAGTTTTTAAAAATATGAATCGGCTTAGTAGCAAAACAGTCCGTCTTCTGCTCGGAGATTGCGTGATCTGAGCTAAAATACTTGAGTGTACGTCGATCACCAATGGCTACCCCAACCCCATTTCGCCTGATTAGTCAATCTGACTACCGCCCATTGATACAATCTGACTAGACCCTCACGCTCCCAGGTCCATCTGACTATTCCATGTGTTGTCACTTTAAATTCGTGAACACCATACCGGTACTAAGTTTTGTTTCAGCAAACCTTCACCAGTCGCGCTTTTTGGTAAACATGTTGTGCGGATATGCACTGTCCATATCCATACAACATGTAGTACGGATATACACTTCCATGACTCAAGTAATGAGTCGCGACCCGTGCTTTAATCCCCCCCCCCCCCCCCCCCAGCGTCTTCTAAAAATCCCATTCAAGACGTGGCGTGTCTGGGCATTGCGCAAGACGTATCAAATGACTTGTAATGCGAAGAGCAGTGTTTTGACGGTTGGCCTACTTTCAGTCTTTTTTTGGGGTTTTTCCCAAAATTTTGTGTTGAACGACTGCATCCCGGCTGGTGATGCCTGTAAAAATTTAGAACAGCGGATCTCAACGTGGGCGCTTGAGAAAACAAAGAAAAGTGTGATAAGAGGGCGAAACGAGGAACGGGGGTGACATCTGTGTGTGTGTGGGGGGGGGGGGTGGGGGGTGGGGTGGGGGGGGGGGGTGGGGGAAAATAGAATGCAGAACGATTGTTGGCCAAATACAGGACAGTCATTGTCTTCTTCAACAGCATGCTTGAATAGGTTTGATGAACAGAAAAGGTTTGGTTTTTTTTTTATTTTAAGAGTATTTGATAAAGATTACTTTCTGCATTATAAGGAATCATCAACTGTGGATTGTCATTACATGTAATAAGGTACTGAAAAGCTTAACATCATGTCTTGTGAGTGGTCTGTATTCTTGTGAAATGCTTCCATTGGATTTGAGTATGTGTAATGGGGTGAACCATTACAGGGCTGAGAACAGAGCTCATTGTAGTGAAAGGGAGATAAACCCGTTATTTTGATCAGCTGGACCACTAGACGTGGTCAAGGGGAAGTAACCACACAGAAACCATAGATAATCTCCCCTTATTGTTTATCACGCACTGAGATGAGTCATGCAAGTGTTGAGTAACATTGCCAACTGATGTACTCACTGCGCCAATTTTAAATCATAGTCTTAGCGTGGTCTGTATTGTCCAGGATTGGTCAATTTAAGTGACCATCCCTGGTGCCAGAAGTAGAACCTTGTTATGTATCACTACATTGTAAGTTTTGTTTAGTTTTTATCTTGTTAAGTAATATTTCCTTAAGATAGTGTATTTGGAACATACACGAGCAAGATGGTGGTCTTTAAAAATGTTTTTATTTGTTTTAATGTTTTATTAGAATTTGCACTTAGTGAATTGTAAGGAGTGAATGGGTTGCGCGTGTTTGGGTGACGCTTAGATGATAGCGTGGGTCAGTCAGTTCCACCCAAGTCTTCAAGACAGCAGGACGTGTCATTGTGTCCAGACTAACATAAAAGTAAAAGAAGTTGTATAATTTATATTTCAAGATTTGTGAAGTGCCAGCTCTGATGATGTATGTCACAAATCCTAGACTGGGAGATGTAATAAGTTATGACAGGACAACAATCACGAACGAACAAGTTTAACACTTAACAGAACAACCCATCAGACTCACACATTTATTAAACATAATTATACAGCTAATAGCGCAATTACATACATTATATTATTGAATTTAACTGCCGTACAACGGCCTTATTCCCACATGCACTCTTCCTCGGATCCACAACCCGGTAGTTACTTCCTAAAGACACTTCGGCCTCAGCCTCTCCCCTCAGGGTCTTAATAGCACATTAATAATTCACTGGCACCGCAGTCTCTCAATATCACCTTCCTATTGCCATAACACCTTAGCATTCCACTAGCACCTCAGCAGGGCAATAGCACATTATCATTTCAATAGCCCATCAACATGGCAATAGTACATTATCATTTCAAGAGCCCATCAACGTGGCAATAGTACATTATCATTTCAATAGCCCATCAACATGGCAATAGTACATTATCATTTCAATTAGCACATTCACGCTCATATCTACGTCCCTGTCCGTGGCCAGACTGCCACGACTTTATGTGCCTCTACTGTCCTGCACCGACAGCCTTACTCTTGGCCTATGTGTGGCCCCCGGCCCTATGCTGGCCTATCCCCTGTGCTCACCGAGGTGGCTCTTCGGCCCGTCCCCGACACCTACAAGAATAACATTACATTGGTATAATGCCATACCATTTCTATTCACTCCACCTCTCCTTACAACTCATGAAGCGTACACACAATAGTTCACATTTCACTCACCAAACCTCTTACGGTAACCCACCTCCATCGTAGTACACAATACTCACTCGTGCTACAAATCCATGAACTCAACTTTCATCTATCGCTCATGGCGCACATTGCTATATCCAATATCAAGGACTTCCACATTCCTCACATATACTTATTTACATCATGGTAATAGACGAATATAATATAATACATCAATCATAATTATCAATCATCGTTTCACCTACCAGTCATCACTGGAATAACACTACTCCCAAGTCTTCCGACTGCTCTCCTTATGTTCGCCCGCTGGGCTTTCTCTTGCGTCCGTTCTCTAGGACCTTCTAACTTGCAGTGATAGTAATACAGCGCTTTCGCCTCATTCAGACCCCCACCACTCATAACATGCACGCTTTTCCTTACTTGTCTACGTGCGTTAATTTTACTCTCCTCCTTTCCCCCCGTAATTATTAACTATCGCTCACTCCACTCGTGACATCATCCCCCACCCTAAAAAAATTAATGCAATTAATTTCAAATCGCATCAAGATGACTGTCACCGAGTGAGCGTGAGCAATACTTACATAAAAATGACCTACCAATGCCCCTAGCACATAAAATACCGGAATCAGGGGAAAATATGGGGATCAATATGCCCTGCATTATGCATATATGTATCACATCATCAATAGCTAACTAAACACAATACCTAATACAGAATCAAAACCCAATCAACCTATCAACCAATTTTCATATCATATTTATAATGTCAATATTTTAAGGTCGACGACTCATTCACACAGATCCTGTCAATGTTCCTGTCCTCCGATGTATAAGCTCCTGAAGTCTTCCCCTAGGCTCGACTAAGGTAGTCGGCGATATGATTGCTGGTTCCTGGAATTGGTTGAATAACGAAGGTATACGGCTGCAAAGCCAATGCCCATCTAGACAAGCGTGGGCTGGACGAACGATTCCTCGACAAAAATGTTAGTGGCTTGTGGTCTGTCTGGATACAGAATTCTCGTCCCATGAGATAACGTCCCAATTTCTGGACGGACCACACAATGGCAAGACACTCCCGCTCTATCACAGAATACTTTCTTTCTCTCTGCAATAACTTCCTACTGACATAACATACAAGATGGAAACATTCGTTCTTCTCCTGTAGAAGACAAGCGCCGACACCAGAGTCCGACGCATCTGTTCTGAGGATAAATTTAGATCGAAAATCGGGTAAAATCAGAATGGGTGACGATGATAATGCTGTCACCAAATTATCAAATGCTGTCTGACATTCAGACGTCCACTGGACCTTATCGGGTTGTCCCTTCTTAGTAAGGTCAGTAAGAGAAGATGACAAGGAGGAAAAATTTGGAATGAACTTTCTGTAATAATTTAAAATTCCCACTAAGCTTCTGACTTGTTTCTTTGTTTTTGGGATTTGCAACCCTACTAATTTGTCAATTTTTGTTACTTCAGGTCTCTGAACACCTCTACCCACGATATGTCCTAAGAATACTATCTCTGGACATGCCAAATCCATCTTTGCGGGTTTAGCAGTTAACCCAAACTGACGTAATCGTTTAAAAATTACTGTTAGTGTCTGAATTTGATCAGACCATGTCGACGTATGACATGCTATATCGTCAAAGAATGACACGACATTAGGTATGTCCTTCAACACCAGTATGAGAACACAGATATTCTGGTCTCTCATAACATCTCTGTAGCATATTAACATGGAATACCTTAATTGATCCATCAATGTGGATAGCGTAATCTACCTTTGAAACAACTCGCTCAATAACATAAGGACCTTTCCATGTCATCAATAACTTATTATGGTCCGTAGGTAACAACAATAGGACCTTGTCTCCTGGCTTAAAAACTCTCAATTTGGATCCTCTATCTTTATAGTCTTTTGCTCTTTTCGAAGCGATACTAGAAGCTTCTTCTGCTATAGTGCGCGCTGAAGATAATCTTTCTCTTAAATCAACAAGGTCTATCGAAACCTTTTTAAACGGTTCCGAAACCGTGGGGATCTTTTGAAGAGGAGCCTGGGGTGTACGACCCTTATGCGTCGTCTTTTGGCACGCACTGCACGTCTTACAATATAATCGTACTTCTCTGTCGATGGATGGCCAGTAAAAATTTTTAAGAACCCTTTCTTTGGTTCTAGCTATTCCCATATGACCCGCTAATGGGACATCATGTGCCAAATGCAATACTGTTGCGATTAGCAACGCTGACACAACGACCTGCTTTAAAATGGAGGCCACCGTTACATACTTACGGAACAGAATGCCCGCCTGAATAAAAAAGGAAGACGATCCGTTCTTATATTTCCTCGTTTTCTCCGTTCGCGCCTCCTCAAAACATGGACTCAATGATGGGTCCTCCTTTTGTAATGTCGCCAAGCGCTCTGGTGTGATATCCAGGTTGACCGCTGGCGTTGCCAAAGGTCTAATCTTAGTCCTATCATGTACCTGTCGACGTGTCTCGACTGCGGCACAAAAGTCAATACCTTTTGATTGTGACCATGCCTGCACATTCTCCTCGGAAGGGGAAACTACCCGCGATACATTACCAATGATGAGCTGGGCGCCTGGAAAGCAACCAACGACTGCTTCGACTTCCCCGCTAAGGAAAGGCGTATCTATCACTATCTTTGCCATGGGTAATTTCTCTATGGCCCCTGAAAATTGGATGCACGGGACAGTCTCACCTGTAAGCTGTGAATCCCGAATGCAGTCCCTATGCACTCCCACAACGGTAGATCCTGTATCTCGTAAAACCGAGACCGGTTCGTCCCCAACAAACCCCGGATAAACCCTAAGACCCCCTCCTGTATGACATGAATTTATAACGGGGATCTTTCTCCTACAAGGTAAAACACCGGAAGATAATAACTTCTCACAACTGGGACACTTAGAATACTGTCCGCCTCCGTTGTCCGATGTAACACACGCAGCTGCATGGTGAAATTTATTAGGGGAACATGGACTGGAGCCACTGCGATTGTCATCCACGTTCGCCGCTATCCTACCTGCAGGGCAATTCACGCTGATGTGATCTGCTCTTCCGCAGTTCCAACACTTCGCGGCTCTACACTCGCGTGAAAAATGACCCACGCGTCCGCAAGTCCAACACTCCGCTCCCTGTGCTCCGCTAAACCTGGGTCCCCGTGACCCCTCGCGACCGGAACTAAAGTCCCTATGCCGTCGGTCATCGGCAAAGGTCACAAATCGCCCTCGGCCATTACCGCGACCTAGCCCTCCTGCTCGGTCAAACTTACCGGATCCATATGCAGGTGATTGGTGATACCCCCTACGTTGCCCCTGGGCTTGCCCATTATAGGGACCCCGCTGACGCGACCTGTCTTTATGTCCTGTCGGCGACCCCTCAACAACAGCGACGTAACCAGCATCCTGCACGTACGCCCTCGCTACTGGTTTGGACGGATGTGTCGTACGGTATGCTTCCGCCAACTTAGACGCCTCCTGCACCGTCGCGGGTTCGTTTTCTTTCAGAAAAGCCACCAGATCTTTATGGCACGACGCGTATAGCTGGTCACGGATCATTAGGTCTTTCAATTTAGTAAAATCCGCGCCCACATGCGCCAAGTCTACCCAGTTCGCGAAATATTCCGTTAGTCTCGCGACGAAGGCAGCAAAGTCCTCCCTGGTATCCGCACGTGCTCGCCTAAACTGCTCCCGGAAATATTCCTCGGTACGCGCAAATCGGCGAAGCAGCAAAGCCTTCAGCTTATCGTAATCTTGCACGTCTTCGCGCTGTAGCTCTTTAAAGTAGGTTAACGCTCGCCCCTGCAATAAGGACGCCAGGTACGTGGACCATAATTGCTTATTGTCCCCCCATTGCAGTTGTGCGTTCAGTTCGAACCTGTAAAGGAAGGCGTCTATGTCGTCCTTCCGGTCGTCGAACGTAGGGAGCTTGATCCGAACACCACCTTTATTGTGTACCTGCCGCTCAACTGTTTCCGTTGGCGTATTCTTTTTGACTTCCAACTCCTCGATTCTTATTCGCGCCTCTCTCTCCTGCTGCTTATCTTCTAACTCCTTTAACTTAAACTCCCTTTCCTGCTCCTTATCCTTAGCCTCTCTCTCCTGTTGCCGCTCTTGAGCCTCTTTTTCTCGCTCTCTATCTTTAGCACGCTCATCGCGCAACTCTGCCTGCTGCTCTTTAATCCAGCCGCGTAGCTCCTCTCCCTCCAGGCCAAGTTCCTTACCCAACTTCATTAGTTGTTGGAGTTCCGCCATTTCACAGATTTATGGCTACGGTATATACTATGAAAAAGGCTAACCTGTCGGTATGATCACTAACGACACGACCAGAGACCTGAAATTATGTCACTACAATAACAACCGCTATTTTCAAATGCAATTCAGAAAATTACCTACAGAACATTTTATAACATACTATCTCTAACTAATTCTACGTTCATAAAATGTATTGCACTATTAAATAACAAAAAGAGAAAAGAAAAGACAAAAATGAAGAAATTCAGAAGAAGGACCACACGGACATCAAAGACAACGAACCAGACTAGGACAAAGCTTCTAAAAAAAAATATAATGGAAAAAAGAATGCAACCTAACTACGCCGATTACACTACAAGGTACGAACAAGAACAGAGTCTGAAAAAAAAGAACGTATCTACAGATAGGTAAGAGAGGGACAAGAGAAACGTCTTCCTAAAACAACGAGGAAGATGGAACGCCACAATCTAAACAAAAATACAGGTCCCTACAGAACTGTTCACTGTGATGAACGCGGTTCCAAGTTTAGCCCACCTCCCGAAGAGGATAAACTACGCTCACCACAGCAAACCCGCGCCACCCCCCGTATAATCTATTACGACAAAAACAGAAAAACAGCGGAAAAAGACAGGTGAACAGACAGCCCTCAATCCAGGGCACAAAAATTTTGACTTTTACTTAACTTTTCTGACTATAACCTCTCCCCTTGTCTCGGAGCTCTGGCTGCTTGACCTCTACAGGCTGGCACACACACTCTGCAGAAATTTAAGTACCCATTAATACATATTCATCAAAATACATGCATCAATACATATTCATAAATATACATAAATTATACCATCATGAAATTTCCATTCATCCCACGAACAAAGACAGCACAAATTACTACCACAAGATAAGTATTACGTGGACAAAAACTAAAGTAACAAATGCCCACTGAAAAATACCTACTAACTAACTACAACTAAATATTACGAAAATGGACGAGTCACAACGGACGAGCCCCCAGTGTCACAAATCCCAGACTGGGAGATGTAATAAGTTATGACAGGACAACAATCACGAACGAACAAGTTTAACACTTAACAGAACAACCCATCAGACTCACACATTTATTAAACATAATTATACAAGCTAATAGCGCAATTACATACATTATATTATTGAATTTAACTGCCGTACAACGGCCTTATTCCCACATGCACTCTTCCTCGGATCCACAACCCGGTAGTTACTTCCTAAAGACACTTCGGCCTCAGCCTCTCCCCTCAGGGTCTTAATAGCACATTAATAATTCACTGGCACCGCAGTCTCTCAATATCACCTTCCTATTGCCATAACACCTTAGCATTCCACTAGCACCTCAGCAGGGCAATAGCACATTATCATTTCAATAGCCCATCAACATGGCAATAGTACATTATCATTTCAGGAGCCCATCAACGTGGCAATAGTACATTATCATTTCAATAGCCCATCAACATGGCAATAGTACATTATCATTTCAATTAGCACATTCACGCTCATATCTACGTCCCTGTCCGTGGCCAGACTGCCACGACTTTATGTGCCTCTACTGTCCTGCACCGACAGCCTCACTCTTGGCCTATGTGTGGCCCCCGGCCCTATGCTGGCCTATCCCCTGTGCTCACCGAGGTGGCTCTTCGGCCCGTCCCCGACACCTACAAGAATAACATTACATTGGTATAATGCCATACCATTTCTATTCACTCCACCTCTCCTTACAACTCATGAAGCGTACACACAATAGTTCACATTTCACTCACCAAACCTCTTACGGTAACCCACCTCCATCGTAGTACGCAATACTCACTCGTGCTACAAATCCATGAACTCAACTTTCATCTATCGCTCATGGCGCACATTGCTATATCCAATATCAAGGACTTCCACACTCCTCACATATACTTATTTACATCATGGTAATAGACGAATATAATATAATACATCAATCATAATTATCAATCATCGTTTCACCTGGTGGAATAACACTACTCCCAAGTCTTCCGACTGCTCTCCTTATGTTCGCCCGCTGGGCTTTCTCTTGCGTCCGTTCTCTAGGACCTTCTAACTTGCAGTGATAGTAATACAGCGCTTTCGCCTCATTCAGACCCCCACCACTCATAACATGCACGCTTTTCCTTACTTGTCTACGTGCGTTAATTTTACTCTCCTCCTTTCCCCCCGTAATTATTAACTATCGCTCACTCCACTCGTGACAATGTAGTTCAAGTGTGAATTCATTTGGTTAGTTCACGTAAGTTGTACCCATTATTTTAGTTCTGGTATTTAATAATATTTAGATGATGTGAAATAATAATGATTGGATTATACTTGGAGGTTTGATGAACTTTGTTCAGCTTGGTTAGGCAATCAGGCTAGCAGCTAACAATCTATGGTAAAGTTTATCTTACTAAGTTTCTATCTTAGTATAGATCTATCAGTATCCTGTAGAGAGAGAGTGTAAGGTTGTTCTAGAATGCTATCAACGCTAGCGCGCATGATTAGTTCATGTAATTAAATGGAAACATTTAACTGTAATTTGTGACGGACTGATTTTATGTGAAGTGCTAACAAATAGTACTACTGGAGGGTGTGGTCTAAGTCCCGCTACTTGGATCAGAGATAGACAGATCTAGATCGTTATTCTTAATCTGCAGTTGGTGCCATTCAGGCTCAACGTGTCCTTCTTAGGGACAGACGTCACAGAGAGAGAGAGAGAGAGAGAGAGTAACGGGCAAGAATTATAACCAAGTTATTTCTTTACTTTAACTTGTCCTTCCGTGGGTTGTAAGGTTATTGTTGGATGATTATTTCTAGGTTCCTTTAAATCAGCAGTGTGACTATGATGTATGTGTAGATTTGTCTTGTGTGCCTTTTCGTTACCTTTATTGATACCGTATTCATTGTGGACTTTATGATAATGAGTAGACCAGTTAAGATGAAGAGAGAGGTGTTGGATTTGCAGAGCACGCGCGTGAGCCGTGAGTAGGTCACAGCAGACGCTAGCAGGCATGATCACATGACTTTTGGTCAAGCGAGTCAAATCAAGACCGGGATTGGTTAGCTAATAGCTTCCGGAAACGGAAGCTTGACCCAAACAACAATAACAATCCTGGCTGACTGTTTACAGTGGCTACCACACTTAAACAGCATTTGGGATCTCAGATATCGGCATTATACTAAAGGATGATGATTATTTACTTTAACTTCTTAATTTATTATATGTTTATTATTGAATTAGTATGTTCGCTACATGGGTGTCAAGTTGATTTTCTTCAATTTGTACTGGTTAGGTCGGACTTAGAAACTTTTGAGGGTCGAACCTTGAACTTTGGTTGTTGATAAGATGAATCATGAAGGGAAAGGCCTATGCTAGGTGTATAGATGCATTGTCTGTGCATCAGGTGTCATATTTTTATGGCATCCTTTGTAGGTGCTCATTGTCTGTTCTTTTGACACACTGACAGATGTAATTGGACTGTGTTGTAATGAAGAGATCAGATGCATTGACTTTAAACTCAATCATAGGGGTTATGGGTGTTGTTTGCCCAGTAGACCTATGATATATATGTCATCATTATTATGATATTATCTTGTTGCATTATATAATTAGTTCACTGAATATGTGGGAATGTTTTAGGTATATCAGTATTGTTGGAGGTAATACAAGTGGGTTGAATTGACTGTTCAGTCTAGTAGTTGTACCATGTAGTTGGGTTTGGCTTTATGCCATGATTATCATATCACTTGTAGTGGGAGACTATAACTTGCTATTGTTGGTTGAGACTTAGGTGTTGACTTATTACATGTATGTGGGTTGGTCCACCTAGAGATACTCCTATGACTTTATGAGTAAGGAGTTTGGTATTATATCCAGAGGATAGGAAAGGGATAAGTTTGGCTCTGAGTTGAGATAGGCCTGTGGCAGTATGGACTAGGGTTTTTGTGTAATATTAATAATCTAGCATGTGCGGAATTGAGCTGGGTTGGCTAATGGGGCCTAAGTCAATTAATTTTGACCTAATGAGTAGATCCAGTTGGCTATTGCTATCCTCTGCTAATTATGATGGTAATTGTTAATTAAGGGATACTACGTTGTGCGTGGGTGGGCTAAGTAAGTAGATGGGATTGTCTTTTATTGAGCCACCTAGCACGGGCAGTTCTGTGGTATGAGTGTGTAGACTCAGCAGACTGTATTTTATTGTAGTTAGTTTAACTCCAGCTCATTCCATAACTAGGATAGATTTGATGCGTACAGGGTGCGCGGCGTACAGGGTGCGCGTATACACATGTAAGGCTTAATGTTATCTTGTCTGGAATCAAATTAAGTTTCTTCCTGACCTAGATAATGGCCGTTGTTATAATATAAGAATTAGAACGTGTGGGATAGCCCTATGTCAGCCTGTAGTTAAGCCAAGGGAAGTAAACATGTTACTTGGTAGGCTTGCATCTTATACTCGAGTTATCTCCCCTGGAGTGCTCACAATGTAAGTTATACGTTACTGTTTGATAGACATACTGGACCGTCCCCATATATTAGTTTACAATGTGAATATGGTTATTATTAATTTTTATGTTTTCTTTTGATGCATTCTCTTGTTTTAGCATGATGTAATGATTAACTGATGAGGCGTGCTGTTAATTCCTGTTTATTTTTGGTTCTTCTTCAGCGCGCCTATCGGTTGGGTTTATTGTGGTTTATTGTGGTTTATTGTATTGTCATGTGTTTATTGTATTGTGTTTATTATTTGATTTGTTATTTTCTTTTCCTTTTAATAAAATTGTTGTCCTCTCAAAACCTGATAGTTTTGTTTGTATGTTTGACTGTGTAGAGAGCCCCGCTCGTCTCGTCCTGTGTTACATTATTTGGTGTCAGATTAGATAGCTATAGATAGAGAGAGACCCGCTCGGTTTACCCGTAACCAGTGTTGCATATGGATTTTTTTTTTACAGGAAATAAGAGAAAGAAGTGTGCGATGAAAGAAAATTTGGAGTCTAATAGGGCGATTGCCTGAAAAAGGTTGAAAACCACTGCTAAAGACAGTGAAATCGAACTGGGGGATACTTTAGAATAGAAGGGGATGTTCTAGGATATCCTCTATTATTCAGTCTCTTAAAATAGGATGGGGGATAGTTCAGAATGTCACACCCGGATTTAAATGAAATGAGGCAATCTCAATCTGCCACCTTCACGCCTAGAGGAAAATGGAAATGTTCTAACTAATTTGGGTAACGCCAATGATAGTGGTGATAGGTGTTTAAAATTCAGCAGTTCTCAGTTCCTTCTCCAGCTAGGAAAATTACAAAAGATTGTGTGGTCAAATTACCTTTGATTTGTGTGTTTTTTTTCGACCGACTTGTCGGACTTGCGCGTCTTCTTTCGGCCAACTTATCAGACTTGTGTATCGGGTTTGTCAGACTTTTTTCAGCCAAATTATTGGATTTGTACCTTGGATTTGTCAGACATTTTTCGGCCAATTTATTGGACTTGTGCCTCAGACTTGTCGGATTTTTTCATCCAACTTCTTGGATTTGTGCGTCAGACTTGTCGGATTTTTTTTGGCCAACTTCTTGGACTTGTGCGTCAGACTTGTCAGATTTTTTTGGCCAACTTCTTGGACTTGTGCGTCAGACTTGTCGCATTGTTTCGGCCAGCTTGTTCGAAATGTGCTTTGGACTTCTCGAATTTTTTTGCCCAACTTCTTGGATTTGCGCATCAGACTTGTCGAATTTTTTCGGTCAACTTGTCAGACTTCTGTGTCGGACTCGTCAGACTTCTTCCAGCCAAATTGTTGGATTTGGGGGTCCAAATTGTCGAATTTTTTGGGCCAACTTGTGCCTCGGACTTGTGAGATTTTTTCGGCGAACTTCTAGCACTTGTGCGTCAGACTTGTCAGACTTCTTCGGCCAATTAGTGTTATTTGTCCGTCAGACTTGTCAAAATTTTTTGACGAACCTATCGGACTTGTTCGTGAGACTTGTTAAAATTTTTGGGCCAGCTTCTTGAACTTTTGCATCTGACTTGTCGGAATTTTTGGCCAACTTACTGGACTTGTGCATCAGTCTTATCGGATTTTTTGGCAAATTGTCGGACTTGTGCCTTCGACTTGTCGGAATTTTTTTGACCAACTTGTTGGACTTGCCAATCTCACTTGTCAGATTTTTTCGGCCAGTTTGTTTGAGTTGTGCCTCAAACTTGTCAGATTTTTTTTGGCCAATTTGTTTGAGTTGTGCATCAAAATAACAGTTGTACTGTTGTTACTTGTAGATATGCATCCATAGCGTTTTGCGCTGGGAAGGCGTACTTATACATACCTACTCCTAGTCCCGTCCTTATCCTCAACCCTAAACCTTATCGAATCGCTAGCCCTGCCGTCCACCCTTAAAAAGAAAAAAAAACAGGAGGAAAACAAAAAGAAAATCTGAAAGAATAATCAATTAAGGCTGTTGTTAGGGGTATTCCGGGTGGAGCTCTCTAGCTCTGCAGTCACAAAAAGCTTTAAAATACCTATCCATAGCACAAAAAAGTTGGGGGACGTACGCACTTGTAACAGCATTCTTTTTTATGTCAATTAAGTAATACATGTACCCAGGGGCGCTGCCATGTTACGGAAAAAGACGGTATATCCCAAACTAGGTCAAGTTCACTTTTTAACATTATTTTATAGAATAAATGTTAATGTAATTATATTTCTAACTGGGTTTTAATTATGTACTACTACTAGATCTAGCTTTTTTTGAATATCACAGAAAAGATATTGAACACAAATTAGAGCGAAATGTTTCTTGGGTGTCCTGTAAAGTTTTGTGTTTGGCAATTACGTTGTTTATTTCATGAAACGGCAGTTTTGGTGTCACTGAAATGAGGGAGGACTTTCCTTCATACATGGGACTAGAGGCAAGGTGCTCGCCACTCATGCCGAAGTTACTGGGTTCAAATCCCGGTCAGCGCTGGCATGTTTGAATTTTTCTAATGTTTTTCCTGTCCCTGATTCTATGGTAGGTAAGATCGAGCACCTTGTCTTCGCCGACAAGGACGGAAAACACGTTAAAGATACCTTGGCAGTCGGGAATCGAGAAGGGAAAACCGAACACAGCGCTGCTCGGGCAAAATTGAATAAAATTTGTCCCTACCACTAAAAAAAAATAACAACAAAAAAGTTCCTCCAACCGGCTCTGCACTGTGGCGACGATGTGCCTGCTCCAGTTGTAACTGGGCTGCAATGGCACTAAGGCAAATTTCCCATATGAGATTAAAGAAGTCTACAAAATCTTAAAAAAGTACCGCCCCCTCCTCCCCCTCCCCCCCTCCAAAAAAAAAAAAAAGTGGAATGTTTATACCTCTAGCGCCCAGTAGTCCACATCTGCAACACATAACAAAACCTTTTTTTTTTTTTGTACAAATTGTAATTTTATATTGCACTGGCTGCCAGTTGAGAAAAGAATAATGTACAAATTGTCATCCATTTGTCACAAATGTGTCAATAATACTGCTCCATCGTACCTAGTTGATTTAACTGATTACTATGTTCCATCTCGTCAATTAAGATCATCATCTGACACTACAAAATTGAAAGTACCTAAAATGAATCTGTCCACTGTAGGAGAAAAGTCCTTTTCATTTCTTGGCCCTACCATCTGGAACACTCTTCCAAAGACAACCAGGGAAATTAATTACATTGGTTCTTTCAAATGCCATCTGAAGACCCATTTCTTTCAGACCAACTAGGCTGGGTGTTTTTCGGCAGCAACAATAGTAAATATTTTTGAATTTCTTTTGTGTATGCGTGTGTGTGTGTAAGAGTTTGTTAAAGCGCCCAGAGCTTGTCATCGACGGGGTTGGGCGCTATATAAATGCAATATATTATTATTATTATTATTTATCAGTTATCGATTTTTCGTGATTTATTCTGACATCCTTGCATTTAATTTGACTAGTTTAGAATAGGTTTGATTGCTTCATAAGTTTTTGGGTAAGGCTTTGTAAGTCTCTGAGTCTAGGCTTTAGAGGGTTGAGATCTTTTGTTTCTCGGGGGCCTCAGCATAATGCTGTTGGCCCCCTGTTCTTGATTATGTAGTGCTTCTCGTTTGCTTTGTGGTCGTCGTCCTTAGTCTCTTCTGGTCGTGGTATTTAATGGGTTTAATATGTGAGGATTAAAAGTACTGGTAGATAAGGGGTGAAGTCATGTACCGGAACCAGTTCTTCAGTTGTCGGCAAGAACTTTCTTTTTTTCTCGGGGGGGGGGGGGGAGGGGGGGCAGTCACAGGGTTACCTCATTAATTCCAGAAACTAAACAAAAAACAAAGATATAGCACATATATCATCCTCATTTCTAAACTTCAGCGTACGATCAATATTGTTTTATACCTAATTCTTTAGATGTATGTCTTCAATATCAATTCAGAAACCATTTAATTTTCTGACAAATTAATAGCCGCACTCAACTCATAAGACTGGTCAGAAACCAAGGGATGTAAAGGGGGGAAATCCTTCTCCTACACAAAAAGGTCTGTTTATGTCCCCTTTTTTTTCCTATCACAAATTGTGGTTTTGAACTTTTTTACATACTAGTGTAAGGGCCCGTTCAAAGAATGGGTTGCAAACAACACGCACAATCAGCACACAGATTATGTAGATCTAGGAAGAAAACTACCCACAACTGGCACAGCAACATCCGCATGGCCCGTACCGTGCATAAAGCAGACGGCGCAGAAACTCATGCCTTCAAACTTGGAAACGCAACCGGAAGTTTAAAGTCGAAACGAAACAAAGGCAGGAGGGAGGCCATCTTTGTTGAGGAGAAAGCATTATTTGATGTTTTTAGGCCTATTTTCATTTATTACAAAATTATGATACTTCGCTTTCATGTCAAAGGAATAGACATAGTGGCAAAAAGAACTATCTTTCACATGTCATTTTTTCAGGCCTGGGCATTTCTTCCTCGCAGCTGTGAATTTTTTTTCCTTGCTGTTTTTTTATATAGACTAGTGTAAGGGCCCGTTCAAAAAACTTGTTGCAAACAACACGCACAATCAGCACACAGATTATGTAGATCTAGGAAGAAAACAACTCACAACTGGCACAGCAACACCCGCATGGCCCGTACCGTGCATAAGGCAGACGGCACAGAAACTCATGCCTTCGAACTTGGAAACGCAACCGGAAGTTTAAAGTCGAAACAAAACAAAGGCAGGAGGGAGGCAACCATTGTTGAGGAGAAAGCATTATCCGATGACGTACCGGTACTCTCTCTCTCTCTCTCTCTTACAATAAAAGTAGTAATCTGCAGTCTTGTTTCAGAACTTATGCGCGCCAGGACACTGCGCACCAAGATTGATATGGTTAATATTTTTTATGACATGCACGGTACTAATGTCGAAACAAAACAAAGGCAGGAGGGAGGCCATCGTTGTTGAGGAGAAAGCATTATTCCATGTTTTTAGGCCTATTTTCATTTATTACAAAATTACGATACTTCGCTTTCATGCCAAAGGAATAGACATAGTAGCAAAAAGAACTATCTTTCACATGTAATTTTTTCAGGTCGGGGCATTTCTTCCTCGCGGCAGTGAATTTTTTTTCCTTGCTGTTTTTTTATATAGAAGATATAGATATCTGACTACGGGCAAATGAAATCACAAGTTTTACCATCTCTGTCATCAGTCAATACTCTTGTGTCAAATAACAATAAAATGTTGCATGCACTATTATTAATGGTGTTACTCTTTACTTGGTCTTTCCTCTAATTCTTTTTTTAAAAACCGCACTGTGGCTTTAGATGCACATGCGTTCAAACTTAATTCTAAGTAGTCATCCTACCATCCTGGACGTTCTGCAATGACTGTCTGTACGCTATACGTTATGGGAATTTCTACACCTCAAGAGCTGAAAAAATGTTAACCCTTTAGGCTGTGCCCCCATTTCTGCTCGTGGGGAAATTCTGATTTTGTGAAAATTTGTTCTTATGGTCATAATTTGGAGATGGGGGGGGGGGGTATGATCATTTGGTTGATTTAGAGTGCCTGTGGAAAGTACTAACATACACACACACACAAAAATAACTTTCGTCGCCATGAGTTTTGTGTGAGAACTGCAAAGAGAGAAGGAGAGAGAGAGAGAGAGAGAGAGAGAGAGAGAGAGAGAGAGAGAGAGAGAGAGAGAGGCAGAATGTGATAGTATTCATACGATTAATAAGGTGGGACTGATTTATTTCGTTTCTAATTCGACAACTCTTACCAGACAGCAGTTTCGGTAAAATCCCGAAGACGACCGCAAATTACAAGTAATTCGTCTTGCATAGTGTTTGTGTATCAGTGCCACATTTACCTCTACATTGGCCTCAAAATCAGGGAGGGGGGGGGGTGGGTGGAGTGGGGAGGGGGGGGGGTCGCAGCCTTAGGCCTGTCTGCATTATATTTTGTGACACGCGTAGCCTTTTCTTTCATATCATGTTACAATGCACCTCAGTTCCTGACTAAGTGAATCCGGTCCTGCTAGTTTACCATGCTTCAGAAAGCTCTTCAGGCCCTGTTGCCGTGCCAAACTAATAATGAAAGAGCATTAATTTTTGTTTGAAGAAACACGCAGCCTAACGAATATGGGTGCACATTTGTTCTGAGCAGAATATTTTATTTGAACAGGGGTTTTCGGCCTTTTTTTTTAGAAATAGAGATGTTGAGGCCTAAGGCTTCTGCCTACCTAGCCTTATGGTAAATCTGGCACTGACATACATAACACACGGACTCAGACCGGTAAGACAGACACAAAACTAAAAATGATAAAAAATTATATTACCTATGATACTCTTGTATATCCCTGAGATTTTGCTCGCGTCCCAGTTAGGGTGATCTGATCGGTAAGACAGACATAAAACTGAAAATGATATATTACCTATGATACTCTTGTACATCCCTGAGATTTTGCTCGCGTCCCAGTTAGGGTGATCTGATCGGTAAGACAGACATAAAACTGAAAATGATATATTACCTATGATACTCTCGTATATCCCTGAGCTTTTGCTCGCGTCCAAGTTAGGGTGATCTCCCGAATTGCCTAATCAAAATACGCCATATCAGATCTACTTAACCAGTCCGTGTTCGGGTGGACTTTGGTTACAAACTGCTCGTCTATTGGTCAGTTTCTTTTCTTGAAATTACGTCGTCAACCGGATGTTGGCGAACAGACAGACAGAAGGACATATAAACAAACTAAACAGACAGATAGATAGATAGATAGATAGATAGATAGATAGATAGATAGATAGACAGATAGATAGATAGATAGATAGATAGATAGATAGATAGATAGATAGATAGATAGATAGATAGATAGATAGATAGATAGATAAATAGATAGATAGATAGATAGATAGATAGATAGATAGATAGATAGATAGATATATATATATATATATAGATAGATAGATAGATAGATAGATAGATAGATAGATAGATAGATAGATAGATAGATAGATAGATAGATAGATAGACAGACAGACAGATAGATATTATACACCATTTAGCTAGAACAGGTACAGTGGCTGTGGATTCATTCAGAAAGTTTATCGAGTGTTTGATAATAAGGTATCCTGTTACTATTTCTTGGATTTGACATCCCCAACTCTGCCCTTTACAACTCCAATGCCTGGAAGTATCTTAAGAACCACCAGTTTGAAAACCCGTGGCTTCAACTCTATCATTCGAAGGGCCTTTGTGTGCTTAATAAAACCCCATGCTGCAAATACTTTTCAGAAGCCACTCTTTGTGCGCCATATCACAAACACCCTGGCCCAAATTTATTTTTTAATATCAACTGTTACAGCTTCTATCTTGGACTTGCGGATATCTAGAGTAGAAGGTTAGTCAAATACATGTATATCTGAGGAATATTAAAATATTTCAAGTAAACAAGCATGGGAACTGGTGTTCTCTTGGGTGCGTTTTGAGAAAGGCGTAAAATTGGAAAAACAAAAAAAAAACAACAAATATAATAATATGTAAAGAACGAGAGAGAGATATCTAACAAAGTGAATATACATGTTACCCAGTTCTCCCGTTTTGTGCTGAATATTACTACGATCCATTACCTATCCGTGTCCACTCATTTACCACTTTGGCGCACACCCGCTATGTTTATACTATTGGCCTGCTAGTCCCATGATCGCCACAAGGGACCGGTCTAACTTTAGATCTAGGTATTACAATTTCCTGAGACGCTGGCCTGCTGTTTCAAGTAGCCGTGAAACTGTTTTCGCCATATTTAGATGACAACTTTGCCACGGCGGCGTTAATTCCTTGAACCGGCCACAGTCCCATTCTGTACTTGTTGTAGGACACCTTTTTTCTCCAAAACAGTTTGTATTGAAGATTTATGCTTTCCTGTACCACAATTACATATTTTCAGATGTAAATTATGTGTGTTAGGTAGTCCATTCCAATCTGTGTCGGCCATCTTGAATTTTGGGCACCATTTTGAATATTTTTCGTAGCCAGCACCTTTTTCTTAAAATACCTCTTATGGACAACATTTATGCCAGGTTTCATGCTTCTATTATTTTTACAAACGATTGTACCCAAAATATAGACATCAAGCCCACTAGTTGGTCTAGGGGTGAGGGTGCTCCCCTATCATGCCGAAGGTACCAGGTTCGATTCCCAGTCAGTGGAGGCATGTTGAAATCTTTTTTCTTTATTTTTGAGGGGGGGGGGGGGTGGAGAAATCCTTGTTCCTGATCGAATACCTAGTCGTCTCGGATAAGGACGAAAAACTCGGAGGGTCGGTGTGCACGTTCCGTACGTTAAAGATAACTTGGTAGTTGGAAATCGAGAAGGGGAGGTCGAACAAGGCCGCTGCCACGGCAACATTCTGAAAAAAAAAAAGAATCCCTGCTACAGCAAGAAAAATAAAACCATGAAAAGTGATATGTAAAGGCTAATGTTATCTAACCTCCTAACATAAAGAACTAAATGCATTCGCACTTGCAGTGTCGCAATCACACCGGACACTGGATATCAGTTGTATCACAAGGCTGGTAAGAATCGAAAAAATATAACAAAATTTGATTAAGGATTAAATTAGTTCCCGATGATTTTCTAGTGAAGCAGTTAGGAAAATACTTTTATTGTCGAAATAGACACGACACCGGTTCTGCCCTGTTTCAAAATTAAAAAAAAAACAACAACCTATACCGGTACTCCGTTTTTTTTTGTCAAATTCACCTTTGAACACCATAATTATGATCAAATGAAATGTGCTGTCTGTCCAGGGGCGAAGCGTGGCTGTAACAGCTGAGGTTGTTCTAGCACGTTATAGTAGGGGGGAGTTAGTTGATCTAACTACAACCCTTTAGAAAACGAAACTATTACAGCTGTAAAATGAATAAACACGAGATCCGACGATAGATTAAATAATACTAAAGTTTAATCACTGTATAGTGAACAATAAATACTAGGAAGACGCCAGCGAAACTAAATATCTACGCCACACGAAAGGAAACTCACTTACTCACCCCACCAACCACTCACACAGGTCTATATATATAAACATTCCTACAGAAAGTTCCCGAAATAAACGTTACCTTTGCCCTCGCACAAACTAACCAATCACGCATCAATACGTCATCAGGTTACATCACCCAAGGCCAAATCTGGCGTAAACATCCGTCTCCACAATGTTATCGAATGTTCGGGAACATACTAATATTTACTGAACGAGTCAAAACACTGACAACAAGCGAGCGAGGAAAAAAACTACTCACTAGGAGAAGAAGGTCAGGTCACGGAGTACAGTACACTCTAGCGGTTGTCAAGAAGAAATGAACACATGCTCACCAGTGTAACAAGAAAACGGGGGAGGGCAAGGGATAGCTTGCAGATGCTACACAACTCCCCAATTTAAGTTGAATATTTTCAACTCCGAAACATTATTCAGCGTCTGCAATATCTTGAAATAACAATCTTACAGTACTCCCAATCTCACAAAGGTAGTTGCTAATTCTATTACAATTATTAACAATTTCAGTGTCTTCCCGAATGTCATCACAAATACAAGACAATGCAGTGTACTTTGTATCACTAATACCATAACTAATACAATACCGTCATTGCTTCCCAATAGTAAACATTCGGCCTACTAGTCAAAATAACACAACGCCACCACTGTGGTGAAACAATGGTCAATGATATTATTACAAATCATATATGGTGAAACGATGGCCCATCGTTTACACAATGCTTCGTGCACGAATCATAGCATATAACTTGTTGTACATAACATGGTTATCTCCAAAATGTGTAACTCATACGTACAATGGCAAAAATACCAATACATACCGACCACTGGTTAGGGTCTTTCTTCATCATATTAGGTCAAAACAAGTTACAACATTGCAACATAACACAAACACTGCTTGCTCGCAGTCCCCATTTGGGTTACATTTTCCAAAAATTACACCAAGTTCCATTGGTAACAAATATGACATAGCATAAAATCAAAATGTGACTAACACATCATGACTCTCTATCAGCCATCAATTCAATATTCAGTCACAGATGAACTACGTCCCCAATTACAGTACAATACTGCCGTCCTAGCAATTCATCTAGTAGGCAAAAGTATGGGTTACAATGCATTTCACTGATAGTGTACTACTTTAAAATACCCTGCTCAGGAAATCGGCACAGACATTTTCTCTGCCTTTTACGTAGTGAATCCTGAATCGATAAGACTGTAAAAATAAACTCCATCGTAATAACTTTGGACTGTCAAACTTGGCAGAGTTCAAAAACTCTAATGACCGATGGTCAGTTTGGAGCACAAACTCCTTTCCATACAAATACAAAGTAAACTTTTTTACAGCCCAAACAATAGCTAAACATTCGCGCTCTGAGACCGAATATTTTGTCTCACGAGGCAATAGCTTACGACTAGCATATGCCACAGGGTACAACTTTCCCTCGTGTTCCTGCATAAGACTAGCGCCTAATCCGCGATCTGATGCATCAGTTGCTAAGACAAACTCTTTGGAAAAATCTGGCAAACATAACACGGGTTTGGAGATAATGACATTCTTCAAAGATGTGTACGCTTTCTCCTGCGTTTCATCCCATTGAACTATATTGGGCTGACCCTTTCTAAGTAAATCAGACAATGGTGATGCAATCGCTGAAAAGTTAGGAATAAATTCATGGTAATATCCCACTAATCCTAAGAATGCTTTCACTTCCTTCTTAGTGGTGGGTCTGGGTGCGTCTCGTACCTTACATACATTCTCTTCTAACAGGCCAATCATACCTTCTCCCACTAAGTGTCCAACAAAGTCTACTTCAGACGTTCCAATCAGACACTTCGATGGTCTTGCAGTTAATCCAGCTTGGTCCATCCTCTGCAGTAAGTCCTTGAGAGTCTTCACATGCTCGTCGAATGTCTCTGTATGAATCAGCAGGTCGTCCACATATGCTGTCACATTGTTCATTCCACGGATCAATGGCTTTACGATCCTGTTCAGCGTGGCTCCTGAGTTCATCATCCCAAAAGGCATCCGAATGAATTCATAGTGCTCGCCCATGGTGACGAACGCCGTCTTGGGAATGTCTTGCTCTCGAACTTTCACTTGCCAGTATCCCTTGCTCAGGTCAATCCGAGAGAATAATTTTCCTCTCGAGAGACTCTGAAACACTTCTAATGGCGCTGCTGTCGGATGAGGGTCGAATACTGTGATCTTGTTTAACCTCCTGTAGTCGATGCAGACTCGGTTGGATCCGTCCTTCTTCTTGGCGACAACAACAGGTGAAGCATAAGCTGATGAGCTCCTTCGAATGATGCCCAGCCGTCCCATGGTGCTAAGCTCCTCCTTCAATGAGTCGCGCATAGCGTAGGGCACCGGGTATGGTCGTTGACGAACTGGTACTTCTGTCGTCAGGTCGATGCGATGTTCACCCAACTGACAGCATCCAGGGAGATTGGTGAAGACGTGCTGGTAATTCTTCACCACATCGCAGAGTTCTTGACGTTGTTCCGATGTCAGTTGCGTTCCATACTGGACATCTCTGTAGCTTTCCTTCTGGTCCCAGCTTCCTAGGTCGGCAAGGTCCTCCGTCGTTCCACCGTTGTCGCCTTCCAGGTCGCAGTCCTCGATGATTGTCATGCCAGCTGACTCCACGGGTTGACTCTTGTCCATCATGTCGTCCTCTGCCAGTACAGTCTCAGCACTATCACCGCCGCCGTCCTTTATGGCGTTGACATGTCCAGGCGTGATATCTCTCCTACTGTTGTCCATCCCACACATCTCGGTCACAATAGGTCTCGGTTCCATTGGCACTGCTGCTGCTTTTGACGTCCTTGGAATGTATCTCTTGAGGAGGTTGGCGTGCAAGGTCTTTTCTTTTGCACCCATCTTGACTCTATAGTCGTTAACACCGACAACTGAGACTACCTTATATGGTCCCTTCCATTGGACTAGGAGCTTGTTAGTGTTCGTCGGCAGTAGCACCAACACTTCATCTCCGGGGCGGAACTTCCTCTCTCGCGCCTTCCGGTCGTAGTAGGTCTTCTGTCTACCTTGAGCCTTGGATAGTTCTTCCGTCGCTAACTTCCATGTGTCCTCCAGCCTCTCACGTAGTTCCATGACGTACTGGTAACTGGTCTTCGTTTCCGGCTCCTCTACGTCCTTGGTCCATAGTTGTCGTAAAATGAGCATTGGTCCTCTCACAGTTCTCCCATACAGCAACTCGAATGGGGCAAACTTGGTCGACTCTTGGGGAACTTCACGATATGCGAAGAGCAGCGGGTTGATGTATCTGTGCCACTGCTTGGGTTGCTCTGCGCACAGTCGTCTCAATGTTTTCTTCAGCGTGCCGTTGAATCGCTCCACCAACCCGTTGCACATAGGGTGGTAGACTGTAGTGGTCGACTGTCGAATTCCCAGTAGTCTATTCGTTTCCTTCATGACATCTGACATAAACTGGGTCCCTTGGTCCGACAAGATCTCTTCGGGCACACCCAAACGGCTGTAGATGTTCACTAAGGCTTCTGCTACCGTTTCTGCGTCGATCTTCTTCAAGGGTGTGGCTTCGGGGTAACGAGTAGCGTAGTCTATATACACCAGGATATACCGATGTCCACCTTCACTTGGGGGGTCGATAGGTCCTACTAAGTCCACGGCCACTCGCCTAAATGGTACGTCCACTACTGGCATACTCTGCAGGTGCACCTTTGGGGTCGCTCCTTTGTTCACCGTCCTCTGGCACATGTCGCATGAGCGGCAGTATTTCGCGACGTCACCTTCAATTCCAGGCCAATAAAAATTGCTCATAACTCTGTCTTTGGTTTTCTTCACGCCGAGGTGTCCTCCGACGATCGAGTCGTCGGCTACACTCAGTACATACTCCCTCAGTTTCTCGGGTAGTACCACTTGCCTTATAACCGTCGCCTGTCTCAGGTCCTTGTAGATCCGGTACAGTACTCCTCCATGTTTCTCAAAATGAACAGATTTATTGCCTCTATTAGTTAGGATCTTCTTCTGCTCTAACTTCCTAATGACTTCGTCTTCTTCTTGGAGTCGGATAAGTTCCTCTCTATCCACTCCCGCGTGCCGTTCTGCCCTCGGCACCTTCAGCGACGTAGACCGGTCCTTCCTCTTCTCCTGGGCCCTCGTGGTCACCGCTCCTACCATCACCTCAGTATCAGGGTCGTACGGGTCCTTCGCTCCGTCCACGTTCCCGACTACTAGGTCGCAGATGGTCTCCGGGAGACACAGCGCCGTCACTTTGCCCGTCAGGTAAGGCGTCTTCACGTCGATAACGGCTTCCTCCGCCGCTAGCAAGGAGTTATCGATCCTCGCGATAAGTTTCTTCCCACCGGTGAGCTGTCCGTCGTCCACCAGTGCTCGCCGCACCACTACACCTTCACAGCCGGTATCTCTTAGGACATCTACCGCTCGATTTCCAATCAAGCCCTTCATCACTGGTAACTTCAGTTTCTCCACGGTCCTTCCGTCACTGCATCCTCCGCAAGTAACAGGCACCGCTAACTGTAGCTTCCCGTCCTTCATTACCGCTTGAACGTTGATGCTGGTGTCAGCCGTCGTCGCATCCTGTCTCGACGACTCGTCCGCCGCTATCACTACGGCCGCCGCCGCCTTGTTCGGCTTGCCTCGTCCCATATCCTTCTGGGCTGGACACATCCTCCGAACGTGGCCTGGCTTTCCACAAAGGTAACATTTCAACTCACCTTTGTCGTTTAACTTTGCACGACACTCCGTCGCCTTGTGTCCCGGCCTCTGGCACCTATGGCAGACCTGTGGGCTTCTGTCTCCGTTGGGCCTCTGTCGCACTGGCCGGCTCTGCAGTCTGGCGCTCCCGCTGAGCGTCCGGTTCCTCGCTACCAGGTACGCCTCCGCTGAATCTGCGATGTCCTGTAGCGTCTTTGGTTTCCTCTCCCTCACATGGGTTGCAAGGTCTGGTGGGCAGGCATCCATGAATTGCTCTCTGACGAACAGATCTCTCACTCCTTCGTAGGTCTCCTCCGTCTTCGACAGCTTTATCCACCTCTCTAGATAGGTCTTGATCCTGGTCAAAAACATTCCAACATCTTCTCCATCTTCAGGATTACCTTGTCTGAACATGAGTCTGTATCCGTCCTCTGACAGGTTGTACCTCTTCTGCAAAGCTTCCTTGACCTTGTCGTAGTCCTTGGCTTCGTCGATCGGTAGTCTGCAGAAGCACTCCAAAGCTCTCCCGGTCAGCAGGGCAGACAGTGATGTCGTCCAGGTGGATCTAGGCCATTCAGCTGTCTCGGCAAACCTCTCAAACCGCAGCAACCAGCTATCCAGATCGTCCTTCTTGTCCTGAAATGCAGGTAGCTTGGGTCTCTTAGAACTGGCGTGGTCGTCGGTCTTCTGCGCTGAGTCGTTGCCTCCACGTTGCTGGCGGATCTTCTCCATCTCCAACTCGTGGTTCATCTCCTTCTCCCGAGCCTGTCGTTCAGCCTCCTTCTCCCGAGCCTGTCGTTCAGCCTCCTTCTCCTGTCGTTGAGCCTCCTTCTCCCGAGCCTGTCGTTCAGCCTCCTTCTCCTGTCGTTGAGCCTCCAGCTGTCTTTCTCTTTCTAGGCCTTCACGGAGGTAGTCCCGTCTCTCCTGCCCAGTGAGCTCCATAGCGTCCGCTTCCTGGCTAAGCCTTCCAATAACCTCCGACATGTTGTAGATAGCTTGTCGATGATATTCTACTGTAAACTATGTAAATAAATCTAGTAATTTAGATCTGGTCCGTTCGAATATGGTCGGATCCCGGACGAGCCCCCAATATGTAACAGCTGAGGTTGTTCTAGCACGTTATAGTAGGGGGGAGTTAGTTGATCTAACTACAACCCTTTAGAAAACGAAACTATTACAGCTGTAAAATGAATAAACACGAGATCCGACGATAGATTAAATAATACTAAAGTTTAATCACTGTATAGTGAACAATAAATACTAGGAAGACGCCAGCGAAACTAAATATCTACGCCACACAAAAGGAAACTCACTTACTCACCCCACCAACCACTCACACAGGTCTATATATATAAACATTCCTACAGAAAGTTCCCGAAATAAACGTTACCTTTGCCCTCGCACAAACTAACCAATCACGCATCAATACGTCATCAGGTTACATCACCCAAGGCCAAATCTGGCGTAAACATCCGTCTCCACAATGTTATCGAATGTTCGGGAACATACTAATATTTACTGAACGAGTCAAAACACTGACAACAAGCGAGCGAGGAAAAAAACTACTCACTAGGAGAAGAAGGTCAGGTCACGGAGTACAGTACACTCTAGCGGTTGTCAAGAAGAAATGAACACATGCTCACCAGTGTAACAAGAAAACGGGGGAGGGCAAGGGATAGCTTGCAGATGCTACAGTGGCCCTCTGCAGAGGGTAATCAGAATTTAAGCTAGTAAGATCCTCAAATTAAACGTATCGCTACATCATATGTACACACACAATTATAAATGCAGCGACAGTGATGTAAGTCTTACAATAATTTTGAAGGACTATCTGAAAGATGCCGTAACTCATGCAAAATTTGACATACCCAGTTTTGGAAAAACGCTTTTCAAATTTTGTTGGCAACCCCAACCTGACAGAAAAAAGACACTGGCCGATTAAAACGTCATCTCCTGTGATAGAATTACGAGAAACTTTGTCACTTGGTGTCAAGGAATCCAATATTTACTCCCTCTCACCGTTTACCAGGTGCTATCATCGTGTGATAAAATTTAAACGTAACTAATTTGTACTAAAATGCGCAACTTTGGAAATGACAATATTGATTATTTTTGTGATTGAAACGTATATTAGAACTATACTTGGTCACCCTCCTTTTCGGACAACTAATTCTTGCAAGAAGACGGGGAAACGAAAAGAAAATAGGGATGAAATTCAAAAGAACAGATTCTTTCAATTTTTAGTGTACGAAATTCACACCACAGTTGGGGTTGTAAGTGAATTTAACCAAAGATACTAGAGAAACGATAAATTGAGACACTCAATTCTTCCCACTTCTGAAAAAAAAATCGTGCGCACAGTTGGCGCTCTGATCGGTTGGGGGGGGGGGGGGCATGGTGCACATCATGAAAAGAATGCTTGATATAATGATAAATTAATAATGCTTAAAGTGCTTCTGTGAATTAAAAAAAAAAAAGAAAAAGAAGAAATAGCCAGATTTTTCCCACAGCAATTGAAGTTAAAATTAGATAATACGTGAGGTCAATCAAGGCCTAAGGGGATAGCTGAACAATGAACAAAATTGAGTATTTTCACTCTTTGTTCTGTAAAATACTGCATTGTTCATAACTTCCGCGCATCTGCCGCTAGGTTGTGGTGCGAAATATGTGCACGCTAAACGCGCTAGCTGTCTCATCATATTGTATCCAGAACCTTTGCTTTCACCAAAACACCCGCTGGTCAGCATCCTTTACATCTCTGTATCTGTACTGCCAGTGTCGGATTTACCATTAGTCTAGGCAGGCTGAAGCCTAGGGCCTCAAAATATAGGGCTGGGTGGGTTGAGGCTCGACACCACCCGCCAATAATCTGTATTATATTTTGTGTGACACTCATAGCTTTTTCTTACATAATGATATTACAATGCACTATTGTTTCTGAAAAAATCGTTTGTAATTGTCCCAGCCTATGTGCTTTGGAGAAGAAATTGCGATATGCGGTGTAAAAAGTGAGGTGTAAATGCCAAGGGCAGCACACTTTCTGAAATGAAGACCTAAAACACGGCTCAGGAATATTACTAAATAGGCCGTGGATGGAAAGATGTAAATTGTCATTCCGTCACACACTTCCAAGTTTATAACCTATTGGTTTTGACATGCAAGTTCAAAAATAAATTTCAATCATAAAATACGTTGTCATTTACAAGGTTACACATTTTTGTGTACATCACTTTTAAATTTTCTAAGAAAATAATTGTCCTCCTAAATGGTGGGAAGAACTGAATGTTTTTATTCTTCCAGACAACGAAAAGAGCAGTTTTGTGTGCGGTGGAAAAACAAAAAAGAACTGAAATTTTCAGAAGGAAACATGGGAGTCCTGTATAATAAAATATCCAAAAAACAATATTTTACAAGGACTTTGTACATTTACTATGACATTTTATTTTTCAGCTAAACCATATTTAGATTTGGGCTGTGTAAGGAAATTTCACGTAGATTCGAGCCAGGATTTTCATCCCACAGCCTAAAACTGAGAAAAAATGTATTGTGTGCAATGTGTACAATATTGCAACATACAACTTTTTCTTTTTGCCCGTTTTTGACATTGCTTATAGTCCTGCTGCGACCCCACAGTTCTTCTGTGGTTTTTATAATATTTCATCAAAAGAAAAAGCGCTTGATAATAAGATGAGATAAGATAAGATAAGATAAGATAAGATACAACTTTATTATCCTGTTTGCCAGAAAGTGTGTTGTCACAGCATCAGTAATAGTACAACATAATACAATATCTAAGACCTGCAGGTCTTTATTGCATACCGCATACACGCATATTGCTCGCACCATATTACCAGCAAATAAGAACATTACTGACACACACACACACACTGTCAGAATAATCAGTTAAGAAAACTAGCAACAGCATTTATTTAGTACACCAGGTAATATTACAGCTTCGAATTGTGGATGGCAAGAAATATCGTCTGTAGCGCTCTCTGTTTGTTTTTAAAGACAGTATTCGTCCATTCCTTTGGGATCGGACTTTTACAAGTTCAAGCAGCGAGTATAGTGATAGTATGTACTGAGATGTTTCATAATTGCTCGATTTGCACTGCGAGACATAGAAGGCTTCGGAAAATCAGTGTTAGCATGGAACGGAAAGTAGGTCGCTGCATAAACAATAATACCTGTTTGTGTTTTACACAGGGCGTAAGAACTTACAAACGGCTCTAAATATAGTTTCAATCAGCTCAAAAATATGAGCAAACCACAGTAAACAGCAAGGGAAGGAACTTGTACACTGAGTGTTTACTTCTTTATTTTAGGAGGATCGCGGCCCTTGGCATTTACACCTCACTTGTCTTGTTCTTGTTCCAATGTGTGTTTGTGGTAGGGATGAGTTTTTTTTTAGAATCTTACCCGGGCAGCGCCCTTGTTCGGCCTGCTCTCCCCGACTTTTAATTGTCAAGATATCAAGTCCTCACGGGCCCTCCGAGTTTTTTTGTCCTAATTCCAGACGACTGGGTGCTCGATCCTATCTACCACAGAAGCAAAGATAGGACTCGGACACACACCCCCCCCTCCCCCCCCAAATAAAAAGAATAAAATAAAACATTCCAACATGCCTGCACAGACCGGGGAACGAACTCGCTACTTTCAGCATGAGGGGCGAGCACTTCGCCTTTAGTCCACCGTGTCCCTAATTTGCACTGAAACTGTTAGAACCTCTGACTAAATATTCAATCTTTACAGGTCAAGATCTCACCATGGGTAAGAATACAGCCTTGGTCCTGGTTGGACTCGCAGTCGTGTGTGCTGGGATGGTTCTTTGCATTGTGGGTCTGGCCACAACATACTGGATGGTTCTGGTCTATGTGGACAAAGATTGGCATGCAGGTCTCTTCGTCATTTGTCAGGAAGAAAACTGCATCTCACACTTGCAGTCGCCAATTTTTTCAGGTAACGAAGCATTTCATCTTTATCATCAGGTGTCATCCATACAGAAAATAAATGAACTGTGTTTTAGTTTTCATTTTAGGAGGTTTCGCGGCTTCTTGGCATTTACACCTCAATATTCTTCTTTTTATTTTTCTTGTGTAGGTTTTGTGCGTTTGCATGATAGGTTTTTTTTTCCTTTCATTAAATTTGCCCTGGCAGGGACCTTGTTAGGCCTGCTCTTCTCGTTTCCAAGTGCCAAGGTATGTTTAAAGTGCGCAACGTGCAACGGGCCATCCGGGAATCGTACCCGGTACCTTCGGAATGAGAGTCAACGTGTCTCCTAGTTAGTAACTCCATTTTACCAATTGTTTAACCCCCCCCCCTCCCTTCCAAAACTCTTGATAAGTAAGCTTTTCGAAGGCTTGCCCCCCACCCCCACCCTCCTTCCAACCCCTTTAAGTCTTGCCGGGGCGTAGGGACCATTAAAATGATGAATGTCGAAAGTAAGGCCTAGATATTTTCCACTTCTAGACAAATCCCCGGCGTTCACCAGCCAAATTTAATCCACCAAGTATTTAGCTAGTGACACTATAGCATTTGAAGAGTTGTTACAGCATGTTGTACAGTGGAACAAGAGGTCATGTTCCACCAAAAAATGTCTCGTTATTCCAGGAAAGAGTACAACCGGCAAGGCAAGGGATTAAAATACATGTACCTCACTATGTGCAGACATGCTAACAAGGGAGGTAAAAATTGAAAATTGTGGGTATTTTAATGGTTACCTCCCTTGTACATCAACGTAGATAATATCAAACTGGTGGCAGATTTCGGCCTTGCTTTCGGCGTTTCGATCAAATTACGAGAATCAGATCTTCTTCTTCTTCCGTTCACCAGCGAGAGTCAGATGACTTGCTTGGTCCAATAGTTCATTCCTCTCGGTCCAGTGTTTCATTTCGTGGTCCAATATTTTCTTCCTTGTTCCATTGTCCCATACATTTTTCCAATATTTCTTTCCTTGGTCCAATGTCCCATTCCTTGCTCTAATGTTCCATTTCTTGATGCTCCATTCCTTGCCCCAGTACTCCTTTTCTCAGTCCAATGTTACATTTCCTGGCCCAGTATTCCATTCCTTAGTCCAGTGTTCCCAACCGTCATTGGCTACCATTAATGATTTTTGTCTTGCTCTCCAGGTTTCGGCACAACTGCTGCTGGACTCATTATAGGTATAATCGCTGCCGGTACTGCCATCCTCTTTGGTGTAATTCATCTGGTAATACGGCTTTGCGCCATCGCAACCTGGAACTTCGTCATCTTTGTGTTTGTCAAGTCTATCCTTGGAGGCAAGTATCAAATACTTGTAGAGCCTGTAGTTAATTAATATGTAGTAGTAGGCATCCTTCAGTCTCGGAAGACTATGGGTATTTTGTCTGGTACAACGTCTGGTGTGGCTGGCCAGTCCAATGCGGGAATGGCGGTCTTTGTAGCAGAGGTCACAGATGAAGTCCGAGGCTGATCTGACTGCCTGAGCTGCAGCTTTTCTTCCCATCCCCTTTGCCTCGTGTTGCTGAGCAAGTGTCTCTTCGAAGTTGGAGAGACCTTTCTGCACAATCTGTCTCCAGGCTGACAGTCCGAAAGCTGTTGCTTCCCAGTTGTTCTGGTCGATGTTCAAAGCTTTTAGGTCCCTCTTGCATATGTCTTTGAATCGCAGCTGTGGTCTGTCTGTGGGACGTTTTCCCTGCACAAGATCTCCGTAGATGAGATCTTTAGGGATCCGTCCGCCATCCATGCGCACGACATGGCCGAGCCAGCGCATGCGTCTCTGTTTCAGCAGCATGTACATGCTGGTGCATCCAGCTCTTTCCATTACAGTGCTGTTTGGGACCTTGTCCTGCCAGGTGATGTTCAGGATGCGTCGGAGGCAACGCATATGAAACGCATTAAGCTTTCGCTCTTGTCGAGCACGCAAGGTCCAGGACTCACTGCCGTACAGGAGGGTGTTCACGACGCAGGCTTTGTAGATTTGGATCGTAGTGTGTTCTGTCAGCTTTCTGTAGTTTGATGTTTTCTTTGTTAGTCGGATCATGGTGGCAGCTGCCTTGCTGATGCGCTTGTTGGGCTCTGTGTCATGTGAGAGGGTATCTGAGATGTATTAATATGTAAGGGCTTACAAAAACAGTAACACATTTCCTCAACAGCTGCTGCACTACAGCTTCCAAAATTGACATGAACATTTCAAATTGCTTTGAAGTTGGCATCTTCTGGTACGTAATTTATTCATCTCTTCTTGTTAAGTATGTACTAACTGTTCAAAAACGCATCAACTTATTCAACTGATCTTTTGACCGCCTAAGTACCATCACGACATCCTGGATCATCTGCAGACACTAAAAATTAAAAAGTTTAAAATTCCTAAGATGTCCCTTAAGACCATGGGTGAAAGATTTTATTCTTTTCAAGAGCCTCAGATTTGGAATTCTCTGCCTCTGTCTTTGAGAGAGACTGAACATTTTATGACTTTTAAACATCAGCTGAAAATTCATCTGTTTACACGTGAATGTCCATCTAGTTTTGTTGTTTTTCTTTTTCTTGAGTATGCCTGTGCATTGTATCGTTTGCGTATTATTTCTTACACAAGGCTTTGCTACAGGCAACTTTTTCTTCTTGCCCACTACTACTGCCATAAGTCAATTAAACTGCTGGTTCTGTTCGTCCATTTACTGTCAGAGTCAATTAAATCAGCGTTCCAGAAAATGAAATGTATACATTGTGGGGGTTTCTAAATCAATGATAGGCTGAGATTCTAAATTTGCTTGATGAAGACATGCAATTCGATCACCTTTGTTGAGTCACAGTAACTCTTTCCTGCCAGTACTGAAGTTAATTTTACTTCTGCATAAGATTTCTCAGTTCGGGTAAAAGAAAATGAATTATGACAACATAACTGATAGACCTAATATTCCTTTAGAGGATTTTACAAACGGGTGCTCCTTTGTGGGCGAAAGAAAAACATTTTTTTGGTTCAAGACATTTTTGATACTCGACATTTCCTTTCTTTCCTTCTATGTCATTCATTCTCTTTCTCTCTTTGATCTGGTGTCATTGAAGAATTTATCATTCAGTCTCTTAAAGGAGTCCACGCCCAGAACTATGTGGTAACCGCTGAGGTAGCTTTCTCGGTCACATGTGCGGCGGTAATAGATCAAGTCTCGGGCAGTTGTGAAAAATGGACGGGGTTCCCCAAAAAGACCAAAAATAGTTGACATGCCAAAGAGCGATGGTTAAAGAAGAGCGTACATCAACTTTACTTAGTTATTTATTTATTCATCCATTCATTCATTTTATTGTTAGTTGAAGTACATGTAGATGTATTGCTTTTTCGTTTTTTTTTTCTTTTTGTTAATTATTATTATTTTACTGCTGAATTTCTGACTAGCATTTGGTCATTTTATCCTGAGTTTATTTATAAGATCTGTAGGGATTTTCCATTATTTTATCAGTCAAAAAATAATTTTCGGCCTGACATGTTATTATTATATTATATCATCCACAACTTCGGGTGGCTGGCGGGCGCTTTTGGTAGTGTCTCCTTCTGTCCTTCTGTCCTTCTGTCCTTCTGCCCTTCTGCCCTTCTGCCCTTCTGTCCTTCTGTCCTTCTGTCCTTCTGCCCTTCTGTCCTTCTGTCCTTCTGTCCTTCTGTCCTATCATTCTAATATATTCTGTCTATCGTCTTGTTTCGTCCTAGCACAATGTGACCGCTATCGTGTCCTCCTGCTTTCTCCTAATTCAGACTCAAACTCAGTATCCACACCTGGATCTCAGGTTTCTGAATTATGTTTTTTGCTTTGTGAATGTCATTATAAGTACTCATTATTGATCCAGAAATGATCCAGTGAAATTGGTTCCACAGTTTTGAGACAGTAGAAAGCAATAATATCTGGGAAATCATTTGTTTTCTTCTTTGATCAAATTGTATTGTGGAATCTACCACATACGCAAAGTTAAGTAAGCAACTGTATGTCGTTGTCATTGAAAATTAAGTCAAGTTTCTAATGCTACAGATGACAAAACAAACTAAAAAAAAAAAAAGGCTGGCTTCCGAGACAGACGATACCGTGACGAATAAACTCCGGTTATTCGTCCATCCATTTGCGCGCGTATCCCATTGATATCAGCAATGCAACATTGCGGACCACACCACTTTATAATTGAACGTAAAACACGGGTATCCATCTTATTTATAATCGCGCAATTTGTGGGTATATTATACACGTATGATGTAGTGGAAGAAGGAATGGTTCGTCTCGTATTCTATGTCTCGGCAGGCTTTATTATCCTGTAATTATTAACCTATAGAGCTGCGACGGGGGAGGAAGGGTAGCAGGGTTATCTTGGGGAACGCCGGATACCTCTCTAGTGACAGGAACAGCATCAGCCCTGAATAATTCTTTTCCTTTTTTCTTTGTCAACCAGGAATCGCTGTTTTAACCGGACTCATCATATTCTATGCCTCGGATCGACATGAGGTGCACGAAATATACCACAATAAAATGGATTATTCCTTCTACCTGTCCCTGGCTGGCGGCATCGCCATGTTGATTGGGGGAGTCGTGGTCCTTACTGGCAGAGGTAAAACACAGGCTGCCAACGTTGTGGTATTGGCCCCACCTCAGCACAACGTGGTAGCTATGCAGAACACCAGGGAGTACGGCTATGATCAGGGGCAGTTCAACCCATCTCCTCCCTCCCTCCCAACATCTTTCTGATCACACTGACTACTCCCAGAAGTAGTAAAGCTAACATTTCACAGGGTGATTCCACAGTTTAATCTCATCTATAGTGTGAACAGTAAAGGATCCTTCAAACTACACGTATCCCGTAGTAGCAAAGATACTAGAAACGATAAAATGAGACACGCCCTTCTTTGCACCTCTAATTTGCTCGCCGATCGGGGGCGGGGCCTATGGCTTACGGCATGAAAAGAATGCTTAATGTAATGATAAATTTATGATGCGAATTTGTGACAGTGCTACCTCGATAAAAAAAATAAATAAAAGAATAGCTAGACGTTTTCCCACGGCGATTGAAGTCATAATTACAAAATAAGTGACATCAATCAAGGCCTGTGACAATAGCTGAACACTGAACAAAATTCAGTATTTTCCCTATTTGGCTTTGTAAAATACGGCACTATTCATGGTTTCCACGCATTGGCCATTAGATTTCGCTCTGTGCATGCTAAACGTGCTAGCTGTCTCATCTTATTGTGTCTAGTATCTTTGATTGTAGTGCAACCTATCGATTTGGTAAAATTAGTTAGCCCATAGACTCAGATAATAAAATAAATAATTTTGATATTTAAAATTGATTTCCGGCCAGCAATGTGTAAAGACATAGCGACGAACAAAGATCGGCGAAGAATGAAATTTCCGACAATACTTTTCGGTTTTACTCGACGGGAATTTGTCTCTTTTACTTTTGCTATAAAAATAGTAAATAATTGGAACTAAATTAAGTGGCATTAATCAAGGCCTACAGCAACAGCTGGACAGTGAAGAAAATTCAATATAAATTCCCTATTTGGCTTTGTAAAATCCGACACTAATCATGGCTTCCGCGATTTCACCGCTAGGTGGCAATGCCAAATCTGTACATGTTAGCAGATGTAAAACAGACACATCCCCGTCCAGTAGAACCAAAAAGTACCATTAGAAATTTCATTACTGGCCCCTAAAGACTGAATTTTGTCGCAAATGCAATTTATCATGAGAAATTAAGGCAGTATGTAAAGTTTCTTGATTTTTTGGCCACGCAATCACGTAGTGTGAATAAAAAACCTTACATGTTCACCCTATAGCTCCATTATAGTATGATGATGATGATGATGACTGGGAATCACTCTTTGAGAATGATAGAACTGAAACGTTCCACTAGTCCATTTTATATAATCAGATTCTCTCTTGAAATTTATAGATTTTTACCTATGGCTTCCTCTCCCAACCCCAATCCATTTTCTTTTTGTTTTACGCTCTGAACTCACAACCACAGGCGACTGTTTGAAGAACAACATTTTCATAGCAGCCCTGTTCAAAAATGCATAGTGGTATTCATTTTTAGTGTTATAAGGTATATAGCATATTGCCAAGACTTAGGTTCGTTCAAGCATCAGTGATTCAATGAAGACAATTAGAAATACAAACCGTGCAGCTCATTTTGAAACAAACACCTCCCGAACATATTTTTCCAAGGCTTTATGGTCGAATTTATAGTCACTCACTTCCCAACCACTGTTCCCTCTAACAGTAATAGTTTACTGGTCGGTGCTCCCCAAATTCTTATGCTGTGCAATAATTTTTTTTTAAAAACAAAAGCATGACTGTGTGCACTGAATGCTTGTGCAGATGTAAACTTGAAATTGTTTACAGATAATTTTGGCACAGCTTATCTCTCATGGCTAATAAAAATGCATTGATATGTTTTGATATAATTCAAGTATGGATGATTTCTGCGAGGTAACATAATTATTTAGTTCAGATTTTATTCTAGATTTTAACCATTTTGTTCAGTTTAATGAATCTGTTAAGTGTAACAACGCAAGGAAAACCCTTTACTGTCATTGGCCTATTGGATGGATCATTGCTATGCTATCAAAACCAAAGAAAAGAGCCTTTCTCTCAGAAATGTATTTTTATACTTTGCTGAGGTTTGTAGATCTGTGCAAGCTCCACATACCAAGTTCATGTGATTGCCACTTGCATATCAGAACCCTTGGCAAGATACGGTAAATTCTGTTCCTGACAGCAATAGGGTTAACAGACACAGTTGGCCAAGAGATGTTTTTCAGTAATTATAATTATGAATCACAACATCATTTTAGATAACTAATCTTTTATACAGACACTAATTTTATTTGTTAGCTTGTGGCAAAACGTGTTTTGAGGTTCCTATTGTGCACGGCTTAGAGGGAACACTGTTCCCCACTCTTGTTATACGCTAAACCTGTTTAAAAGTGTATTTTTTCTTCACTGGTTTTGATTAGTAAAGACTTTCTTTATAATGTCAATGTTTGTTGTTTTACTCTCACTCTTGTGCTTGTGCATGTGTGCGTGTGCATGTGTTTGAGAGAAAGAGAGAGAGAGAAGAGAGAGAGAGAGAGAGAGAGAGACAGAGAGACAGAGACAGAGAGACAGAGACAGAGAGAGAGAGAGACAGAGAGAGAGAGAGACAGAGAGAGAGAGAGACAGAGAGAGACAGAGAGAGAGAGAGACAGAGAGAGAGAGAGAGAGAGGGAGACAGAGAGAGAGAGAGAGAGAGAGAGAGTCAGAGAGAGAGAGAAGGGAGACTGATTTTGGGGTGAGTAGCAAACTAATTTCGTATTGATGGCAAAAACGAAAAGTGTGATGTCTCATTCTTTATAGGATCCAAGAGAGAATATAATTCATGGCTTCAGAGAACAAAGTCTTAATAATATTTTGTGTCAATTTGGCGACACACCAGCACAAGGAGGGTTATTGTTAAATTTGTCTGTGACAGCAAATTCCGTTATGTCTGTCTGTACAATTAATACTGCTGCAAAAAGGGGTTTTGAATCCAAAGTTGTGTTTCTTTATTTATGACTGGCTGTGTAAATATCACTGAGCTCGAGTCAGCGGTTCATGAATTATAAAGCTTTAAATTTGGGGCATTTTTTTTTTTTTTTAATAACCCTATATAACATGACTCAGTAACAGACGCACAAGAAGTGAATTGGTAAGGAATCTTGGGGAATCATTGCACACATCTAGCTAAAGTCTCTAGTAGAAGTGAATTGAGGCTCTAGGGATATAATAAATTACAAAAACGATGTTCACTAAGCTTAAGATTGATATATCATGTCCATTCAAATGTCTAAATACTTGAAAGTACTGGTATATTCAGATTTCTGTATTTATTATTATTTTAAAGTTCTTGCGCATTTCATAAAGCTCATCATTTCAATTTTGACATTGCAAAATCGGTGCTTGCTAAATGGTTTTGTGTTGACTCAGCTGCCTAAGTATCCCAAAAACGTTTAAAAGTGCGTTTATGTGGCACCCTGTGGCCATAGAGGGCTCGTGGAGTTTGATGTTTTCATAATTTTGGTTTTAAAAGATCAGTCTGAACGATCTACCTGAAAAACCAATGTTTTATCCAGCCTACTGCATTGCCAGTCTTACCATTGTTAAGTTTCATTATTCCATTAGATTGCCAAGATCGAAACTATGAGAAAACACCCACCACATAAATCTCTTCCCTATAAAGACATACAAAAAAAAAACACTCGTTGTCCTTTCCGCTTAATCTTATCTTTTCTTTGGGGCCAACCCAAAAGAGCCATTTTCAGGGCTGCAATAACAGTGGCCCTTCCCAGGACCGAAGAGCCCTTCTGAAGGCTAAAGCAAAATAACAACAAACACACACACACACAAAAATACCGAGACGAACCAGGAAGAAACAACAACGACAACAAAAAGCGGAACAAGAAAAGTAAAGCGAAAATGCGAAAGGTGGTGAAGCTCAGAAAACACAGATCACACAACACACACACGTTCATCATCATGGACAAAACCCACAACTGCCACGCAATTTTGAAGTTCTATAAATATAAAAACAAACGAAAAACATAACCCAGAAAACACTGCCTGCACGGGAGGTAATCAAAGACTAACTTAACAGCTTAAATAGCAGTGCTTTTCCTCCCCCTGATGGCAATGTTATCTTTCATGGATTCTGTATTTTTTGATTGAGGAGATGAAACCAGGGCATCATATAACTGGCATATAATTCGCCGCATCAGTTACTTGGTCAATAAAGTACTCGACTAGGTGCACTTGTTATTGTGTTTATTCAGGTTTAACTCGATTGCATCAAATGCTCAGCGGATTTGTGGTACTGATAAAAAAACTCAGAGATTTCCCCATCACAGAATAAGCATCGTCTGTGTTTCAGAATTGTGTCGGAAAGACTATTTTGACCATGCGGGATATCTCCAACATCTTCTCCCTCTAGATCAGTGGTTCTCAACCTTTGCAACCTTTTTCAGCCAATTGTCTCCTTAGGCTCCAAATTTTCTGTCAGAGCCTGCCCCCCCCTCTCTCTTTCTATCTCTCTCTGTACCTCTCCCCCCCTCTCTCTCTCTCACTCTCTCTGCCTCTCTCTCACAAGAAGGCAAGACTACCCATAAGTTAGAATCTACGTTTTTCAAACACTTATTGCTGTGTATTTGAATTATTCAGTACAAAACGAAGTATTTTTTATCAAATGCACTGAAAAAACAAGACGCTTTTTTCTGTTCCTGAAATGCATCTACATCGTCTGGCTGCTGAACAAGTCAATGGCTGCCTTGTATTTGACCCCCCCCCCCCTAAATCTTCTTTTCCTCTCCATCGTTTTCGCCCCCCTCCCCCCCCCCCCCTAGATTTCAAACTCTCTCACCAAAAGGAAAGCTATATAGCCCACGTTGAGAATCACTGCTCTAGACAGTTTTCCTATGGACAACTTATTGCTTTTTCCAGTAGTGATGGGCACGGTTCCGACACCAGTGTCGATTCCTCAGGTACTAACTGACCTTCAGCTTGGGTACCCGATACCAGAACTCGGTACCGGTACCGGCACTAATGTCGACACTGCGGCGGCTCTCTAGTTTTCTTTCTCATTACGACTGCTTAATTTACGTTTAATATGTGTAAACAATATATTACAAAGATTTTAATATTTAGAGAATTAATTTTGCGCCCCCCCCCTCCCCATACACCACAGCTTCTACCATTGCACGCTCCAGACAGGATACAGCACATTAAATTTTGACTGTTCAACTTTGCATCATGCAAATTCCCAGGGGCAGTACCGGAGTCGACAGACAGAATTTGGCAAATCGATCCATCTCCGTATCCAGTGTCTCGTTTTAAACTATTCACCGTGCTCGCGGCTAAAATTAGAACACAGGAATACCCGAGACGCAATCAATTCGCCATTTTCTGTGGTAGTGGTAGTTGATGTTGATGTTGTTGTTTTTGCTGTTGTTGTTGTTCTACTGAAAAAAAAAATTGAGACATTGTTATGGAGATGGTAACCATGAGACTGGCTGATTGCGTAGTGGGCCTGTGAATTGGTTAATGACTGTAAGATCTCAGTGGGTGTTGGCTCGTGGCTCGAACGAAAAGTAGGCCTAGTATTTAAACTTTGTTCTGACGTCAAGCATTCAAAATTCGTCAGCAATTTCAATAAGGTAATTTGATAACCGGAAAAGGTACCGACGCAGTTAAATGGAAATTATTACCTCCGCGGCCTCAAGATGGTAAGAAAAGTGCTAGTAAGTATTAATTTAAGAAATGAAAAGAAACAAAACTAAATCTATTCATCTTTATGATAACTACCGAAGTTTGTGGCTAACTCTCCAAAGACATCCCGGCACCTCTATCAAGACATCATCACCATGGGTATGGAATTATTATTACTATTTTTTTTTGAGAGAGAGAGGGGGGGGGGGCTGAGAGACAGAGAGAATGAAACGAACAAACAAAGAGAAACAGAGAGAGACATAGATGGAGACAAAGAGGGGCAGAGAGAAAGAGAGAGAGTCACAGGAGACAGAGGGAAAGAGAGAAGGAGAGAGAGAGAGAGAGAGAGAGAGAGAGAGAGAGAGAGAGAGAGAGAGAGCCAGATTATGACAGTATTCATGAGATTAATACGATGGGGCTGGTTTATTTCGTTCCTAATTCGACAACTCTTTCCAGTTAGCAGTTTCGGAAAAATTAATCTCGAAAACCACCGCAACTTACAGGTAACTGGTCTTGCATATTTTCTTTATTTTACCAGTGCCACATTTACCTTTACCTTAGTAAGCCTGCCGCTTAGGGCCTCAAAATCATGTGGGGGTGGGGTGTTGGGGGGATGGGGGGGGGGGGTGTCGCCGAATCAGGCCAATCTGCATTATATTTTGTGACACGGGTAGCCTTTTCATTATGATGTTGCAATGCGCCGTAGTTTCTGAATAAATCTTTTGTTAGTTTCCCAGCTTATAATATGTCCTTTCGAGAAGGAACTGAGAAGTGGGGCGGAGAATTTTAAGCACCAACCATCCCCATCATTGCCGTTACTCGTATTTTTTTTAGAACACTTCCATCTTCCTCTAGGCTTGAAGGTGGGGGATTGGGAGGGGCCTCACAGCTAGAATAGCCTAGGGCCTCTCTAAATCAGGTCCTGCTGTTTTTACCATGCTTCAGAAAGCAGTTCAGGCCCTGTTGCCGTGTCACACGAATAATGAAAGAGCATTTTGTTTGAAGAAACATGCAACATCCTGAATATGGGTGCACATTTGTTCTGAATATTTCATTTAAACAGGGGTTTACGGTCTTTAAAAAAAAAAAAAAAAAGAAACAACACAACTAAATGACCCCCCCTCCCCACCGCCCCCCCCCTAATTTGACAGACAAATTGGCCGGAGGACAGACTTGCATGCTCGCTTCCTCATTCCCTCACACACAAGCACGCCCACATTGGAAAACCCACACATACACACTCTACACTGTGCCAAAAACACGACCGGATTTAGATGAAGAGAGGCCCTAGGCTATTCTAGCTGTAAGGCCCCTATCAATCGCCCACCTTCATGCCTAGAAGAAGATGGAAGTGTTGTAAATATTTTGAGTAACGCCAATGATGATGATGATAGGTGTTCAAAATTCCGCACTTCACAATGTCACGAACGAGTGAGCGAGGATCAATAGTTACGGAGAGAAGGGGGTAGAGTAAGATTAACTCACGACCCACAATGAATGGAAAGCATGAAATGCTGTGAGTTGGGGGGTTTGGATGAGGCGAGAGCGCTGTGCTTACAGTCACTGCAAGTTAGGAGGTCCCAAGAGACAGACATGAAGAAAGCAGTCGGGAGATTGTGTGTGTCCCAGTGATGACTGGTAGGTTGAACTATGATTGATAATTATGATGATTGATGTATTATATTTGCCTATGACCATGATGTAAATAAGTATATGTGAGGAATGTGGAAGGCATTGATTACTGTGTATAGAGATGTGCGCCAGGAGCGATAGATGTAAGTTAGGATCATGGATTGGTAGCGAGTCTGAGTACTGTGTAATACGGTGGAGGTGTGTTACCGTAAGATGTGTGGTGAGTGAAAGGTGGACTATTGTGTGTACGCTTGATGGTTCGTAATGAGGGGTGAAGTGGATAGAAATGGTATGGTATTATACCAATGTAATGTTATTCTTATAGGTGCCGGGGTCGGGCAGAGAAGCCACCCGCGGTGAGAGGACTTGTGCCGGGGTTGGGCCGAAGGCTACCCATAGGCCAGCAGGAGTGAAGCTGTCGAGCAGGACAGCGGGAGCACATGAGTCGTGGCAGTCTGGCCACAGACAGGGACGTTGTATTACGATATTAATGTGTTATTGGAATGCTAATGTGCTAATGCAATATGAATGTGCTATTGAGAGACTACTGTGCTAGTGAAATATTAATGTGCTATTAAGACCTTGAGGGGAGATTGAGATACGGAGATTAGGGGAGCAGGAGCCATTAAGATAGGGCCGCTCGTAGGACATACCTTGAGGAGAGGCTGAGGCCGAAGCATATATAGAAAGTAACTATCGGGTTGTGGACCCGAAGAAGAGTGCATGTGGGAATAAGGTCGTTGGATGGTAGTTGAGTTCAATAATGTAATGTATGTAATTGCACTTCTATCTTTATCTTTATGTATAATAAATGTGTGAGTCTGGTGGGTTGTTCTGTTAAGTGTTATACGTGTTCGTTCGTGATTGTTGTCCTGTCATAATTATTACATCTCCCAGTCTGGGATCTGTGACACACAATTCCTTCTGGAAAGGACATAAGCCAGGAAAATTGCAAAAGATTTGTTTAGAACCCGCAGTGCATTGTAACATCGTACTTAAGAAAATGATACGTGTGTCGCAAAATATTATCCAGATTAGCCCGAGGCGGCGAGCCCCCCCCCCCCTTTTCCCAGATATTGAGGCCCAAAACTTCTGCCTAGTTAATAGCTAATTTAATGGTAAATCTGGCACTGATGTACATAACACACCGACGCAGATCGGCAAGACAGACATAAAACTAAAATTGATAAATTACCTGTGATACTCTCGTATATCCCTGAGATTTTGCTCGCGTCCCAGTTAGGGTCATCTCCCTAACTGCCTAACCAGATCTACTTAACCAGTCCTTGTTCGGGTGGACTCTGGTTGCAAACTGCTCGTCTATTGGTCAGTTTCTTTTCTTTAAATTACATCGTTAACCGGATAGATGGCAAACAGACAGACAGAGGGTCATATAAACAAACTAAACAGACAGACAGGCAGACACACAGACAGACAGATAGATAGATAGATAGATAGATAGATAGATAGATAGATAGATAGATAGATAGACAGACAGACAGACAGACAGACAGACAGACAGACAGACATATATATACCATTTAGATAGAATAAGTACAGAGGTAGCTGTGGAGATTCATTCAAAAGGTTTATCGAGTGTTTGATAATAACGCATCCTGTTACTATTTCTTGGATTTGACTTCCCCAGCTCTGGCCTTCACAGTCAACTCAAGTTCAAGCAAATGTCTTAAGGATCACCAGTTTAAAAACCCGTGGCTTCATTTCTATCATTCGTAGCCTCCTTGTGTACTTAATACTTGTGCAAATACTTTTCAGAAGCCCCTCTATGCAGAATAGAACGCCTGCGTCACATCCTGGTCTGAATTTTAATATCAACTGCTACGGCTTCTACGTTGGGACTTACGGACATCTGGAGTTGAAGGTGAGTAAAATATATCTCGGGAATATTAAACTTTTTCAAGTAAATGAGCACAGGAATTGGTGGCCTCTCGGGTGCGTTTCGAGAAAGCAGTAAAATGTGAAAAAAACAAACAAAGAAACAGATATGTGTAAGGAATGAAAGATAGATCTACCAAAGTGGATATACATGTTTCCCAATTCTAGCCTTTTGTACTGAATATTATTGGCCTACTAGTGATCGCCACAAGGGACCGCCTAATTTTACTAGGTATATTAATTTCATGAAACTCTGGCCTGCTGTGTCAAGTACCCGTGACCCCGTTTTCGCTGAATTTAGGTGACAATTTTGCCAGGTAGGCGTTTCCTTAAACCGGCCACAGTAACATTCTGCACTTGGTATAGGACATGTTTTATGTCAAAAACATTTTATATTGAAGATTTATGCTTTTCAGCATCACAATTACATATTTTCAGATGTAAATTACGTGTGTTAGGTAGCCCATTTCCAATATGTGTCGGCCATCTTGAATTTTTGGGCACCATTTTGAATATTTTTCGTGGCCAGCACCTTCTTCTTTAAAATACCTCCTATGGCCAACATTTATGCCAGGTTTTACGCCGCGTCTTACACTATTTTTGAATGACTATCTGCAAGGGCCCGTAATTCATGCAAAAGTTGACTTACCCAGTTTTGGAAAAACGCTTTTCAAATTTTGTTAGCAACCTCAACCTCCAGACTAACAGAAAAAAGACACTGGCCGGTAAAATGTCATATCCACTAATAGAATTCCTAGAAACTTTGTCACTTAGTGTCAAGGAATACAATATTTAGCCCCTCTCAACAATTACCAGGTACTATCATCGTGTGATAAAATTTAAACGTAACTGATTTATACTAAAAAACTTTGGAAATGGCAACATCGATAATTTTTGTGATTGAAACCTATATTAGAACTGTACTTGGTCACCCTCCTCTTCGGAAAACTAATTCCTGCAACCAGACGGGTAAACGAAAACAAAATAAAAATGAAATTCAAAAGAACAGATCGTTTCAATTTTTAGTCTACTAGATTCACACCAGAGTTGGGGTTGTAAGTGAATTTCACCATACTAGAGAAACCACAAATTGAGACACTCAATTCTTCGCACTTCTGAAAAAAAGGTGCACACAGTTGGCGCTCTGATCGGGGGAGGGGCCATGGTGCACAGCATGAAAAGAATGCTTGATATAATGATAAATTAATGGCGATTATTTGTTCAAGTGCTTCTGCGAATTAAAAAACAAAAATAGAAGAACAAGAAATAGCCAGATTTTTTCCCCACAGCGATTGAAGTTAAAAGGATTAATAACATTAGAGCGGAAAACATGGTCTTGGATGGCGAGGTCTTGGCGGAAGTGGAGCTATTCACTTACCTTGGCAGCGTGGTCAGCAGGAACGGGGGCACAGAGCAAGAGATCAAAGCAAAGACTCGGAAAGCGTCGGCAGAATTCAAGATGCTCAGACTTATCTGGACATCCCAGCTTATCAAACAGTCCACCAAGATCAGGATTTTTAACACCAACGCAAAGTCTGTGCTGATGTACGCATGTGAAACCTGGCGCACTACCAAAGAGTCAACACACACGCTGCAGACCTTCAGGAACAGGTGCCTCAGAACCATTCTGCGGATCAGCTGGCACGACAAAGTCACCAACGAATGGTCGTGGGAACGGAGTGAGCAAGAGCCAGTGGAAATCCAAATCAAACGGAGAAAATGGGGGTGGCTTGGACATACACTACGAAAACCCCAGGGCAGCATCGTTCACCACAAATGGAACCCCCAAGGAAAACGAACCCGCGGGTGTCCCAAGACAACATGGCAAAGAACAACTGCAAGCGAAACAAAATTGCTGGGACTCTCGTGGGACCAGATTGAGGCCACAGCCCACGACAAAGCAATGTGGAGGACGTTGGTGCCCAATCTATGCCCCACTCCAGGTTCAAAGATTTAAGTCTTAAAGTATAAGATTGAAGTTAAAATTAGAAAATAAGTGACGTCAATCAAGGCCTACACCGATAGCTGAACAGTGAAGAAAAACGAGTATTTTCACTCTTCGTTCTGTAAAATACTGTTCATGACCTCCGCGCTTTCGCCGCTATATTGCGGTGCGAAATGTGTGCACGCAAAACGCGCTAGCTGTCTCATCTAATCGTGTCTAGTATCTTTGCGTTCACCAAAACACCTGTTGGTCAGCATCCTTTACATCTCTGTATCTGTACTGCCAGTGTCGGATTTACCATTAGTCTAGGCAGGCTGAAGCCTAGGGCCTCAAAATTTAGGGGTGGGTCTGGTTGGGTCTCGCTGCCTCCCGCCAATCTGCATTAAATTTTGTGTGACACTCATTATCTTTTTCTAACATAATGATGTTACAGTGGACTGCGGTTTCTGAACAAATCGTTTGTAATTGTCCTAGCTTATTAATATGTCCTTTGGAGAAGAAATTGCGATGTGCGGTGTAAAAAGTGAGGTGTAAATGCCAAGGGCAGCAAACTTCCTCAAATGAAGACCTAAAACACGGCTCAGAAATATTACTAAATAGGCCATGGGTCGAAAGCTGTAAATTGTCATTCCGTCACACACTAACAAGCTATAACCTATTGGTTTTGACATGCAAGTTCAAAAATAAATTTCAATCTTAAAATACGTTGTCATTTCCAAGGTTACACATTTTTGTGTACATCACGTTTAAACTTTCTAAGAAAATAATAGTCCTCCTAAATGGTGGGAAGGGCTAAATGTTTTTATTCTTTCTAACAACTAAAAGAGCTGTTTTGTGTGGGCTGAAAAAAACAAAACACTGAAATTTTCAGGACAACGGAACATCGAAGTGCTGTATTATAAAAAATAGTATTTTACAAGGACTCTGCACATTTACAAAATAATGACATTTTATTTTTCAGCTAGGCCATTATTATTTACATTTCCCCCATGGGCTGTGTAAACAAAATTTCACTTACATTCGAGCCAGATTTTCGACCCACAGGCTAAAACTAAGAAAGCATGTATCGTGTGCATTGTGTACAATACCAAATGAAAAAGCGCTTCATAATGCGATACTATACGATAAGATAAAGATAAGATAATTATAATTTTATCATCTTGCTGCCAGAAAATTTGTTATCACAGCATCAGTAACAGTATAACAATAAATACAATATCTATGACCTGCAGGTCTGTATCGCATACCGCACACACGCACATTGCTCACACAACATTACCAGCAAATAAGAACATCACTGACACACACACACACTGTCAGAATAATCAGTTATGAAAATTAACAACAGCATAGTACAGCAAGAAATATTACGGCTTCGAATTGTGGATGGCAAGAAAGATCGTCTGTAGAGCTCTCTGTTTGTTTTTAAAGACGGTATTCGTCCACTTCTTTGGGATCGGACTTTTACAAGTTCAAGCAGCGAATACAATATGTATAGAGATGTTTCACAAGTGGTCGATTTGCACAGCGAGACACATAAAGGCTTCACAGAATCATTAATAGCATGGAACGAAAAGTAGGTCGCTGGCGTAAACAATACCCGTTTGTGTTTTTCTACGGGGCGTAGGAACTTACAAACAGCTCTAAATATAGTTTCAATCAGCCCAAAAATATGAACAAACCACAGTAAACAGATATGCACACTATCTTTGGCGAAGACGGTCTCTTTCAATTCTCGTTTACCGCTCTGACAATAGTGACATAGTTTCGCGATTTGGCGGAAGTGGGATCTTTCTATACATACTCTCTGGTTCAAGTTCAAAATTTTTTATGGGTCCTTTGACGGCCGATTCAAGTATACACAAAAAGTATTATTATTACAATGCTAAATGGCGGAGGCACTGAGGAAACCTAGGAGGAGTGCAAGAGAATGAACGTGTACAGTGAGTATTTAGTCCTTTATTTTAGGAGGTTCGCTGCCATTGGCGTTTACATCTAACTTTTCTTTTTTTAATTTTTCTTGTTCTCTGTCGTGTGTGTTTTCGTGGCAGGGATTCGTTTTGTTTAAAAATAGAATTTTACCCGGGCAGCGCCCTTGTTCGGTCTGCTCTTCTCGACTTTTAACTGCCAGGGTATCTTTAACGAGCTTACGGGCCCTCCCAGTTTTTCCTCCTTATTCGAGACGACTAGGTGCTCGGTCCTGTCTACTAGAAGGAAAGACAGGATCTCCCCCCCCCCACAGTCCCCCCCCTCCCCTCCCCCCAAAAAAATGCCTGCACAGACCGGGGATCGAACTCGGTACCTTCAGCATAACAGGCAAACACCTTGCCTTTAGACCGCCGTGTCCATAATTTGTACTGGGACTCTTAGAACCTCTGACTAAATATTCAATTTTTACAGATCAAGATCTCACCATGGGTAAGAATACAGCCTTGGTCCTGGTTGGACTCGCAGTCGTGTGTGCTGGGATGGTTCTTTGCATTGTGGGTCTGGCCACAGCATACTGGATGGCTGGGGTTTATGAAGGCAAAGACTGGCATCTAGGTCTCTTCGACTTTTGTGTTGAAGGAGAATGCCAGCCAATCTCGGAACTTTCATCTTCTCTAGGTAACGAAGCATTTTATCTTTATCATCAGGTGTCATCCATACAGAAAATAAATGAACTGTGTTTTAGTTTTCATTTTAGGAGGTTTCGCTGGTCTTGGCATTTACACCTCAATATTCTTCTTTTTATTTTTCTTGTGTAGGTTTTGTGCGGGTGCATGGTAGTTTTTTTTTCTTTCATTAATTTTGCTCCGGCAGGGACCTTGTTAGGCCTGCTCTTCTCGTTTCCAACTGCCAAGGTAAGTTTGAAGTGTGCAACGGGCCTTCTGGGAATCGAACCCGGTACCGTCGGCATGTGAGGCAACCACTTTGCCTCAACACTAATGTGTCCCTTAGTTAGTAATTTCATTTTGCCATTTTTTAAAACTCTCCTCTCCCTTCTAAATCTCTTGATAAGTAAGCTTTTCATAGTCTTGATCTCCCCCATCCCCCAGCCTCCTCCCCCCAACCACTTTAACTCTTGCCGGAGCGTAGGGCAATTAGAATGGTGAATGTCGAAAGTGAGACCTAGGTATTTTCCACTCTTATTCAAAGCCCCGGCGTGCCCCAGCCGAATTTGATCCACCGAGTATTTGGATAGTGACACTGTAGCAAATGAAGTGTTTTAACAGCATGTTGTACAGTGGAAGAACAAGAGGTCTTGTTCCACCAAAAAAATGTCTCGTTCTTCCAGGAAAGAATACAAACGGCAAGGCAAGGGATTAAAATACCTCACTATGTGCAGGACATGCTAACAAGGCAGGTAACCATGAAAAAATGTGGGTATTTTTAATAGTTACTTCGCTTGGCCTGTACATCAACGTATTATCAAACTGGTGGCAGATTTCGGCCTTGGTAACGGCGTTTCGATCAAATTACGAGAGTCAGATGCATTACTTGGTCCGATAGTTCATTCCTCTCGGTCCAGCGTTCCATTTCGTGGTCCAGTATTTCTTCCTTGTTCCATTGGTCTAATGTTTCTTTTCTGGGTCCAATGTCCCACTCCTTGCTCTAATGTTCCATTCCTTGATGCTCCATTCCTTGCCCCAGTACTCCGTTTCTCGGTCCAATGTTACATTCCCTGGTCCAATATTCCATTCCTTAGTCCAGTGTTCCTAATCGACTACCATTAATGATTTTGTCTTGCTCTCCAGGTTTCGTCAAAACTGTCGCTGCACTCATTACGGGCTTAATCGCTGCCGGTGTTGCCATCCTCTTGGGTGTAATTCATCTGATAGTACGGCTTTGCAACACTGCAAACAGGAACCTCGTCATCGCTGTGTGTGTCAAGTCTATCCTTGGAGGCAAGTATCAAACACTTACAGAGCCTGTATCTATTCATAATGGGCTTAGAAAAACAGTAACACATTTTCTCAACAGATGCAACACCACAGCTTCCAAATCTGACATGAACATTTCAATTACTTGAGGTTGGCATCTTCTAGTACGTAAATTAATCATCTCTTCTAGTTAAGTATGTACAAACTGTACAACAACGCATCAACTTAAATATTCAACTGATCTTTTGACCACCTATGTACCATCACGACATCCTAGATCATCTGCAGACACTAAAAATTAAAAAGTTTAAAATTCCTAAGATATCCCTTAAGACCATGGGTGAAAGATTTTATTCTTTTCAAGAGCGTCAGATTTGGAATTCTCTGCCTCTGTCTTTGAGAGAGACTGAACATTTTATGACTTTTAAACATCAGCTGAAGAGTCATCTGTTTACACCTGAATGTCCATCTAGTTTTGTTGTTTTTCTTTCCTTGAGTATGCCCGTGTATTATGTCTGTGATTTATATGATATAAATGTTGTAAAGCGCTTACAGCCTGGTTGTTAACCGGATGAAGTGCTCTATTATGCTTAATATTATTATTATTCGATGTGGTATTGGGAGTAGTAGTATTATTTGTAAAAGCTGAAGAGATTTACAGCACGCTATGTATGGGACTAGTTATGTTATGTGAACCACTTCCCTACAAAAACGAAAGTGTCACTACTGTTATCAATAAATCACGGGATCCGTCGAACAATGAATACTAAGTTTATTTACCTACAATGAAAAGACATATCTTTGCGGATGATGCTGCTCTGGTAGCTCACACCGAAGTCGGACTTCAACAAATAACATCCTCCTTTGCCAAGGCTGCAAAACTCTTTGGGCTAGAAATCAGTCTGGGAAAGACAGAGGTTCTCCATCAACCTGCTCCAAACAACGAGTACCACCCGCCTACCACCACTATTGACCAGACTGCTCTCAAGACAACACAACAGTTCAACTATCTCGGATGTGCAATATCATCAGACATCAAGGTCGACAAGGACATTGATAACAGACTCTCCAAAGCCAGCAGCGCCTTCGGCAGACTATATAAACGCGTCTGGAACAACAAGAATCTCAAAACCTCTCCAAAGTCAAAGTCTACCGAGCAGTCATACTAACCCCACTGCTCTATGGTGCTGAATCCTGGGTCACGTACCGCCGCCACTTCCGTTTCCTGGAACGCTTCCATCAGCGATGCCTTCGTACCATCCTTAACATCCACTGGACGGACTACATCACAAACACGCAGGTTATTGATATGTCAGGCACAACCCACATTGAGACAATGTTGCTTGGAATCCAGCTCCGACGGGCTGGACATGTCTCAAGAATGGAAGACCACAGAATCCCAAAAATCGTGCTCTACGGAGAGCTTTCTACCGGCTACCGCACCAGAGGTGCTCCCCGCAAACTCTACGGGGACACTCTAAAAAGGTCCCTGATCTCCTGCAATACTGATCCTAATCAATGGTCAGAACACGTAGCTGACCGCGATACCTGGAGGAAAAAAACTAAAAAGGCTACCGCCAAGCTCGAAAGTGCCATACAAGCCAGAGCATCGGAACGAAGGATGCGGCGAAAGAGCCACAAACCTAACCCAGATCTGACATTCCCCTGCAGCAGCTGTGGCAGAGTGTGCCTGTCCCGAATAGGACTCACCAGTCCCCAACGTGCCTGCACCAGGCGTGTCTCAACAAACCTTCCTTAAATCTTCGTGCGCGAAGTCAAGCCAACAACCTGTGCTCGGCAGGAAGGCATATGATGAAAATGTGGATCTGCACACAAGAGAAACAACTGGATACTGCACACGTACACACTCACACACACACACACACACACACAAGCATTGCTCTTTTATATATATGTAGCATCTGCAAGCTATCCCTTGCCCTCCCCCGTTTTCTTGTTACACTGGTGAGCATGTGTTCATTTCTGTTTTCATTTTATTGTTGACAACCGCCAGAGTGTACTGTACTCCGTGACCTGACCTTCTTTTCCTAGTGAGTAGTTTTTTCCACGCCCGCTTGTTGTCAGGTGTTTTGACTCGTTCAGTAAATATTAGTATGTTCCCGAACATTCGATAACATTGTGGATAAGGATGTTTACGCCAGATTTGGCCTTGAGTGATGTAACCTGATAACGTATTGATACGTGATTGGTTAGTTTGTGCGAGGGCAAAGGTAACGTTTATTTCGGGAACTTTCTGTAGAAATGTTTATATATATGGACCTGTGTGAGTGGTTGGTCGGTGAGTAAGTGAGTTTTTCCTCTCTGTGGCGTAGGATATTTACTTGTTCGTTGGTACCTTCCTAGTATTTATTGTTCAGTATTCAGTTATTAAACTTTAGTGTTATTTAATCTATCGTCGGATCTCGTGTTTATTTATTCTACAGCTGTAATAGTTTCGTTTTCTAAAGGGTTGTAGTTAGATCAACTAACTCCCCCCTATTATAACGTGCTAGAACAACCTCAGCTGTTACAATATACTAATTCTTACAGACAGTTCCCGAAACGACTTGGCCACCGAGCCGATTTGAGACCGATCTAGTAAGTTCGATAGACCCACAAAACATCCGATCAAACAACAGAACGTCATCGGGTGACATCATCTCAAGGCCAGCCTTGCGTAAATAACTTTCTTCCGAATATTATGGAACGTTATGCAATGTCCTACAACTATCAATACAGGTCAGACCTAGGTCAGCACACCGCTAAAGCGTAAAAAGGGGAAAAAACTACGAACGGGAAGAGATGAGAAAGGTTGCCGGGTGCGAGTGAACAATAAAGGGGGAGGGACGAGGAAGGTAAGACAAGACGTGCCGTGCTCGACTGTCGTCCTCGCGAATAACAAACGGAAGAGGGAGAAAAGGTGACCTACAGACGCTACAGTATTATTATTAGATAAATGTCTTTGTCATTGAAAATTAAGTCAAGTTTCTGATGCACAGATGAGAAAACAAACCAAAAAAACAAACAAACAAAAAAAAGTTGGTTCCCGAGACACAAGATACCGTGACGAATCAACTCCGGTTATTCCGTCCATTTATTTGCGCCCGTATCCCATTGATATCAATAATGCAATATTGCGCACCACACCACTTCATAACTGAACGTAAAACACGGGTATCCATCTTATTAACAAGCGCGCAATTTGTGGGTATATCATACATGAATGATGTAGCGGGTGAAGGAATGGTTCGTCTCTATTCTATGTCTCGGCAGGCTTTATTATACTGTAATTATTAACCTAAAGAGCTGCGACGGGGTAGGAAGGGTAGCAGGTTTATCCTGGGCAACGCCGGATACCTCAGCTAGTGACAGAAACAGCATCACCCCGGAGTAATTCTTTTTTTCTTTGTCAACCAGGAATCGCTGTTTTAATCGGAGTCATCATATTCTCTACCTTGGATCGACCTCATGATGCGCTTGAAGGATTCGACATTAAATTGGATTATTCCTTCAAACTGTCCCTGGCTGGCGGGATCACCATGTTGATTGGGGGAGTCGTGGTCCTTACTGGCAGAGGTAAAACACAGGCTGTCAACGTTGTGGTATTGGCCCCACCTCAGCACAACGTGGTAGCCATGCAGAACACCACAGTGTACGGCTATGATCAGGGGCAGTTCAACCCATCTCCTCCCCCTTACCTATATCCTGATCACACTGACTACTCCCAGAAGTAGTAAAGCTAACATTTCACAGGGTGAGTCCACAGGTTAATCCCATCTATAGTCTGAGCGATAAAGGAAGTTTAAACTATACATATCCCGTTGTAGCAAAGATAGTAGGAAAGATAAAATGAGACACGCCCTTCTTTGCATTATGTCGCACGATATTAAAAGAGTGCTCGATGTAATGATAAATTTATGATGCAAATTTGTGACAGTACTACTGCGATTAAAAAAAATAAAAAAAATAGCTAGAATTTTTCCACAGCGATTGAAGTCATAATTCCAAAATAATTGACACCAATCAAGGCCTTGGTCAATAGCTGAACAATGAATAAAATTCAATATTTTCCCTATTTGGCTTTGCAAAATACGGCACTATTCATGACACCCGCGCATTCGCCATTAGATGGCGAAGCGAAATCTGTGTATGCTAAACGTGCTAGCTGTCTCATCTTATTGTGTCTAGTATCTTTGGTTGTAGCGCAGTCTATCGATTTTGTAAAATTAGGTGGCCCATTGACTTAGAGAATATCCGGACTTGATATTTAAAGTTGATTTCCGTCCAGCAATGTGTAAAGACATGGCGACGAACAAAGATAGGAGAAGAATGAAATTTCCGACACTACTTTTCGGTTTTACTCGACGGGAATTTGTCTCTTTCACTTTTGCTATAAAAATCGTAATTAATTGATATTAAATTAAATGTCATCAATCAAGGCCTACAGCGATAGCTGGATAGTGAACAAAATTCAATATAAATTCCCTATTTGGCTTTGTAAAATACGGCACTATTCACGACTTCCGCGTATTCGCCGCTAGGTGGCGATGCCAAATCTGTACATGTTAGCAGATGTAAAACTGACACATACCCGTCCAGTAGAACCAAAAAGTACCATTAGAAATTTATTATTTGCCCCTAAAGACTGAATTTTGTCGCAAATGCAATTTATCATGAGAAATTAAGGCAGTATGTAAAGTTTCTTGATTTTTTGGTCACGCAATCACGAAGTGTGAATAAAAGACCTTACATGTTCACCCTGTAGATCCATTATGGTATGATGATGATGATGGTGATGATGATGACTGGGAATCACTCTTTGAGAATGATAGAACTGAAATGTTTCACTAGTTCATTTTATATTAATCAGATTCTCTCCTGGAATTTATAAATTTCGATTCATGGCCTCCTCGCCCGACCCCAATCCCTTTTCTTCTTGTTTTACTCTCTGAACTCAAAACCACAGCGACAATTTGAAGAACAACATTTTCATAGCAGCCCTGTTAAAAAAAAAATACTGGTACATATTCATTTTTAGTGTTATAAGGTGTATAGCACAATGCTAAGCCTTAGGTTCGTTCAAGCATCAGTGATTCAATGAAAACGATTAAAAATACCAACCGTAAATATAACCTTAAAACAAATTCCACCCGAATATTTTTAAACGCGTTACGGTCGAATTTATCGTCACGCAATCCCCAACCAGTGTTCCCTCTAGCAGTAAAATTAATACTTTAGTAGACAGTGGGCCCAAAATTCATATGCTGTGCATTTTGTCCCCTTCAAAAGCACGACTGTGTGCACTGAACGCTTGTGCAGATGTAAAATTGAAATCGTTTCAAGATAATTTTGGCACAGCCTATCTCTCATGGCTAATAAAATTGCATTGGTATGCTTTAATATAATTCAAGTATGAATGGTTTCTACGAGGTAACATATTTAGTTCAGATTTTATTCTTGATTTAAACCATTTTGTTCATTTAATGACGCTGTTAAATGTAACAACGTAAGGTTTAACCATTTTCTGTCACTGGCCTCTTGGATGGATCATTGCTATGCTATCAAAACCAAAGAAAACAGCGTTTCTCTCAGAAATGTATTTTTATACTTTGCTGGGTTTTGTAGATCTGTGCAAGCTCCACATACATTCAAGTGATTGCCACTTGCATTTCAGAACCCTTGGCAAGGCACAGTAAATTCAGTTCATGACAGCAATAGGGTTAACAGACACAGTTGGCCAAGAGATGATTTTCAATAAGGATAATTATTAATCACTACATTATTTTAGGTACGTAATCTTTTGTGCACACACGACCTGGTTACAAAACGTGCGTTCGTTCTCCTATATGACTTGTGCACGTGTCAGAGGGAACACTGTCCTCCACCGTTGTTATACACTAAACCTGTTTAAGAGTGCATTTTTTCTTCACTGTTTTTCATTAATAAAGACTTTCTTTAAAATGTCAATGTTTGTTGTTTTATTTTCACTCTTGCGTGTGCGTGTCTCCGTGCATGAGTGAATAAATGTGTGTTTGTGTGTGTCTGTGTGTGTATGTGTCTGTGTGTGTGTGTGTGAGAGAGAGAGTGCGAGAGAGAGAGAGAGATAGAGAGAGAGAGATAGAGAGAGAGAGAGAGAGAGAGAGAGAGAGAGAGAGAGAGAGAGAGAGAGGAGAAGGGGGAGGTATCTGGAGAAAAGAAGCAAACTAATTTCGTATTGATACAAAAGAAGGAAAGGATGATGTCTTAGTGTTTATAGGTCCAAATGGAAATATAATTAATATCTTCAGAGTCTGAGATACCTAGGTCTTGACCCCTTGCACACAGATTTCCACTCAGATGCCGGTTTTACCTCTTTACTATTTCTTCACAAATGATAATCCTGTTTGAGAAGGGCAAATACCTCAAAATTGACTTGGAATCCAGTCACCATCAATAATTTTGACTAAAAGCTGAAACTTTGTTTTTCTCAAAACTATGGTTGTGTCACTTCCTGTCTTTGATTGGTCATGTCTTCTCTGCTAATTATATTACAGGAACATTTTTACTACTAAATGACAGGACTTTGGATAACCTATTTGGTGATATCAATATCACTATATAACCAAAATGGTCATTTTGTCGGGGGGCTACACATATATAACGACTCAATAACAGACATACAAGAAGTGAATTGGTCAGGAATCTTGGGGAATTATGGCACTCATCTAGCTTAAGTCTCTAGTTGAAGCGAATTGAGGCTTTAGGGATAATTATAATAAATTACAAAAACCATGTTCTCCAAGCTTAAGGTTGATATTTCACATCCGTTCAATTGTCTAAACAATTGAAAGTACTGATATATTCAGGTTTCTGTACTTATTAATATTATTATAAAGTTCTTGAGCATTTAAAAAAACTCACCATTTCAATTACTGACAAGGCAAAATCGGTGCTTACTAAAATAAATGATTTTGTGTTGAATTAGCTGGCTAAGTATCCAAAACGTTTGAAAGTGAATGTATATCAAACTCTGTGACCACAGAGAGCTTGTGGAGTTTAATAATGTTTTCATAATTTTGGTTTTAAAAGATAACAGACTGAACGATGTACCTGAGAAACCAATGTTTTATCCAGCCTACTGCATTGCCAGTCTTACCATTGTTAAGTTTCATTATTCCATTCGATTGCCCAGATCGGAACTATGAGAAAACAACCACCACACACACCCCTTCCCAATAAAGACAATTATATAAAAAAAAAAAAACGCACTCTTTGTCCTCTCCGCTTAATCTTATCATTCCCTTGGCGCCAACCAAAAACAGCCATCTTCAGGGCCACAATAACAGTGGCCCTTCCCAGGACCGAAGCAGCCTTTTTGAAGGCTAAAGCATAATAACAACAAACACACACACACACACACACACACAAACAACAGACCGAGACGAACCAGGAAGAAACAATAACAACAACAAAAAGCGGAACAAGAAAAGTAAAGCGAAAATGCGAAAGTTGGTGAAGCTCAGAAATCACACAACACACACACGTTCATCATCATGGACAAAACCCACAACTGCCGTGCAATTTTGAAGTTCTATAAATATAAAAACAAACGAAAAACACAACCCAGAAAACACTGCCTGCACGGGAGGTAATCAAAGACTAACTCAACAGCTTAAATAGCAGTGGTTTTCCTCCCCCTGATGGCAATGTTCTCTTTCGTGGATTCTGTATTTGATTGAGGAGGTGAAACCAGGGCTTCATATGACTGGCATAATTATATAATTCGCCGCATCAGTTACTTGGTCAATAAAGCACTCGACTCGATGCACTTGTTATTCTGTTTATTCAGGTTTAACTCCATTGCAATTATGGGAATCACCTTTACTGATAGTATTGCCAAATCTATAGTGCATTACTCATTTTTTAACCCTCCAGAACCAGAGATGCCACAGATGTAACAGTATTTATTCACCGAATTTTGTTACTTTTAACACAGACCATCTAAATGAGAGACATACATATACATTATGTACCAATTATACATAGGAATGTGTGGCCAATTTTGTATGCTTGCGCAGTATACACCAGAACCAGCTAATCTAACATAAACACACATATAGAACACTCGCTCATGCGTGCATGCGCGCACACGCACACATACACAAATGCACACACGTATGAACGTATCCACACATTATTCACACACAAAAAATACAAGTACATTCATAGTTTCTTTGCCATGTTATGCGGTTCTTAGTTTATTGCAGTGAGCCGAGGGTCAGCAAACGAGATTGAAATCCCGGTTTACTAGATTGAGACCGGCAATGGGTGCCTTCGGAAAGAACAATTAATAGTCAGTTCGATTCTGTAGATTCATTGTTTTATTTCATCAGTTTATTTGCCCCCGTGTTTACAGTTTCCCATATTGTCTAGGGCAGACCAGTGGAAATGTTCCAACCTAGGTTAATGAGCACAACCATAAACAACAGGATCTACCGCCGCCAGACAATGGATAACAGCAGAGAACCTACCATTAAAAACATAACAATGAGACATGTGCCATTAAAACTTAAAACTGCACAAAAGAGAGTCGAAACAAAACTATACATTTCCTAAATTTTGTATGTACACTTTGTCATCAGAGAAAGTGTACATCACGAAACTTAATTCTTAAGTAATACCCAACACTTTAGAACACCAAAGGATACATGGATTCAGAAACGCTAACCTGCCTTTGATACGAGATCCCAGTTGATACATTCTACAACTGGCGGGATTTGAACGTCAGAAATGTGCTACACTGCTCAAGAAGCCCGTTGTAACACTGTTGGAACAGCCATGCCATGTCCCCTTCAAGGTATTCCTCTCCACGTTTAAAATGGGAAAAGTTCTGTACGTCCCGACTATCCAGTCAAGAAACTAAAAGACAGTTTTTTTTAAAAAAAAATCTCTGACTTTATCGCGATCAATGACTCTACACTTGTTTCTAACACTAAAAATAGCCCTAACCTCAAACCTAACCTATCAATGTCAGGGAGAATTCAAAGTTGTCGGGACGCATGGAACTCTTTCAATAAGAATATGCCAGCTCAGAATGACAAGGTTCTATCTTCACTTTTTGCTGAACTGAGTTACACACTACACATTTCTACGGGCCTTCTTCATTGTGTGCCAAAGTATCAAGCGGATTCGGCTTGTAATTTTTAACTATTACTAGATCTAAATAGAAAAAAAGTCGTATCATGAAAAGCTATGAGCACACGAAACCTCAATCATCAATTTCTCAACAGTTCACGGACGGAAGTTAGAACCATGTCATTCTAAAGGGGACGGAGAGTCAAGAAAGTGTTGTTTCATACTCCTTACCTTGAACCATTGGCGCTTTTGGTGCTCCACACTGTCGATTCTCGATCGATTGACGTTAAAAATTTAAATTCCGCTTGTGAGTGCCTTCCTTATCTCATTGATAATTTCACAGTTTAATTTGTGAGCGCCCACTCTGATGTTTTAGCACGAACTGATTCATTTGTAATGAATAGTCAGTAAAAGAGGAGGGCGTTGTTGATCCGTTAGCAGGAGAGCATGAGTACGCAGAAACAGACACACACACACACACACACAGAAAGAGAGAGAGAGAAAGAGAGAGAGAGAGAGAGAGAGAGAGAGATTTTCCTCTCCCTCACACGTATGGCGATAAAACACACATCATCTGATGTGCCGGACCCGCAGCATATCTTATCATTTCCGAAAGAGGTCGATCTCCTACGAGTTGATTTCACAGAATTTTATCATAATTATTTACAAAATTCATCTAGACATACTTTACAGTACCGGCCTTTTCCCGTTAGACTTTTAACTTCAGTTTTATTTGATCTTACCCATGCCCACGGGCGTCTGGGGGCTGAAAGTTAGGGCAAAGTGAGGTGACGGAAAAAAAAAAAACGTGAGGGGCACAAAGTGGGCCGTTATGAGCCCGCACGCCGTTAAACTCAAAGTCAAACTGACATACAAACTTCATGTGCCACATATATAGATATCCAGACATAGAGAAGAAACCGGTAGGGCAGACAGAGGGAAATTAACTTTATATCGTTACCTTTCCCTACAACTGTAGTAATCGCTTTGGTGCTTTTCGGGAGAGGCAAAAAAAACAACAAACAACCTTTTTTATATTAACACGTCTGGTCTAGTTACAATGATTTTTTTAACAATTGTTATTCGATTATTTTCCAGCTCTGGAGTCTATAACTCAAGATGCGGCTTTAAATTTAGTTAAATACACGTTGGTCTACGGGCAAGGTGCTCGCATCTAAAGCCGAAGGTGCCGGGTTCGAATCCCGGTGGGTTGCAGGCATGTTGGAATTTGGGGATTTTTCTCCCATTTTCCGGTCCCTGATACCATGGTAGGTGGGACCGAGCACCTGGTCTGCCAAAAACCACGGAGGGCCCGCATACACGTTGCACACATTAAAGATACCTTGGCAGTTGGAAATCTAGAAGAGCAGGCCTAGCAGGCCGCTGCCCGGGCAAAAAAACAACAACAACAACCCCAAAACAAAAACAATTTATCCCAGAGAAAATAACCGTAACCGGCGCTGCACTGTGACGACCATGTGTCTGCTCAGCCGTAACTGCCCTGCAATGACACTTGGGCAAAATTCCCAATTGGAATTAAAGAAATATACAAAATGCAAAACCGAAACATTCAAAAAATATACGAAATTCATTTTCGATTTTTTGAGTTGCTACAGCGACTCTTATAGAAAGGTGACGACATTACGCCAAGGCAGATTAATCCAGTACTCTCCTGAACGGCCAAAATCTCCCGGCACATCAAATTTGATTGTCACAGATGATATTATGCTTAACCAGTCCTTGTTCGGGTGGAGGTTGGTTGCAAAACTACCCGTCTATTAGTCCTTTTTTTTTGGTCTTTAAATCACGTCATTGAACCAGAAAGAATGCAAACAGGCAGAAGGAAAGACAGACAGTTTGAAACATGGATAGACAGACCTACATAGATAAATACATAGATAGATAGAAAGATAGACAGACAGACAGACAGACAGACAGACAGACAGAGCGACCGACCGACCGACTCACAGACAGACAGACAGATAGATAGATAGATAGATAGATACATAGATAGATAGATAGATAGATAGATAGATAGATAGATAGATAGATAGATAGATAGATAGATAGATAGATAGATAGATAGATAGATAGATAGATAGATATAATTCTTTATTTCCAATTAGTCGGTACAGTATTTCACACACGATACCCATACAGGAAACAATATAATGGCATTGTAAATACTAATCCGTTACATGACCGAACATAACTGCTGGCTCTTGGCTTATTTTATCCATTTGACTGTTTTTCTTTTTCTGTCAATCACTGTTATATCTGGCCGCACTTCTCTACGATGGAAACCGATAGAGTCACTTTCAAATATAGATGGTTTGAGGGGAGTGTCTTTCAATATGGTCTTGTTTCTGTTGAATGAACGAATCTTTCTTTCCAAAATGTCCAATTGGTACATAAGGTGAAATTTTGTGCAGCCATTAAGGGCGTGTGATGCTGTCTCGCTTGGATGATTGCGCACGACTTGGTGTAGGTGTTGGGGTAATCTTCTCCAACTCACCGTGTCGTAAAGTGCGTCATTGTTGTTGACACCGCCATTTTGAATCGTTTTCGTGTTGTTGTCATCGCAGCCCGTTGTTATCCTTCTTACTTTACCAGTCCGAATAGCTTCCTTCACTGTCATCTTCAGCCCTGGTACTTAGGCTAGATCGAAATGCCTTCTCCATAACGATAAACTCACCCCACAGCTGATAGATAGATAGATAGATAGATAGATAGATATATTTACGCCACCAAACTTCGTAATCCCTGTTATTTCATCACTACTGCTGCCAGGGTAACCCTACCTCCCAAATATGAGAGCAAACTTCAACACCATGTAACTTGTAGGTGAAAAATAAATAGCATCAAAATGGGTAAGTTCATTCGGGCAGAAATGAAGATAGATCTGCCACGTTTAAGAGATCTGCCATTTGGGGAGGCTTCTCCCGTTTGGGAGTCCTACACATATGAGGTCTGGTATTCCGTACAGTTTAGTATTGTACAATTGCCCTTTCAGTAACAGCCAATTTCAGTCTCCTTGTAATTTTTTTTAACAAAGCGCAGATAAAAACCCCTCAAAATCGGACTACAATGTAGTAAATAATAATAATAATAAATCCATGCTATATTTTGTGTGTGAAATCTGAGCCCAAGCAAAATTTTTAATGAATCGAAAAGTCAAAGTTGGAGAAAATGGATTTTGAACCGCTCATTGTAAAAAGGATGCACTGTACTGTTCATGGGAGACTGTATTCGAAAAGCGTTCACTTGGATGCGATTTCTCTGCAATAAAGGAAACGGAAAGTCAAAGATAATATAGGCAGAACTGGCTTTATGTTTTAACCTATATATCTGAGACGGAGGATCGGAGAACGGGCAGGGACGCCGGGTATCTCAGCTAGCATGCAAGGGAAACAGAATCACCCTGCAATAATTTTTACCTTTTTTGTTCGGCAACCAGGAACCGCTGTTACAATCGGAAGCATCGTGTGCTTTGTCACGAATCCATCGGGCGATGACGCGGCTCACCATTCCGACCTAAGATTTGAATACGACTATTCCGTTTACTGTCCCTGGCTGGCGGCATCGCCATGTTGATTGGAGGATTCGTGGTCCTTCCTGGCAGAGGGGAACCACAGGGTATCAACAGTGAAGTACCGGTCCCACCTCAGCACACTGTGGTATCCACGCCGAACATCAGAGTGCTATGACCAGGTGCAGTAAATCTATGAGTTCAACCAATCACACCGAGTACTATAGAGGCAGTAAAGCTAACATTTAACGGCATGATTCCACAATACACAATACGTTAATCCAATTTATGGTGTGAGCAATAAAAGATCTTCTGAACTACATGTATACCATTGACTCGGAGGATACACAGATTTCATATTTAAAGTTGATGTTCAACCAGCAATGTGTAAAGAGATGGCGACGAACGAAGATTTCCGATCATACGTTTCAGTTCGATTGGAAAAGGACGTCTCTATTATTTCGGTTATAAAAAAGGTAAATAATCAGTAGTAGAGACTGAAATTGGTCAAAAATGGCCGTGTGCATGGCATGCAATTTGTCGTCAAAATTTGATCCACTACCCACATGTTCATAATTTTTTGTTCATGCAGTCAATAAATTTCGGACGCTTATGTGTTTATCCTCATCTATGGCCGAGACACACAAAAAAAAAGGTCTTTCGGTTCTAGTCTTGCAATGAAATTAACTTGCTTGTATTATTGCCTTCCTCACCACAGCCTAGTGTTCTGCTCGGTACCCAGTCAGGATCATTCTCATAGGACAAGCTGGCTGGTTTTCCTATTATTAAGTTAAAAAGAAGATCCACAACTTTATATGAGGCACGTCAATCTGTTTCTAAGGAAAATATTTTCCATACTTAAACGTGTTGCAGAACAACAATAAATTGCGAACAAAATGCCATATTTACTCACAAATGCCTATCAATAAGATGTTTCATATGGCCTCATAAATCTATATATTCAGTATAAGGTAGCAAGTTTCCTTTTATCCAACCAAACCCTGCTGTTTTCGCCTATGCTATCTTTACCTGATATTTTCCTATACTAATAATACACACGAAGGCCCACTGTGCACGCCAGTATTGCATAATGTTGGGAAGGGGTAACCAGTCTTGAATAGTTTTCTTCTTTTAGCATGCTTCGGTATGCTGTTCACGCCCCGTTGCATTCCTGCACTAAAAATGTCGTTCATCGAGTTGAAGAAACAGGTAGCATGCGAGATACGGGTGCATGTGTATTGTAAGAATGTCTGAACAGGTTTTCTTTTTCTCTGCCTTTTCTGCTTCGCGACGCTTTTCAAATCTCTGATAACCACTCCAATATTTATTTCTGGCATTCGACCCCCCCCCCCCCCCCAACTCCCAGTCCAGGGGAACGTCTTGAGGACCACCAGTTTGAAAAGCCGTGGTTTAAATTCTGCCATGTATATCGTCGTTGCATACTTAATCTGTATACAGATTCTTTTGAGAAGCCAGTCTTGCAGGTCGCCTGCGTCACGCTACACACATCCTGGTCTGAATTTTGATATCAACTGTTACAGCTTCTACTTTGGACTTTCTTGACACCTGAAGTTAAAGGTTGGTAAAATATATCTAGGGGATATTACAGTTTCTCAAGTAAATATAACGGTAGGAGTTGGTGGTCTGAGAGGGGGTGTGATGGGGTTGGGGTGGGATGGGGTGGGGGGGGGGGACGTTTCGAAAAGAAGAAAAATTAGAGTATGGAATGAGAGCTATCAAAATGGATATATGTTACCCGGCTCTATCAGTTTGTACAGAATATTACTGCGATCCGTGACTTATCACCATGATCACCCACTCACTACTTTAGAGTACACCCGCCATGTTTAGGCTATTGGGCCTACTAGATAGCTGCCCAAGTATCCGTGACACAAACTTACTGGGCATAATTATTAATTTCATGACACCCTGCCCTCCTGTGTCAAGTACCCATAGGCCCGTTTTCGCCATAATTATTCAGGTGGGAACTTTGCCAAGGCAGAATCTCCTCAGACCAACCAGAGTTCTAGTCTGGACTTTCAGAGTCGCCATCAGACAGGGCATTGGAAATCAGTTCGTATTTTCACAACTTTACTATAAGAATATAAAACTGCAACAAACAGACTTTGATTAAAAATTAAATTGTACTTCTCGATGATGCTGCTTTCACGATTTTTTGTCTAACACAGATTTTCTAGTGGGGTAGTTTGGAATAATTTAATACTTGTGTTCTCGAAGCAGACATGACACCGTTTCTACCGTGTTGCAAACCAGACGTGCACTCCAATCTGAGTCAAATTCACTTTTAAAGATCAAAATATTGAATAAAATGTGCTCTATCTGTGCCTCGTAATCTTGTACGGCTAGTAGTCTATTTTGATGATCACAAAAATCGAAATCGAATAAAGAATAAAGCCAGGTGAAATGCGAAAATTAAATTGTTTATTGGGTGTTTTAATAATGATGCTTTTGGCTTCTGCGTCCTTACGTTAATGTGTGTCGATTCTGAATTCTATTTATATCCGGCAGCTTGGATTTTGGAGAGAAACCATTAAGCCTATAAACAGATAATACTTCGCCACAGAGAGTCTTTTCAAAATTTAATATTAGACATCTGTATGCTGCGTTTCAATCGTTTAATACGGGGGTGGTTGGCGGACGCCTGGTAAGGTCTCCTATTCTATCATTGTGTTATATTCTGTCTATGGCTTTGCTTCTTCCTAGCATAATGTGACCGTCAGCGTTTCGTCGTGCTATCTCCTAACTCAAACTCAATCGTTTAATACATTTCTTGGAATTGAAACAAATGAGAGACGAACTTTTCATCTTTTTTTTCTTTTTTTTTTTGTATTGTGTGTGTATACCTACTGTAAAAAAAAACAACAGAAAACAAAAACACAAGTCAAAGTCGATGTTAAATGGAATGAAACATGCAGTAATGAAAATAACGAAACATTATTGAGATATTGTGTGTGGCACAACCCCTCATGCACTGACATTTCGTCATAGAAATATTCAAGTTTTACGACTGACAGCTTGGATGTGAATCATGGCCCTTAAATAGATTTAATCTTCCAGGGCTCTCTTTTATTAGCCACCCAAACCTCCGTATTGACTGGAAAGAGACTGGCCAATGAAAATGTCATTTACCATCACAAAAATTCGTAAAACTGGGTCATTTAGTAAACTCTCCTTTTCAGATAACTGATTTCTGAATCTAGACAGGGGTGACGTAAAGAATACGGACGGAAATTTTTTAATAGAAACGATCGGTTTTACTTTTTATTTTGTATTGGTATTTCTATTTTGCATACTTCCTCAATCCCACTTAACAAATTTTTACCTTCGTGTCATTGTAATGTCATCGCAGCCCAGTTACAACTGGAAGAGACATACAATAATATCATCAGCACAGTGCAACGGTTTTTTTTCGGGGGGGGGGGGGGGGAGGAGTGGTATAGGGATTATTATTTTTTCTTTTGTTTTAAACTTTGCCCAGGCAGCAGCCATGTTAGATCTGCTCTTCTCGATTTCCAATTGCCAAGGTACCTTTGAAGTGCGCAAAGTACACACAGATCATTCGGGTTTTTCGGTCTTATCTGAGAAAACTAGATTGCTCCATCCTACCTACCACTGGATCTGAAACAGGAAAATATAAGAAAAATTCCAAAATTTCAACCTCCCGGCGCCAACCGGAGTACTAAATACACGCTAGGGTTAGGACTGTCGATGAACTTCATCAAGGACCCGTAGATCATCCTATGCTCCGTTCGCCGAGGCATGATCACAGAAAACTGCCCGTAGCGTTGCAACCGTCGAGGATATTTGAATGTAACTCGGCGTGAAGTCTTAGATTTGTGATAACCCTAACTCAGATTTTTTTCCCCCGAATTATTAAAGAAGTTTTCGAGTTTTTTATTTGCGGTATATAAATAAAGAGAGCCCCGACAAGGGTAGACATTTAGCTGGTTTACTGTAATAATTTAACACATCGTTTTGAGCCCCACTAAAATGTGGTACAGCACGGGATTAAAGTGAATTTAAAAACAAACTCTCGTGACTGTTCACTGGTAGGCCAACACAGAGGTCAGAGGCGTTATCCGAGATCTTTCAATTTCACAATTCCTTTCATCGTGGATTTAAACATCAAAATCAATACGATGCGGAACATTGGAGAACAAGACCTTCAAACTGTCAGACATCCAAAATCTAACTCATGCAAGCATTGAAAATTGTCGATAGAGAAGTTTTCTCCAAATGCGAGCACCATGTAGTGCGGTTGGAGGAAGAATACTGGCAAAACGAGGGCCTTCATTTTATTCAACCGAATATCGTCATCAATCCAATGGAGACATCCGACTCAGAAAGCAACTGAGATGATAAAACATTTATAAACATCGAAAAGTTCTTGCTTGTTTGAAACAAACAAACAAACAAACTTCTTAGGGCTAACCTTTCTAATGCCTAAGGCTGTCCCAAGTCCGCAGCCTGATCATTGTATCCACAAGGCCATGCTCTTGCAATGACAGGGACTTAGAGGGGAAAGGATGGTCATATCACGATATGTATATTTCTCACAAATTATTACAGACTGGAAAGCCTAGCTACTTTACAGAGTTTATCTTTCATAGGATGTTACCGTTTAGCATAATTAGAAGGTTGTTTTCAATAGATAAGTAATGAATCTGTAGTAGGTTTATCTTACAGGAAAGGACCAATAAATGCATTTACGTGTAAAGCAAACCTCGTCCCTAACGTGATGCTACGCCACTGCAATACATCACAGACTGTTACTATATTTAGGAATTTAGATCATCCAGATAGGCCTTTGGACGAACGCCGCAATTTGTCTTTCTGTTACACACTCTCAAGGGTAAATATTTTTTTTTTTTTTTGGTATGCAAAAATCTAATATATATTTTAATAGCAAACTAACCAACGTTGTCATCTGCAACATTGCACATTTTAGTGTAAATTACGTTTTTGTTTTATAAGAAAACAAGCTTAAAAGCCGCGATCCGCGCAAACTTTCTGCGGAGAGCTACTTGGGCCTTCGGCCTGTACAACCAAGGGTTTAGCAGAATAACACGAAATATCATAAAAACATACAACCTTTTCTTTTTGCCCAATTTTGACTTTAGCAGAATAATAAAAAACTAATTTATGAGTAAACAATTTATTTGAGTAAACAAAAAAAAAAAAATAGGCTATGAACCTCAACTATCACAATCAATTTGAAATCACTGTAAGGCAGCTGGATGTTCCTGTGTTCTAACTCTAGCAGTGAGCACGCCGAGTAGTTTAAATCAGCCGGCAGGTATTGTTGACGCCATGGGTCATGTGCTGGTGATAGAAAAAAGAGTATCGGAGACGAGCCATCAGCGACACTAAGCAAACTAAAAAAATACTTCCCCACCATTTGGAGCCTCCTATAAAAAAAGGACCGTCTGCAAGGACAACATCTTCAAAATGTCAAGTAAATCCGAGATGTACGAGCCAGTACTTTTTGCGAACACCCAGACAGACACAATAATGCGCTTTTACTCATACTGATGATAGTGAATGATGGGGGGGGGGGGGGGGACTGATTATTTGATCCGTTCACATAAAGAAATAACGGTCATTGTAGGCCACAAGTCATTTGAAATTCTTAGGAGAACGAAGCTTAGGGATAGCTTAGGGATATTGTTTATTACTTAAAAAGTATTAAAAAATCAACAAGACTATTTTACCAAGATTGTATGTATAGACAGACCAGAGAGCTATGCAGAAGGACACTCCCCTGGGCTGACTCTTTTCCTTCGGCTGAAAGATGGGGGCAATTCGTGTAGCCTCCTAGTGTTGCGCCACTGCAGACAAAGGGAGGGCAAGGGACTATTAATTACGCCCACACTAATAATACATATTATGTGCGCACCATTTTTCAGGTTTTCTTTTTTTTTGTCGAAACCTTGCTCTACTTTTCTCTCGCCTCGAGGCACCACTGGGTGCACAGTGACTTGAATTACATTCCCCTGTAGTCTATCCATGGCCGTGTGTGGTATTCACAAATGACATTTTATTTTTCGTTCAACTAAACCAACAACTAAACCATATAGTCTAATTTTAGATTTCCCCTGTAGGGTGTGCAACGAAACTTCATTTACAAACGAGTTATAAATTTTGTCCCAACGCCTGAAACTGGGAAAGAATGAAACCGTGTACATAAAATTACGAAATGGCATTTGATAATTGTGGCCTTTTCAAGTTTAAGTTCAAATTTTATTATGGGTCCTTTGGTGGCCTATTCAAATCTACACAAAAAAGATGCATTATTGTGTAGCCGCCCGAGGAAATGAGGCACTACTCGCATTTTGGTGGTATGGAGATATTGGTGTCACCAAATAGGTTATTCAAAGCCCTTTCAATAGGTAATAAAATTATTGGTGTAACTTAATTAGCTGAGAAGATATGGCCTCTTAAAGACGGAGTGACACAACCTTAGTTTTGAGAAAAACGCTTTTAAAGTTTCAGCATAGAAATACAAATTGTTGATGGTGTCTGACTAAAAGTCAATAATGAGGCATTTACCGTTCTCAACGAGCACTGTCATCTGGAAAAAGAATAGTAAAGAGGTTAATTTTTTCAATAATACTGAAAACTCAAAATGGATAAAATTGCCCCTATGATGCCCTTTAACGATTTTCTCGTATCGGTTGGTGCCGAGATGTGCTCAATTTGTCAGGCGGCTACACATATTGTCACACTATAATGGAGCTAGAAGGTGAACAGGTAAGCACCTGGGACGTCTTGACTAAGCGACCAAAAGTTACGAAACTCTGTATGCAGCCTCAATTTTTCACAATAAATGACGTGAATTCGTCCATTTGAGACATAATTTAGAGATTAAGATTGTTTATTTACATTTTTTTAATCCGCAAACAAAAAGAAATGCATTTTCATTGAGTAAAATCCAAAAAGATAGATCGAAAGTTTCATTCTTCACCTTTCTTTTTACCCTGAGAGGGCCAAATATGAACAATTTAATGTCACAATATTATACTATGCAGGTTAGCGCGCATATGACTGTTAGTTATTACAATGCAAAATGGGGGAGGAACTGAGGAAAACGGCTATACTGGGACTCTCTGAAAACTTCTGATTTTATTCAATTTTAACAGGTCAAGATTTCAAGATGGATACGAGAGCAATCTTGGTCATGGTTGGGCTCGCAGTCGTGTTTGCCGGGGTAGTTTGTTGCACTGTGGGCTTGGCCACACCTTACTGGGTGGTTCTTAACGTCGACAAGACGAATCTGGGCCTCTTTGAATTGTGTCTTGAAGGAGAATGCAGGTCCTTTTCGGACTGGTCACGCATTTACGGTGTGGGCAAAGTTGGCACTTCTTCAGGTACGTAATTAAGCATTTCATCTTTATCATCAGGTGTCGTCCATACCGAACGTCTCTAAGACCATACATTCGTACTGGAGAAACCATCAATCATGTTCTTACGTGAATAATTGTTCCCATGAATTTAACAAGGTCTGGCTGTGACAAAAAGTAGAAATCATTGTGATACAGCAGTCAGGAAAATAAATGTTGCATTTAAATAAGACCCAAAAAATGGAAGTAAGAAGACGACAGGCATGTTTAGTAGCTACAATAACTTGAAGATTTGAAAAATCTATTGCAGAGACCACTATTCTTAGCGTTCTTGAAAACTGTCGATTTTGGAACATGTATTCACGTAGGGATACCACCATTAAATATTTTGATGCAACTTCCATTCCTCAGTCCAGTGTTCCGTTCCTTGGTCTAATGTTCCATTCTTTGGTCAATGTCCCATTCGTTGGTCCAGCGTTTCTTTTCTTGGTCCAGTATTTCATTCCTTGCTCCAGTGTTCCTTTCGTTAATCCCTCTACTTGGTCCAATGTTCTATTCCTAAGTCCAATGTTTCCACCCGTCACTAACTGCCAAAAATGATTTTTGTTTTTTGCTCACCAGCTATCAAGAGAACGATGGGTGCACTTTTTGTAGGCGTCATCCTTGCAGGCGTGGGCATCGCCGTGGGTGTGATCCACCTGTTAATTCGGCTGCGCGGGACCAAATCCTGGAACTTTATAATCTTTGCGGTTGTCGCGTGTCTCATCGCAGGCAAGTATCAGACACTGGTAGAACCGGTATCTGTCTTTACATAATATATGAAGACTAGTGCCCCCCCCCCTCCCCACAGCTTAGTACTGTAGAAATGATTTTTGAATAATTCCCTTTATTATGATTTTTTAAATAAAGCTTAAAGAACCAAACTCAAAACTGGGCTGCAGTCGAACAAATTAAAAAGTGTTTTGTTAGGGGAGCGTAGTGTTTTACATAGAAAACTAGAGTCGAGCAGTGTGTCACAAATCCCAGACTGGGAGATGCAATATTTATAACAAGACAACAATCACGAACGAACAAGTATAACACTTAACAGAACAACCCATCAGACTCACACATTTATTAAACATAAATATAAAGATCGAAGTGCAATTACATACATTATATTATTGAATTTACTACCGTCCAACGGCCTTATTCCCACATGCACTCTTCCTCGGGTCCACAACCCGGTAGTTACTTTCTAAAGACACTTCGGCCTCAGCCTCTCCTCTCAGGGTCTTAATAGCACATTAATATTTCACTGGCACCGCAGTCTCTCAATAGCACCTTCCTATTGCCATAACACATTAGCATTCCAATAGCACCTCAACATGGCAATAGCACATTAGCATTTCAATAGCACATCAACATGGCAATAGCACATTATCATTTCAATAGCACATTCACGATCATATATACATCCCTGTCTGTGGCCAGACTGCCACGACTTCATGTGCCTCTACTGTCCTGCACCGACAGCTTCACTCTTGGCCTATGTGTGGCCTCCGGCCCTATGCTGGCCTATCCCCTGTGCTCACCGTAGGCGGCGCTCTTCGGCCCGACCCCGGCACCTACAAGAATAACATTACATTGGTATAATACCATACCACTTCTATTCACTTCACCCCTCCTTACAACTCATGAAGCGTACACACAATAGTTCACATTTCACTCACCAAACATCTTACGGTAACACACCTCCACCGTAGTACACAATACTCACTCTCGCTACAAATCCATGAACTCAACTTTCATCTATCGCTCATGGCGCACACTGCTATATACAGTATCAAGGACTTCCACATTCCTCACATATACTTATTTACATCATGGTCATAGACGAATATAATACATCAATCATAATTATCAATCATCGTTTCACCTACCAGTCATCACTGGAAAAACACTACTCCCAAGTCTTCCGACTGCTCTCCTTATGTTCGCCCTCTGGGGCTTTCTCCTGCGTCCGTTCTCTCGGACGTCTTAGTGTGCAGTGATAGTAATACAGCGCTCTCGCCTCATTCAGACCCCCACCACTCACAACATGCACGCTTTTCATTATTCCGTGGCCCGTGGGTTAACTTTATTCTAACCCTCTTCTCGTAACTACTGATCCTCGCTCACTCGCTCGTGACACAGTGAACACAAAACATGCTCTGTATTTTCTTATTTTATGTTTTATATACTTCTTTAATCCCATTTGGGAAATTTGCCTTTGTGCCATTGCAGCCATATTACAACTGGAGCAGGCACGTCGTCGCCACAGTGCAGCGCCGGTAGGCGGTTTCTTTTTGGATGAGGGGGTGGGAGATGAGGGAGGGAGGGAGGGAGGGAGTGGTAGGAATGAATTTTATTTAATTTTGCCCCAGCAGCGGCCTGTCCGGCCTGATCTTTTCGATTTCCAACTGCCAAGGTATCTTTAACGTGCACAACATGCACACGGGCCCTCCGATTTTTTCGTCCTTATCCGAGAAGACTAAGTACTCGATCCTAACGCCCAATAGGATCAGGGACAGGAAAATATGAGAAAAATTCGGAACTTCCAACATACCTGCACGGGCCGGGTTTTGAAACCGGTACCCTTGGCATGAGAGGCGAGCACCTTGCCTCTAGACCACCTTGTCCCTTATTTTTTTTCTATTTGGCTTCGTAATATAACTACGCTCCCTTAACAACAATGAACAAGAAAATCCATGCCAAAAGGCCTTGTGTGTGAGGTATGAGAGCATGTAAACTTTTAAATCAATCCAAATTTCGAGAAGATCGATTTTCATCGGTTCATTCAATTCGGTGGGACTTTGTTGCAAGAAAGAAATACCAAGATGTAAGATAAGCATGGGCAGGCCTGGCTTTATTATTACATTGATGTATAGATCTGAGACGAAGGAGAAAGGTCAGCAGCTTTATCCCTGGCAACGCCCGGTATCTCAGCTAATAACAGAAATAACATCTCCCCTAATATACGTTTTTTGTGCTTTTTTGTTTTGTCCACCAGGAATCTCTGTTATATTCGGGGTCATCACGTTCTCTACAGTTGATAGACTGAGGGACCACCGGGACGATTTCGGTGTTTCCTACTATGCGTCTATGGCCGGAGGCATCGCCATGTTGATTGGAGGATTCATGCTCCTTACTGGCATACAGAAAATAAAGACTCTGACTATCAACAGTGGTCGTGCTGGAGAAATGGCCCTACCGCAGCACAATGTGATAGCCATGCAGAACGTCTCAGTGTACGGCTATGATCAGGAGCAGTTCAGCCCATCTCCTGCCTCCTACCCATCTCCTTCATATCACATTGAATACTTTCAGAGGCAGTAAAACCAACATTTCACAGGGTGATTCCATGCTATATGTACGTTAAAGGTGGGGAGAGAGGGCGGGTCCTGAAGATGATTTTTGTTATTATAAGAAATAGACAATTTGAAATGGAATGGAAATTAGGACGTCTGAATTAGTAAAAAAAAAAAGTGATTTTTTTTATTTGTGTGTGACATGGCGGCTTTGGAAACCCCGCCAGCTTGGATTTTGAGTTCCCCAAAAATGTCAACTTCAATATAGAAAGGTTTCACCAGATTTTACTGGATTCATTTCAAATTTCTCATATGTCTTTTTCATTCGCAAAACTTTGTACAGAAGGGGATTTTGATATCTTGTAAGGTTATGAATATTTGAAAATGGTATGTGGTGAAATTCCATTTCCCCCTATTTTCTAGGAACATAAAATTCATTAAAAAACAAAAACAAAAAATGAACATATAAGCAAATTTCCGTCTGTATGATTTTAAAAAGAAATTTGATCAAGCATGTTGTTAGCCAAATTTTATACCAATTGGTCAATTAATTTAAAGAAAAAAAAAAACACCTGGTTCACAAACTGCTGATCAAAAGTGCAATTTTCGAGGAAAAATCATTTGAAGCTTTTTTTCAATACAAATATTGTTAAAATGTGTCACACACATACCAAAAACATCCCTGATTGGTATGCTGGGCCTCAACAATGATTTGCAAGCTACCAAAGGTTTATGAGAGATATGTACAGAGGAGTAGAAGGGACAGAGGATTGGAGGGGAGGGTGGAGAAATATTACAGGCAAAAGATGAACAGATAGAACAGCGGGGACTGGACGACACACTGGGTGGGGAGGGGGGGGGCAGACTTGTAATGTAATATGAACTTATGCAGCAGTATGTACTAAAGTAACTAATGAAGGATATCTCGCCTTTCTACAGATAGAGTTTTTGAACCCGTTATGGCTAACTCAGCTATCCACAATAAAAACAATGTAACGTAATCAGCACGCTACCCCTTGTCGAGATCGCTTGTCTGACTCTTTGCAACTGCAAGGGACACGTAGTGACTTTCTATTTTGCTATCTTTCAAAAAACGGTAACAAACTCCATGTCATATTGCAGCTTTATAAAAACAAAAACTTCAAACAAAAGCTCCGTCCAGCCTGCTGACACTGTATTCTTTGTAAGTGACTATCTAATTTTACTAGATATTGAGAGCATGACCTTTGCCCCACCCAATGAGGAGGCTCAATTTATTGCTCCGTTTACGGTCGACCAATCACTGACATAGAAGTGAGGTGAAGGTCGGGGGTGACACGCAGCCTACTACGTTTTTCTACGGCAGTGCCAACAGTGTAGTGGTATTGTATGCTTGCATAAAAGAGAATGGGATGTCTCAGGCCTATTATCTTGACCTAGACTTGAGGGCAACATTTAAATAAAAGTCTCGATAGCAAATATTCAGTAAAGCGCATAGAGCATTTTAAAAATGGATATGCGCTATATAAAGTAATAATAAAACTGTTGGTTTTGGTGGCAACATTTTGAGGCCCAGTGGCACTATTCTTGTGACTTTTACTTGTCCCCCACCTCATTAAAATGCATATTTCAGGACTACAATCATTCGGAATTGGTACATGGTTTAATAAAATAATGTTCCTAAATGGATAAACTGACCGAAAAGTACAAAATCTCGAAATCGATATTTGGAAGCCTAATTTCGATTTCAGGACACCATTAATCTTATCTATAGTATGAACAGTAAAGGATCATTAAAAAATCTTGTTGTAGGATACAAAATTTATCGATTTCGTAAAATAATTTGGCCCATTGACTCAGAGAATGCATAGATTTGATTTTTAAAGTTGATTTTCAACCAGCAATTTGTAAAGAGACGGCGGCGAACAACAATGAGATTCCTACTTTTCGGTTATATTGGACAAGAATGTGTCTCTTTTATTTCAGATATAAAAATGATAAATAATCAATAGCAAAGACTGAATATTGTCCCAATGGCCGTGTCTAGGAAATTCATTGTCAACAATTGAGGCAGTATCTCATCTTTCATAATTTTTCGTCATGCCTACGCGAAATTTTAGGTGTTTACATGTTCATCCTGTAGCTCCATTATAGTATGATGATGATGATGGTGATAATGACGATGATTTGGAATCATCCTTTGAAAATGACAGAAGTAAAATGTACCACTGCTTCATTTTATATAACCAGATTCTCTGTTTGCTCATTTTATATAACCTCAGCTATTCTCTGTTGGAACTTTGAAATTTCTACCTCCGCTCCCCCAACCCTAATCCCGTTTCTTGTTGTTTTACGTTCTGAACTCAAAACCGCAGCAGTGGCGTGGCGTGGGCGGTGCCACAGGGGCGGTTGGGCTGGGTCCAAAATTCTTAGGGGTGCAAATTAAAAAAAAATATTTAAAAAATTAAAAAAAAAAAAAAATAGCGTGCCCTCCTCCTCACAGAGAAAATCTCCCAGTGTTCGAATATTCTAGAGACACTTTTTTAAAGACGACGAGGCAAAAAATTATTGTCCATGACTCAGGCAGCGCCATACTTGGCTTGTCCCAGGAGCCGACCATCCACGCTGCGCCACTGAACAGCACCGACCATTTCAAAAAAACACTTTTCATTGCAGTTCTCTTAAAAAATAAAGAAAAAATGCCTAGGCGTACATATTTTTCTTCAGTTATAAGTGAAATATTGCAAAATTTAGGTGCATTCAAGCAACGATGATTAAACGAAGACAGTAAGTAATGCTTATCTCCACGAACAAATACCCTTCGAATATTTCTAAACGCATTATGATCAGTTCTATGGTCAAGCACTCCCTCCCCCCCCCCAATGTTCCCTCTATTTTTTTTACCAGGCTGTGGGCCCAAAAATTCTTATGCTGTGCATTTTTTTAAATATACAAAAGCATGGGTACACTGAATGCTTGTACAAAATATGTAGACTTATTTCAAGATAATTTTGGCACAGCTTATCTCTCATGGCTAATAAAACTGACATGTTTTACTAAAGAATGTTTATGAATGAGTTCCACGAAGTAAGGTATTTCGTTCAGATTTTATTCTATATTTTGAACTGTTTCGTTCACTTTGTTGAATTTGGCAAATGTAAAAACGCACCATTTAACAATCACAGTTAGCTCAGAGATGAATTTCAAAAGGTATACTTTTATTGCTAACAACGACGTTTTCGAGAACTAACGTATTGTGCACACATTAATTTCATTTGTGTGCTGGTTGTAAAACATGTGTACCCGCACAAATATGCCCACGGCTTAAAAGGAACACCATCCCCCATCCTTGCTATACACTAAACCAGTTTAAGAATGCATTTTTCCTTCACTGTTTTTAATTAATAAAGACTCTCTTTAAAAGGTCAACGTTATGTTGTTTTGTTCTTACTTTCTTTTGTGTGTGTGTTTGAATGCAGACGGACCTTAATGGATGGTTATGGAGCAGAGTTGGGCAGGAGCAAATACCTGACAAAAACTCGAAATATGCGGGTACTTTTAGATAAGAAGAAGATGCTGCTATGTTTTCAGTATTGTGTTGCAAAGTTTGAGGTACCGTGTGAAGGAGTTACAGCCATCCAGTGATATTTCTATGGTGCTGGCAAATGTTTCCATTGGGTTTGAAGTTGGTCTGCAGCACTTGCAGCAAGTTTTTCTCCCTTATTTAGTTCTATGAATTTCATAGATAGATAGATAGATAGATAGATAGGTAGATAGATAGATAGATAGATAGATAGATAGATAGATAGATAGATAGATAGATAGATAGATAGATAGATAGATAGATAGATAGATAGATAGATGGATAGATAGATAGACAGTACGTGTCGGTAGAGTCTCGCCAGTGCCCGAATTCAAGTCCAAATCCATAGTCACACCATCTCACAACAAGCCGAAAGAAAACAGTCTTGACTGAATGGGCCTCCAGCCGTTACTATATTTAGGTGGACTAAAAATAGTTGACGTCGTCATGGGACATTCGAGCCGTTCAGCATAGTGGTAAAGCACTACTGCTCTGGATTTGTTTGAGCTATTCGCGACACAAAGACCAGCAGCGTGGGAAATAAACGGGGAAAGCCAGGGCAGGGGCGAGCGCCCGTGGAGGGGCTAGTTTTGAGGCTATAAATGTAACAGTTTAGAGCGCTACATAGTTATGTTCTAAAACACTTCGTCAGAGAAAAAAGCAAATTGAGGTATACCCTGATCCCATTCCTGCCACCTTAACTAAAAGTCCAGTGATTATCATAATTATATTCTAAATTTACATTGCATCTTTCGAAGTCCACACTGATTTTGATCGTAGTTTATTCACACTGTAAATTCAGAATTTGCGGCCAATGGCGCACCAAAAACACCGAAAAGATTCATCCACGATCTTAAGGAGGAGGAAAGACGGGAGCATATTTTGTTGTAAGATTAATAAATTGCCCCAAAGTTTTTACGACAGCATTAGTGCAATGTTATATTTATCATTATTCCATTCTAAATTCTTGCACAATTGTTAAATAGTTTTAAAATGAGGGTGGTTTTCAAAGCTTGGGCGAGTTGCACTAGATCTAATGATTTTGGTGGGTTATTGTTGTTAATAACAAACATTTGGATATTAGAACTGGATGTAGGGTTTATTTAGGAATAAAATCATAATAAAATTGTTCAGTATTTCTTATTACAGAAAATTTTAGCTGGGTTCTTGTACATTTTGTAAAATAAATTTATAACCAAGTGATTTCCAAGGCTTCAGCTAGATCTAGTTGCGCTCAATCTAATTATTGTAGTTTTACTTTCCTTTACAATTCTTCGACGTCAAAGGGTGCTATGTCGTCTTTATTTCTAGACGGGAAAGTTTTCCAGGAGGAGGAGGAAGGCTTCAGTTAAGCACGAACCGTCATCAAAGAAAAGCAAAAATCAGCATAGACATGCCAGAGGCCACTTCAGTGTCACTCATTATAAGCAACGTTTAATCACACTTAAAAACGGGTTTCCTTGCAACTTTAAAAAGTGGAATATTTTCAAAATGTAAAACACTGCAGCAATCGGTGAATTATCCGTCGTAAGTTTTGTTTGTTTGTTTATAATTGATGAAAGACTTAAACATGTACTTTTTTTTTCCATTTTAAATACTTTAAAAAAAAATTCATTGTATACAGATAGATAGATATAGACAGATAGATAGATAGATAGATTGATTGATAGAATTGACAAACGGTTATCATTTATGTTCAGGCCACCCTTGCCTGTGCTCAGTGGAGCCTGAAAGAGCGACGAGAGGGTCAAAGAGGCAGGCTAGTGATGTCACGAGTGGAGTGAGTGCAATTAAGGGGATTGCTACAGAGCGGGTGTAGAGTAAGAAGGGCTCACAGTAGACAAGTAAGTTAAGCGTGCTGTTGTGAGTAGTGGGGGGGGGGGGTCTGAATGAGGCGAAAGCGCTGTATTACTATCATTGCAAGTTAGAAGGTCCTACGGAACGGACCTGTGAATAAGAGCCCATCGGGCGGACATAAGGGGAGCAGTCGAGAAGACCTAGTGAGAGAGTCTTTCCAGTGATGACTGGTACGTAGAACGTTGATTGATTATTATGATTGATGTATTATATTATATTCGTCTATTACCATGATGTAAATAAGTATATGTGAGGAATGTGGAAGTCCTTGATATTGGATATAGCAATGTGCGCCAGGAGCGATAGATGAAAGTGAGTTCATGGATTTGTAGCGCGAGTGAGTAGTGTGTACTCCGATGGAGGTGTGTTGCCGTAAGATGTGTGGTGAGTGAAAGGTGAACTAGTGTGTGTACGCTTCATGGATTGTAAGGAGAGGTGGAGTGAATAGAAATGGTAGGGTATTATACCAATGTAATGTTATTCTTGTAGGTGTCGAGGACGGGCCGCAGAGCCACCTCGATGAGCACAGGGGATAGGCCAGCATAGGGCCGGAGGCCACACATAGGCCAGAAGTGAGGCTGTCAGTGCAGGACAGTAGAGGCACATAAAGTCGTGGCAGTCAGGCCACGGACAGGGACGTAGATATGAGCGTGAATGTGATAATGTACTATTGCCATGCTGAGGGGCTAGTGAACTAATAATGTCTATTGAAATGATAATGTCTATTGAAATGATAATGTGTTATTGCCCTGCTGAGGTGCTAGGGGAGTGCTAAGGTGTATGACAATAGGAAAGTGATATTGAGAGACTGCGGTGCCAGTGAATTACTAATGTGCTATTAAGACCCTGAGGGGAGAGGCTGAGGCCGAAGGGCTTTAGGAGTAACTACCGGATTGTGGATCCGAGGGAGAGTGTGTGTGAGAATAAGGCCGTTGTACGGCAGTTCATTTCAATAATATAATGTATGTAATTGCGCTATTATCTGTATAATTATGTTTAATAAATGTGTGAGTCTGATGGATTGTTTTGTTAAGTGTTAACTTGTTGTTCGTGATTGTTGTCCTGTCATAACTTATTACATCTCCCAGTCTGGGATTTGTGACAAGTGAGGCTTCACAGCGCCTACCCCATAAGCTCAAACTAAGCGGGCACATTTAGAGTAATGCTGTGTTGGCAGTATTGTGTTGCTAAGTTAGAGGTACGGTGTGTAGGAGTCAGAGCCGATCCAGTGGTGTCTACAGTAGCGCTGACCGTTTCCAGTTTAGTTTGACGCTGGCCTATTGTGATTTCAGTGGATGTTTTTTTCGTCTTGTCAGGTCTGTGGTTTTCATAGATGGATAAATAGATAGATAGATAGATAGATAGATAGATATATAGACAGATAGACAGAGACAGACAGACAGATGGATAGATAGATAGATAGATAGATAGATAGATAGATAGATAGATAGATAGATAGATAGATAGATAGATAGATACAATCATACATACATACATACATACATACATACATACATACATACATACATACATACATACATACATACATACATACATACATACATACATACATACATACATACATACATATATATTTCAAGAACTTTATTGACTATATGATTTTACATGCAATGAATACATCCATTTACACAATCACATATTCAACCATCTTCAGCTGTACAACACACCAATATATTCCGTACAATAGACATTACATTTTGTACGTTATTTCAATCAGATTAAATTATACCTTCTCTTCCATACTCTTTGCGAACCTATAATTGCGCTAATGCTGATAAACTTGCACATGCTAGTTGACTGCCTATTGCTGAAACAAAGCATTTTTAACCCTGATGCGGCTTTGTTATGAACAGTCCCCAATGCTCCCACGATAATAACAATGATTCTACAGTGGTAGCCCTTGTCATTCATATCATTATGCAATGATAGATATTTCAAAAACTTTTCACGAAAACATAAATCGATGAATTTGTCAAATGGAACAGCAATTTCTACAATAAAAGCATCTTTGTTCTTTTCATCTAATATGAGTATATCAGGCTTGTTGGGGATGTTTTCGTCCACCTGAACACATTTGTTGGTTGTCACTACACATTTATCACTGGCTAATTTATTGGAGATGTGTTCATACAAATAATTTACAATTCTGTCATGCCTTTCTGAGTACATTCCTTTAAATTGTTGACATCCATTGAGAATATGTGAGTTCGTGTCATATGGATGATTGCAAAGGGAACATGATCGAGGGAATGTCTCGGGGTAATATTTATTCATGTTAACATTTGTTTCAAGAAGTTGTAATCTCCCCTTCATTGTAAATTTTATGATATTGTCATTCACACTTGAGTTTTTCAGAACAGCACTGGATGATGAATGCATGCATTTCATGACACTGTTAAAAATTTGACCCTGTTGTTCCAAGTTACGCCAATAATCAATATCTTCTTTCATTCTTTGTTGTTTGAAATATTTTGATAGCGTGTGTACATTGCTGGTGGACATTAAAGTATTGTTGCTGTCGTACATAGACAAAGTGAAAAGATCATTCTCTGCATCAAAATTTAAAGAAGATTTCAATTTTGTACACAATCTATTCATTTCGACAAAGTCGGAAGCCCCCCAATTAACTTTGCTTTCATTTTTCAGTATACTTTTCTCTGTCAACTCGAAGCCACCAAAATATGTTGCGTTCTATCTTGTACCTCTTTAACTTTTCGCTTTGACATGTGTAAATGAAGCGCGTTGCGCGCTGTCTTTCGTACCTGCCCGTCGTCACAATTGAGCATAGATAGTAAAAAGGTGACTCTTTTAACATAATACATTGTGGATGGTTTCAATATTCCGAGGCCACCCGTCTTCAAAGGGACAAAGACAAAAGAACGGGTCGATGACTGTTTAAGTCCTAGTACATTTCTTACAAAATTGATAATACAATCCTCTAGGTGTTGCAAAACAGTATCTGGGATTGATATGTTATTGAAATAAAAGATTAGTTTAGAAATAGCCGTAGAATTAACAGCTTCAATTTTGTATGCCAAAGGTAAGACTGAGTTTTCAATCTTAGTTAAAACATTTTCAAAATTATCAGTTGCCTTTTTCATTTGCTCTTTTAGGGAGGTTCCGCTTAAGTTGAGGTCATGACCTAAGTAAGTATATTTTTTATCTCTCCCAAACATGGGAATCTTATCGTTCTGAATTTCAAATGTCACTTTTGATGTAGTATGTACATACATACATACATACATACATACATGCATACATAGATAGATACATAGATAGATAGATAGAAAGATAGAAAGATAGATAGAAAGATAGATATATAGATAGATAGCTTTGCAATGTTTAGACAGCGAGAATATATCTTTACTTTCTTACTATTCAAGCTGCCCCGGAAGGTATCAAGCCTGTTTTTGGGAAAGCTCTTTAATGTGAGTCAAAAACCACCTAAAACAATGGTGCGAAAGACACATTTAAATGCGGCAAATTCTTTTCTACCTGGTCAGTTTCAAGCTTACAAACTGATACGAGTGAACAGCCACTGCATTTAAAAAAAATTTAATTCAGCACTTTTAATCCTCATCCTTGCACGGTGCATGTTATTGAGGATACCTATTTTTAGAGTCACAATGGAGTAAAATGCAGATCAACTCGGGCATTGTTTAAAATGACATAAAAAAAAACACACCAACAAAACAAACTGCAAATTTTATTACTTCTTTTGACATATTATATTTCCAGAATATAGCAATTATTCCCATTACTTTTATGTTTGCAAACACCAATTCGCAAATAACACATTTCACTATGGGGGCATGATGTCTGTTGAAGTAAAGAGCAAAAACACAGACACACACTATGGATGGGGCATTTTTTCAAAACTTGAATTGGATCTACACACAGTATAGCTTAGTGCTACTAGAGCTGTGCTCAGGAGGATACACGCCACACTCATATTATAGCATTTTCATGTAACATATTGTAGGCAGTCTAGACATCAAGAAATCGCATCGTTAAGGTTATTGATACAGAAAAAATGTTTTACATAAATACTATATGTGTAGTTTTTAGCATGTCACCAGCCAATAGGAAATTGCCTACACCATGCTAGTGCTCTTCCAGTGAACCATGCTGAACATTTCTTGGTTTAAGTGAAATGACTCAAAAATTTGTTTCCTCCATGCAGTATACAACCCTTCTTCAAATGGAACAGTCAAAATATTTATTTTTACAGCATAGAGTGCCAATTCCTAAAGAAATTTCTTGGCATCGAAAATGGGAGCACCGCCAGCAATGAGGCCACAAACGACAAAGCCACAACAACTAAATCAAGTCGCAAAAATATTAACAATTCTGAAAATTGTTTCAATGATATGACAAATAAGATTGTATCGCTATCTCCACTGTCCCATCTTCCTGGAACGGTAGCTGTAAAAAAACAACCCACCAGTAATGAAAATGTACAAAAAGGCACCAGTTAGTTAGGGCATGCAAAAAGCACCGGTAAACATATGAATACTTACATTAACCAGTAATAGAATGTAATATATTATGTGATGAAATTGTTGAGGTTTAGAAAAACCTCAACAATTTCATCACATACTTCATTGATACTTTGTTGGTTAAAAGATTAAAAATGTGGTTAAAACTATGGAAAAGTCTTGGCCGTAGTTATTTACAACATGGCAGGCTGGTTCCTTGTTGACATTTGCTGCAGGTAGGGATCCAGGCTAATACTAATAGTCATATTTCTCCTAATGATGTTTGTCACGAAGTCTTGTCTTTTTCTTTCTCTGAGCGAAGTCATGACTGGTTTGGATTTCATCTTCAGACTTGCGTACCCTGTAATCCGTTGGAGTGTCTCAAGAAACTCGAAGATGTTTCGGTGAACAGAGCAGAACAAGGAATAGAGTTGTCTATGGTGGCTCTCGCATCTTTTTGTGGTTCTCTTGGTAGATAAATCATCTTAAGCCGATATATTGGGTGGGAACAAGGCATCAGATTCGATGTACTGTATCAACAGCTATTGTATCAATTGCATATTCGAGGCTGTATTCGATCACTGCTGGTGCTTTTTGTATGCCTCATCACTGGTTCTATTTCCATGTCAGTATTACGTCAACTGGTGGTTTTTGTCTGCCCCCCCCCCCCCCGATCCTTGGGAGCACTTGTTTCTCCGGCAGTTTTTTGAGAGGATAAAAACTTCGGAGAAAAAAAATGCATTTCTAAATATCCTCATAAGGTAGCAGGTGCCCTGAAGCACATTGCTTAAGTTCGCACCATGACTCACAAAAAAATACAGTGTCAATAAAATATTATTGCCTACATGCCTTTTGCATAATTAATCATGTTCAAGTCTATTTCATACTATTTGTTGATAGCATGGCAATTCTTGTTGTGCATCGTGGAACAAATGTTTATATTATAGAAGATATGTTAGTGTTTGATAATATAAACCCATTTTGCAAACTAGACTGCTGGGTTAAAAAAACAAAAGATTGGAAAGAGAGAACATGAAAGTTTGTTCTTTTTATTTTTTGAAAGTATGGAATCTTTTTAACACACTCAAAAAATGTTATTTTTAATCATTGGAATATTCACTTATCTGATAATCTCATTTTTCCTTTGGTGATATAATGAATTCACATTCAGCTGGTCGGTCTTCATTCGAGGCTCATCAATTGCTTGTTTGATTGTATGCGTTGAGACCCTTAAAAGGCCGAGGATAACAAAGTCAAATCAGATTGATTTGGCCTATAATTATTACTAGAGAGGCACAGTCTTTAGTGAAATAATATTTTAGACATAGGGTACCACACGACAGTGTAGTGACTCTAAATCTAACATGGTTTAGGCTGTTTCCCATTCCATTGACCATACAGCTGGTTCAGCATCATTTTCATAGCAGCAAACTGAATACAAAATACAATACATTCACTCTGAATAAAAACAACAACAACAACAACAACAACAACAACAACAACACAACAAGCTAACTAAAAATAAAAACGATTTGAGTAGCACAGCACAAGAGGGAATTATGAGTTAATGATGGGATAAATGGGACACATTGTATAAAGAACTAGATAATTTTTAAGACTAAGAATGCCTAGGTTATTTAGGTGATACCGAATTTTTTAAAACTTATAACTGATACTATGATATTACTGACAGGCTGATTTATATTTCCACCTGGTTATGGCTTAGACTGCATGTTTTTGTTTGGGTTGTGGAAAGACTGAAATTACTTTTTGACATAATCTGATTCTAGATTATATTATGTCTAAAACTGTTGGGGGTCTCAGACTCCACACACAATGAAATCACTGACTTAATAATTAAAGTCTTAGCTATAGTTATTAAATATGTACTTCTGTCAACTTGTCTTGGAGGCATTTTCACGTAAGGTCAAAATTTCAAACAGAGAATATTGGGATTTTATCATGATTTCATCTCAGTACTGAAGACTCTCTCTCTCTCTCTCTCTTTCTCTCTCTCTCTCGCTCGCTCTTATTGCTGCATCCTGATTGAGCATTAAAAAGTCACAGTATTTTATCTTTACACATATATATAAATTAGTTGGATTACCCTATCAGGACATCTTGATGGGACGTTTACGAAGTCGGTTAAGGGTTAGGGCAGGTTTTATAATGGATTTGGGATTGGGGGACTGGGTTATTAATTTTGTTCAAGTTCTTCTCCCTCTTGTCTCATGTAGTGGTGAGTTTTTTTTTAAAGATAACCAGATTCGGTAATCCTATCCTAGATCTAAATGAATCAGTCAACCTTGCACTGTTGTGCTGTGTAGAAACTTAAGGTGCTCACAAGAAGGCCACGATGTCAGGAAATGTTAGACCTACTTGTGCAAAGTCTTCCTTCTCCCGGCTTTTTCACTTGGGTTGGGAGAATGTCGTATACAAGATATATGAATTCATTTATTTAAGAATTTTTTTCCATATTTGACCCCACTGTCGACATCTTGATGACTCAGGATTGAATCATAAGTACTGCACTGTGCACACAGACAACATGTCGGACACTGAATAAGAAAATTATGCGCATTCTATCTATTAAGTGATGGTATATTTAATGCATTATTTATTCTCATTTGTTACAGAACTCACATGAACGTCCGCAATGCATTTTGACGAGCTTATGAAAGTTTTGGGAGAGTTTGGACGTTATCAGAGAATCCGTTTCTTCCTGTTGTGCCTGTTTGCTGTGGTTTCATCATGGCATGCTCTGAACATGGTGTTCGTTGGTGCAGTCCCAGAATTCCATTGTAAAATATCAGATTTCAACCTATCAGGGACATTGTACGAAAACTACTCGGCCCAAGAGACAATGAAGCTCTTCATCCCCGAAGGTGAAGAATGCTACCAGTATAACGTCACGACTATGACGTATAACGTAACTTCAAGAAATCGTCACAATGACACCAGAGAAGTGGTATCGTGTCTTGATGGATACGAGTATTCGAGAGACAAATATTCTGAAACCATAATATCTGACGTGAGCCTTTGTGTATGATATCTTTCTGTTTATATTATTTGGAAAAAAAAAGAATGAAAAATTATGGCAGGAATATTTCATTGTAGTGCAGTTTGGTCTTTTTTCTGCTCGACTCTACGGCAGTTTCAAAAATTGTAGACTTAGTTTTCTTAAGTGTCCCCTTTACGTCGGTCTGCCGTGTTTTGAAAGAGAGAGAAAGAGAGGGAGAGACAGAGAGAGAGAGAGAGAGAGAGAGAGAGAGAGAGAGAGAGAGAGAGAGAGAGAGAGAGAGAGAGAGAGAGAGAGAGAGAGAGAGAGAGAGAGAGAGAGAGAGAGAGAGAGAGAGAGAGAGAGAGAGAGAGAGAGAGACAGAGACAGAGAGAGAGAGAGTGTATGTGTGTGTGTGTGTGTGTGTTGATAATTATTTGTTTAAAGAAAAAAAAATCCCCATTTAGAAGTGCACGACTCATGCTGAGAACAACTGACTGGGGACAAAATTAATTTCGAGTATAAGTTTGAATAATTAAAGTCTTATGGTTTGTCATAGTTAATAGTTCTTTTTCGGGCGCTTTCACATAAGAAATAAAGAAACAAAGTCTCTACCTTTTTCTTTAGTGTCGGTATTAAATGCCATGCTCTACTTTAATTATTAAAAAAAAAAAAAATGATATCTACATATTTTTGTTATTATTACTATTATCGTTATCATCATTATTATGGTATCTTATTTTCATTATTCTTATCCTTTCTATTTTCACCACCACTGCCGTATGACTGTGGCTGTAAAACATTTTGTCAAATACATAAAAGAAACATGGCCCTTACAATAAAACTGCTTGTGACTTACGCATAATTACTCCCGGAAATGAATTAGTACAATTTGAATTTTTATTGCCTAAGAAAATAAGCAGGTTCCCTTTTCAAGACGTTGATACTGCAACCCGTTATTAACTTAATTGAAGAGCTCAGTTCAAGAACGGGGTTAAGACACCATTTTTCCGAAAAGTAGAACTGCGCATGTCAGTGGAAAACAGATAAACGGGACTACCTATTTATAGTCATATAATCATTCTGAGAAAGTTTCATTTAGAAGTGTTTCACACCAATGCAAGAACATGGTTTAGGACAATTTTTTTGGTTGATTTTTCTCGAAATGACTGTGACTTAATCCTGGTCTTGAACTGACCTCTCCAGTTGACTTAATAATCTAGCCTTCACTCCCCTTCTTTTCTTAATGCAACGTTCTCTCTTCCTCTCTCTCGCGTTCCCTCACTCTCTGTGCCCCCCCCCCCCTCCTCCTCCCTTTCCACCCCCGTTATTTTTCTTTTCTCATGTTTATCTTATTTTGTTTCTGGTGGAAAAATGGCAGTTTGATTTAGTTTGTGAGAAAAAATTCTGGATCTCAACATCCAAGTCTGTGTTCTTCGCTGGCCGACTCGCTGGGGCTGTGATCTTTGGCCAACTGTCTGACAGGTAGGTTGATTAGTCGGTTAGTTGTTTTGTGGTCAGTTGGTTAATTGAGTATTTGAATAGTTGGTTGATATCTGGGTTGATTGGATGGTTTGGATGGTCGATTGCCTTTTTAGTTGGTTGGCTATTGTTTGGTTTGTTTGTGTTTTGGATTGCTGGTTGGTTGGTTTTTGGACTGTTGATTGGTTGTTGGTTTGGGGGTTGCTGGTTGGCATGGCTAGTAATTACAAATACTAGAATTGAAGTATAATCAAATACAAGTTGTAGTTTCTATACTCTTATGTTTTTAGGATCAAGGATCTTTGGACAGGAATTAATAATTATAATAATAATAATAAATAGAATTTCTATATTGCATTTGTAATTAAATTATTGCTCAATGCGTTGTACATTGCATCAATGATTCATGCATACACTTTCCAAATCCCATACTAAAACACGCACTCTCAACCACACAAACTCTCAGTAAAAGAATCAATTATAACATCAAAGTACAGAATAGAATTTTGAAAATTTAACAGTTTCGGAGGAAAAGGTGATGTTTTACGCTTTTCTTAAATACAATTCACGAGGAACTAATCTTTGCAGGCTTCACATGCAGCGGGATGCCAGTACAACCAGTTAGGAAGGTTTGAGTTACTAGAATATAATATCACTTAATAGTTTCTCTCACTTAAGAGGACCATATCGCAAGAAGATAGGATTTCATTCATTGTTTTCCCTTTAATTCATAATATTTGTTATCAGTCAATTAATATAATATTCTTGGCAGGCCGGATGTTACAAATCTGATACTGGGTGGTAGTGCCCTCTAGCTGTTATGAAGAGGGTCTTCTCAATGATGGAATTATGACTGCATTTTAAATCGAGAGGTATTTACTATTTACTCTTTCGTACCATGCCACACACTAAGAACAATCTGAATAAGTTTCATAAACAGACCTGCAGGGCCACAAATTTAATTACATTAAATTTCCTAACAATTTTGTCTAGATCTATTACATACTAAAAGACAACATCAGCAGCATCAAATGAAAATTCAATAATATGTCACTAGAAGTCTTCTCTAGATTCCTATAAGGTTATGATCATTCTGACTCACTAACAATTTAAGTACTAGTTATATATCTCTCAGATATAGTCTGCCTACTATCTATCAAGCAATATACTAATGTCTCTGGCGACGATGTCCTCTCAGCTATTTGTGCCTACCGCTTATAATGGATCAAGCTCGTCAATATAAACTGACGTAGTTAAGTCTATTGGATCTACTCTAGGATGGGCTGGCAATCCCCAGCCTCATCCAGACAAATCAATCCCAATTCACAGATGTGTATGCCAAACATTCATACTAGTGGCAAGTCAATATAAATCTTTGTCTTGCATTCTTGGGTAGCACTCCTAGCATATGCGGCAATCCTGTCCTACTGGATAAATTATGTTCAGTTCCTCGTTCATTGTTGAATCATCAAAGGACAAACACTTACACTTGGTCCCTGGTATTAGAAAAACCAGGGAACAGTAGACAATAGCAGTGGGCATATCTCATTCAAGCATATGGCTTCATCTCAATGTCTATAGTGGACTAGACATGAATCAACAGTCTTATGATTCTTCAGGCAGAATCGTGCCGACGCCTGCACAGATTGGAATTTTCTGTATGGAGTAATGGACATAGGTATGGCTACACTTTTATACTGTGCAGCCACCTGCAAACTACCGTCCAAATCCCTAGATTTGATTGGTGCATCCATGCGAGCTCATCTCGCAGTATTAATATATTCTACGTGGGAGTTGGTCACGGCCTTGTACTAAAAACAGACAAGGTCAAATTAAAATGTCAAAACAATTACTGAAATCTTTAAACCCTCGTGCTTTCTACATTTTATGTACGAATTTCTGAACGCGACTAAGCGTCTTAAACTATCTATCCTTATTCACCCCTTCTCTTCCCTTCTAAGTGTTCATCAAAATCACGGGGTCGAGAATTGCACTGTCACTCCTAACTTATCCATTTATTCTATCTCGCCCCACTTTCTTTCCATCTCTAAGAAAAAGTGTTTCAAAAACAAACTGTTCACGAGAACAGTTCAAGGACAAAATTACGCTGGTTATAATCAACGAGACCGTGAAAAATCAACTCCTTACAAGTCGTGACCCAGCACGGCATTTATATTACTTAAACCCTGACACCGGAGAATTCCAAGATAGCGTACAAGTATATACGGTCCACAGAGCTGCGTTCTGTCACATGTTGTGACTGAGGTTATAAACATGACATTTCCAGCTGCTTTAGGATGCGGCCGAAACCACCGAAATTGAAGAGCGCTTTCCCAAAAACTGGGCAAGTGGAATTTTGCAAGAGTCAAAGCCCCCCTATTCACAGTCATTCGAACTTAGGGTAAGACGCAATGTAAGTGTTCAGTTCAAACTTAATATGACCCGTCTTTTGCCGAAGATTAAGACGGGGCATAGCAAGTTCTAAATGAACACTTACATTGCGTCTTACACTAATTTTGAATGGCCATTTGAAAGTGACCACAATTCTTGCAAAATTCCACTTACCCAGTTTTGGGAAAAAAACGCTCTTCAGTTAATAAGACTTGTCAAGTCCACTTTGACTCAGTGGGCGATGTACCTATTTCCCCCAGCCGAATCATCTATCTATTTTGGACAGTTTTGACGCCGGGCTCGAATTAGCGACACAGAACTTGTTTTGGGCCCACAGTAGCACCACAGTCCACGCTTCACGCTAACACCGAGACAAACACAGATTTGACTCTTTACGTCAGTAGCACTAGACGTTCGACCCTGTTTTCTCAGATTTGGACGTCGACCTATGTTCCTAGTGGGGTGTTTCCTGCTTCTGATATCTGGGAGTGTCGCCGCTGCAGCCCCGAGTATGTTGATCTTTCTACCAATGTATTTTTGTCAGGGCGCCGCTCATACAGGAGCGTTTCTCGTGGCTTTCACTTTGTGTGAGTATGAGATTAATAGTCGACAGCTTAAACACGAAACACAAAATTTGTACCTTAATTGTCTGTTATCTATCTATCTATCTATCTATCTATCTATCTATCTATCTATCTATCTATCTATCTATCTATCTATCTATCTATCTATCTGTCTATTTATCTATCTGTCTATCTATCTATCTATCTATCTATCTATCTATCTATCTATCTATCTATCTATCTATCTATCTATCTATCTATCTATCTATCTATCTATCTATCTATCTCTATCTAATCTATTTATCTGTCTATCTGTCTGTTTGTCTGTCTGTCTGTCTGACAATCTATCTATCTAACGATCTATCTATCTATCTATCTATCTATCTATCTATCTATCTATCTATCTATCTATCTATCTATCTATCTAACGATCTATCTATCTATCTATCTATCTATCTATCTATCTATCTATCTATCTATCTATCTATCTATCTATCTATCTATCTATCTATCTATCTATCTATCTATCTGTCTATCTATCTATCTGTCTATTTATCTATCTATCTATCTATCTATCTATCTATCTATCTATCTATCTATCTATCTATCTATCTATCTATCTATCTATCTATCTATCTATCTATCTATCTCTATCTAATCTATTTATCTGTCTATCTGTCTGTTTGTCTGTCTGTCTGTCTGTCTGACAATCTATCTATCTAACGATCTATCTATCTATCTATCTATCTATCTATCTATCTATCTATCTATCTATCTATCTATCTATCTATCTATCTATCTATCTATCTATCCACAACCCACCCACGTGCACAAGTGCAATGCAATTAGAATTGTGAGAATCCATGATAAGGCATTGCTGTTTTAAATGTCAGTGGCAATTTGCAATAAGTGTTAGACTGTTCCACTAGAAAAACATGTTTTTTAAATGTAATCCAACAACTTAATTTGAGAAAAAAGAATGTTAGTGAAAGTGAATTTTTCATTTCATGATCGTCATTGAAATGCGTCCATGGGCTTCTCTGACCTCCCCCCCCCTCTTCATCCCCGGTACACTTTTCATACACTAGGCGCACCTCCTCCCCCCATTTCAGTCCGATTGTTCATACTTCATGGATGGCCTTGAATAAGTATGTGAAATGTAAGCAAAGCCCCCGACACACTAATTTTTGTTTAACCACGCAAGTCTCCCCCCCCCCCCCCTGACGTGCTTACACAAACATTTTCAGTGTGTTCTTGTCTATTACTCTTCCGCCACAGCGACAGAACTGGTGGGTCCCAGATACAGGGCTGTAGCAGGCTGCGTGACTTTCATTTTCAGCAGTATCGGCTACATGTCACTGGCTGGTATGGCGTATTTCATTCGCGAGTGGCGCTACTTAGAAGTGGCTATCACCGCACCTGCGGTACTCTTCGCCGTCCATTGGTTGTAAGTAGTTTAAATCGTCACCATTCCTTAAAAATGTAATCATCGCTTTTCGCTACTTTTCAGGAGAAGAGAAAAACTGTTTAAATTTAGCACAACTGGTTTAGTCACAGTACATTTTTCAAAGTTTGCTATTTTGCGAATAAAGTGTCTATAACCAAGATAATTCGATACGGCTTTGAACGTAGTTGGCAATAACAAGTTGGTTTAGAGGCAAGGTGCTCGCCTCTCATGCCAAGGGTGCAGGGTTCAAATCCCGGCCGGTGCAGGCATGTTGTAAGTTTGGGGTTTTTCCCATATTTTAGTGTACCTGATCCTATTGGGGGGTTAGGATGGAGTACCTAGTCTTCTCGGATAAGGACGTAAAGAAATTGGAAGGCCCGTGTGCACGTTGCGCACATTATGGATACCTTGGCAGCTGAAAATCGAAAAGAGCCGGCCGAACAGGACGCGGCCCGTACAAAATCAATTAAAAATTTTTCCCTACCACTCCCTCCCCCTTCATTTGACCCCCCCCCCCCCAAAAAAAAATTATAATAAATAACCAACAACAACAACAACAACCGCCGACGGGCGCTGCACTGTGGCGACGACGTGCCTGCTCCAATTGTAACTGGGTGCAATGACACAAAGGCAAATTTCCCAAATGGGATTAAAGTAGTATACAAATACGAAATAATACAAATACAAAATAATCAATATATAAAATTGATATTTCGATTTTTTGAGTTACTACAGTTTTAGGGAACGGTGACCATAATAGCGTGGGTAGGCTGTTGGAATCTAGTGGAAACTAAAATCAAAGGCCTGTTGTTAGGGAACTGTACCGTCCGTCAGAACATGTACTAGCGCAACAAGCTGTTTTAAGTTTTGGGCGATTTTCATCAGCTGATATTTTGACATAACAAGTATAGCACTGCCAATATCCAAGCGCAAGAAAGCGTTTTTTTTCCACTAAAATGGACAGTACGCGATCCTTGTTTTTTCTTCGAGAAATAACGATACGCTAACAATTTAAGCCATTTCTCAGATAATAATGTTCGTATCGATTCCCCAATTAGAAAGGAGCTGGAAAACGGCACAAGTAATCTCATGGTGATGCTAACACGATTTCAGCTGAAATGTGGATTACGCTAGTACGTGTTCTGAGAGACGCGTTGTCTAATTACAAGCCTTATAGAGGAAATACAGAGTTTGTGTTTAGGGATCAACTACAGCTGTGTATGTAAAATAGGCCTTCCACGGGCACTAAGAACAGCCTTTGGGTTAAGTTTTAACTCAGTTTCAACAGCTGACAATATAATTCTCCCATGGAAGAGCTTCAGCTGGGGAGCTGTCTCTTTTACATAGGTTTTAATTTACAGGGCGACCCAAGAAAAACCGAACTCATAAAAATTGTATTAAATCCTACAAAGGTCCAAGCAAGTTTCGTGAAATATGATGGACTTAAACTTAACTCTGTGTACATTCATTCTCCAAAGGTTGAGCTATCTTGGTTGCTTTGCATGGAAGCCACAGTCTTTCCAAAATATGTTCCAAATGGCGTCATCGGCGTTGGAGACAAACTTGCAAACGTTGTGCAAAATTGTTAATTACTCAAACACATTCCTCTTTGGGGAGAGATTTTTGCTGTGTTCGCTGCCTTCAGTTCACCAATCGTTTGCGGGTTGTTCTCGTACACATTATCCTTGAAATACCCCCACCGATAAAAAATCTTGGGGGTTCAGGTTCTATGAATGCGCTGCCCACCTCTGGCTGATCAGTCTTTCCTGAAGTCGCTCTCTCATCCAGGCAAGGGAGTCATTTGATGTGTGGGGGTTGGCCCTGTCTTGCTGGAACCGCTGCTCCTCTCTATCTATCCCTCTGCGTCGTCTCAGAGATGCCAAAAACTTCCTCAGATTTGTGGGTTCTGTGTTGTTTTTTTTGGTCACCTTGTAGTTAAGAGTTAGAGTTAGTGTTAAGGTTAGGGAAGAATAGAGTTTTGGTAAAAGTTATGAGGTACAGATTCAGGTAGGAATTGTCCGCCTCAGCGCTCACATCAGCCTCGTAAAGATATTGGTCCGTCCTCAGCGTATGTATGCATATTCATTTATCATTTTTGAATAAAAATGTGAAAAATGCCACTTTTTAACAGGTTTTAAAAAACAAGAAATGAACTTCCATTTCACTTATTCATTTCCAGCTAGTTTCTGTCAGAGAACAAGGATTCTCAGCCAGCCCTTCTTGGGTGACAGTGACCAGTAATGTGGTTGTGAAGAGCTTTGAATAGGCAAAGAATTTTAATTTATCAGTGTGATTTCATGTGCTATCTGAAATAGATTCTTTTCTTTTTTGATGAATAATTTAGAGTGTCATGTAATAGCTAATTAATTAAATTCAAAACAATGATGTTTCTACTGTCCCAGCTTCCTATCTGAATCTGTCCGATGGCTTCTCTCGCGTGGCAAGGACAATGAAGCCGAGAAGATTTTAAAAGCAGCTGCCAAACAAAATGGCGCCCAGTTGTCGAGCGACGCCATCAAATCCCTCAAGGAAGATCCCTCCCTGAAAGGTCAAAGACAGTATTATTTTCTAGACTGTTTAAGAACGTGGAACATGGCCAAGATGTCTATCAATGTTTGGTTTAACTGGTAAGTTAGAGCGACTGTTTTCTATGTTTTTTTTTTTTTGTATGTACACGCCATTCTTTATTCTGTTGTTGTTTTAATTTTAAAGGATTGTAGACACACACCAATCAACTTATCCATCCATTTATCCATTATTCCAACCACACATTCATCCATCCATCCATCAATCCATCCATCCATCCACCCATCCATCCATCCACCCATCCACCAATCCATCCATCCATCCATCCATCCATCCATCCATCCATCCATCCATCTATCTATCTATCTATCTATCTATCTATCTATCTATCTATCTATCTATCTATCTATCTATCCATCCATCCATCCATCCATCCATCCATCCATCCATCCATCCATCCATCCATCCATCCATCCATCCACCCATCTATCTATCTATCTATCTGTCTATCTATCTATCTATCTATCTATCTATCTATCTATCTATCTATCTATCTATCTATCTATCTATCTATCTATCTATCTATCTATCTGTCTATCTATCTATCTACCTATCTATCTATCTATCTATCTATCTATCTATCTATCTATCTATCTATCTATCTATCTATCTATCTATCTATCTATCTATCTATCTATCTATCTATCTATCTATCAATCAATTTATCTTTCTATCTATCTATCTGCCCGCCCGCCTTTGTTAGATTATAATATCTTAATTTTCTGACATTTTATTTTTTTTCAGGGCTATCAATGCCTTAGTCTACTATGGTCTTTCGTTGAATACAGAGAACCTTGCAGGTGAGTTTATCAACAACATAACTAAGTTATGCCTGGCTAAAGTTTTGACAGACTCCCATAAATATTCATCTGTAGCTGTTCATAAGAGGCTTACTTTCCCCGGGAAGACAGACTTACAAACGGAAAGAGAGCATTTCCAGAAATGTAGATGTGATTTGAAATTAAAGAAGTTAATTTCTGCAGAGAAAATATTTCAGTATCATTAGAAAACATGATGCCGGTGATCTTCGTCCTAAGCAGAGGAAGATGACCATGACATCAGTATCCCTAACATCTGACTGTATGTGTGTGTGGAGATAGATGATCAAGCATTTTGGCATTATGGGGATATTTGTATCACCAAATAGGCTATTCAAGCCCTTATATTTTGATAAAAAAAATATATTGCTGTAATTTAATGAACAGAGATGATTATGGCTTATCAAAAACAGGACGTGACACAACCACAGTTCTGAGGAAAACACTTTTAAAGTTTCAGCTTTTCATCAAAATTATTGATGGTGGTTCCATTCAAAGTCACTATGAGGCATTTGCCCTTCTCAAACAGGTTTATAATTTGGAAAAGGAATGATAAAGATGTTAAACTTTTCAAAAATACTGAAAACGGAAAATCGGTAAAATTTACCTTTTGATGCCTTTTAACGAAATGTGCCGAATTTTGTCGGGCGGTTACACTTTTAGTCTATGAGGCGGTTCTTAGTTTGTTCTGCTTTTCTGCTGTTGCCTTTTAGTACACTACAGTGGCCAGGTCTGGATGTCAGTTTTTTTGGTCTTTGTTGGGTTGACCCGACCAGGTGTTCGGGAGCGTGTTTGGCCACATTGTAATCAGGAGCCATTGGCCGCCAGCGGTGGTGATGCCGTTGGGAGGAGGACGAGCCCCGTGCCAATTTCCGAAGAGTCTGCGCTGCTACCCGACCTGGACTTTTATACCCGAATTTTTTCTCCATTTGACAGACGTGCAAAAACCTAAGGTTGTGATTACCTTTGAACAAAAATCTTTCACCCGCTGCTGCCTCTTCTGAACAGCTACGTCCACATGTTACTCCTCATAAACCGATACACCAGACTCGATTAGGTCTTGCCAGATTTAATGGCCATTTGCAGCTTCTTTACATGTGTTGGGATTGGGGCCCCCAACACTTTGGAGTGTTCAAATATAATTAGAGAATATAAAAAAACATTTTACCAACTTGAAAATACGAACTGCCCATCGAGATCAAGGCCTGTCATGACTGTAGATATCGTCAGCTATAATATGACGAAGTTTTCAGATATGGCGAACCCTCTACACATTGTTTCGCCATTGTGTGTTCATCAGTAATGTTTTTCATCAGTATTTCATGGATAACTGGCCACTTTCCTCCTCCAATATCTTCCACAGGAAATCCCTACTTGAATTTCTGTATAGCTGGAGCCGTGGAAACCGTCGCGTTCGCCATCGGTATATTCTTGTTGAATAAAGTAGGACGCCGTTGGCCACTGATCTTGGCAATGTATCTTGGGGGCGTGGCCTGTATTTTATCTGGATGTCTACCCAAGGAAAATGACTCAAGTAGGTCGTGTCTGTTGCACTTACAAAGGCAATAAATGTGTCACTTGGATATCTAAAGATCAATCAGTTGTGTGAGGATCTGGCGAAATCGGGCTTACAGTGAAATGTTCACACCTTTTTAACAAAATGCATAAGAATGGCTAATCTTTCGTTTAAGCAAATCTCAATTTCCAAAGAAAACTTTTCTCCCTTTTCTCAAGAATTTGGCATTTGTACTGGAAGTCTGATTTCTCCGGATCGCTGGTACAATAATGTCACCTGCATATCTAAACTTCATAAAAATGTCACATGAATTTGTCAAGATTTACATTATTCTGAATTATGTCACTTTACTTTTCATAGCTTATAGATTATGTACATTAGATTACTTAACTTTTATTAGGAGATTCGTCTCCTGAACTACGTATTAAAATCATTGCAACAGTTGCTATTGAATGAATTGAATATATGGATGTTTTTTTTAATGTGTTATGCATCCTGTTAAATACGAAGTTTTACATGCACTTATTAGGTGTAAAGTGAATTTTTAAAGTATGATCAACAACCCATGGAACCAATTACCATGACTTAAGTAAGTAAATATAACTCCAGGCTGATTATAATGCATCATTTTTAGAATGAGTGGGAGCAACATTTAATTTCTCGAGAACTGTCTATTGAATTTATTAAAATTTCATATTATAGAAATTTTACCAATATTAGACACTAGGCCCAATGGAATTGATTCATTTTTTTTTATTTGTTAGACGGTCGACCAATTTTGAGTTTGCTGCTATGGCCTTGGTAAAGGTAACAATTAGATCAAATTATTGAAAAATCGTTTTTTCGGCCCTGAATTTTGCAAAACACTAGATTAAAATGTGTATCCACCTTGAATGGAAAAACCGTTGTTGAATACTCGGGGAAGAACAATCTATGCACTCAGAGTACACGGTCAATACATACCATGTTGAACATTTTCTGGTGGAGTGTGAGGCCATGTAAAATTTCAAATAAAATGAAGTGATAGTTTTCGAGAAAATTGACGTCTACCCAGCTCATTTTTAAAAAACGGCACTATCACAATCCGGCAATAGGACACTATGCTTTCTATGGTTCTCATTATATGTGGTTTTTAAACGGCGTATCCTGTGATCTCCCAGCTATGGAGACAATCATTGTGGTCTTGGCTATGGTAGGCAAATTTGGCACCACCGCATCATATGGTATTATATATATCATGGCAGCCGAGCTGTTCCCAACAGTGATCAGGTATAATATATAGATTTATCCATCTCTCTCTCTCTCCATCTATCTCTCTCTCTCTCTCTCTATCTATCTATCTATCTATCTATCTATCTATCTATCTATCTATCTATCTATCTATCTATCTATCTATCTATCTATCTATCTATCTATCTATCTATCTATCTATCTATCTATCTATCTATCTATCTATCTATCTATCTATCTATCTATCTATCTATCTATCTATCTATCTATCTATCTATCTATCTATCTATCTATCTATCTATCTATCTATCTATCTATCTATCTATCTATCTCTTTGTCTGTCTATCTATCTATCTCTCTTTCTGTTTGCCAGTCTGTCTTTATGCCTGCCTGTTTGCATGTCTGTGGTGTCCAAATTTTTATCTAATCACTTTTCTACCAGCCAACCGACATATTGGTATTTTTGTCTGCTTATCCATTAAGTTTTTTTATCCTTTCATCACCCATCATCCCAACGTGAAGCCGATGATGTGTACATTGCTTGAGTACTGACCATCTTATCATTCTCTCGAGCCGTATTTCTATCCCAATGTATCTTAGAAACATCGGAATGGGCGTGGCCTCCATGTCGGCTCGGATTGGTGGACTACTGGCGCCAGTAATTTTAGAACTAAGGACAATATCCAAACCCCTCCCACTTGTTGTGTTTGGTGGATTGTCGATACTGGCTGGGTCCCTGGCATTTTTACTGCCTGAGACTGCCGGGAAACCGCTGCCCCAGTTGCCCGAGGATGTAGATCATGGAAAATCCTGGTATGTTGAACATTCTATTGTCATTTGTTTGTCTGCATGAAAGTCGGAAAGAATACAGGCTTTTCCTTATCAAACTATATTGAAGAGAATCATTTGAGGTAGTGAGGGACTGATGAGCAAATACAATTTAAAATGACCTCCCCTCTCTGTTCTCAAAATACAAGAATACCTCGTGCCCGCGGCATCTGTCTCAGCCGCCCCCCCCCCGCCCCCATCATAGTTACGCTTCTGGATAGTCTGCAAAGAAGCGCATTTATGTTTCTGATAGTAATTTCTACTAATTCTTGAACGTTACTCTTTTACCAACTTGGGCATCAGTCACTTACGTATACAAATAAGAATGATTACAAATTTTACGCCCAGAGCTCGGAGATTATGACCACAAGAACAAAAAAACATGCAGTTTTCACATACATTCCTCCAAAATAATGTAATTTTCGCCAGAGAAACGAAACTGAGGGCCCATATTGTATTATGCTCAGCATGGACAAGTTTCAAAATTAAGCTCTATCTTTTCCACACTGCGTTTTACAGTTTCATACTCCTAGCTTTTCCTACCCCCTTCTCTCCTAAAGTTTCGTCTTCCGGTGTCGTCTTTGGTAGTTTGGCGAACCTCTGCGGTGCCGTATTAGATTATCAAGCAGGATAAAATATTATGGATCAAGATGTTGAAGAAAGCGTATTTTGGTGAGCCACTAGCTATGCCGGGCTATTCTGTCTAAAATAAACTCCGTATGTTGAAGTCAGCGTGCAATATACAGGCGTCGTCTGTGGATGATGTCTGTGAGACACACGCCATTTTTATAAGAGCACAGAATCATCATATTTTATTGCTGTTGGCGTTGTGATACTTCTGTTTTTCTTGATGGTGATGGTTCTGGTGAGGACGATGTTGTTGATGTTGACTGTCATTATGACTGTAAATTCCTATTACGGAGGCAGCAGTTGTGGCGATGGATGAGGTCATAATGAAAGGACTGTATAGAGATCTCAAATTGATGATGATAACTGTGCATCAGCCTGGTTTGAGGAAATCGAATGTAAAATCTTGCTGTCAAAATTTACAAGTTTCAAGTTTCAAGTATAAGTTTATTACAGGCCTGATGGCCAATTCAATGCATGTATGAGTATACAGAAGATTCATGGAAACAAGCTTTAAAAAAAACATTCCAAAGAAAAAAAAAAGAAACGAAAAGCAGAACACACCGCCATTCATTCTCTTTGCTCCTGGCTGCCTATTACCGTTTACCAATAACAATTACACAATAGAATATAACTTGGCTGATAATTGCCAACAAACAGTCATTATTCTTCAAATCTTCTTGTAAAGTATCAACCAAATTTTTTACACTTTAAAATCCACTCTGAAAGGTGAGATTCCTTCACTTCGTAGGAATGATAGAATACAGTTTGATGCCATCGTAAGGCCTTAACCTTAGTTTTTGTAATAAGTAAGATAGAATGAAACACCACAGGGATAGCATAATTACTGTCAGTTTAGCTTGATCATTGATATATTTAATTTATATATTGTATTGGTTCCTGATTTCTCATAAGTCGAAGTTATCTATGAGATGTGTCTCATTTCAGCATGGATGCTCTATGCTGTTGTAGAAAGAAAGGCAAGATGGATCTAGACGACATGGACCTTGCGAGTACCAGAGTTACTGTATAGATCACGCTGAAGCTGTCGTTTAGGCAACAGCACATTGCGCCATTAAAGAAAATTAAAACGGGCCTAAAATCAGTCCTGCGCCGGAAAGACCTGCTTTAAATCTTGCAAGTTTTGAACAGCATGAAAGTAGATAGGTATGTGAGACAGAGAGAGAGAGAGAGAGAGACAGAGAGAGAGAGAGGGAGGGAGAGAGAGAGAGAGAGAGAGAGAGAGAGAGAGAGAGAGAAAGAGAGAGAGAGAGAGAAAAAGAAAGAGAGAGAGGGAGAGAAAGAGAATTGTTGTTATTATTCCCTTGTATGAAAGAGAAGGAAGAGAGAGAGAGAGAGAGAGAGAGAGAGAGAGAGAGAGAGAGAGAGAGAGAGAGAGAGAGAGAGAGAGAGAGAGAGAGAGAGAGAGAATTATTGTTATTATTCCATTGTATGAAAGAGAAGGAAAAGAGAGGGGAGAGAGAGAATTGTTGTTACTATTCATTGTATGAGAGAGAGAGAGAAAGACAGAAAGAAAGAGAGACAGAGAAAAAAAAAAGAGAGAGAGAGAGAGAAAAAGAGAATTGTTGTTATTATTCCATTGTATGAAAGAGAAGGAAAAGAGAGAGAGAGAGAGAGAAAGAGAGAGAGAGAGAGAGAGAGAAAGAGAGAGAGAGAGAGAGAGAGAGAGAGAGAGAGAGAGAATCGTTATTACTATTTCATTGTGTGAGACAGAGAAAGAGAAACAGAGAGGGAGAGAGGGATTTGTTGTAACCATTTCATAATATGAGAGAGAGAGAGAGAGACATGGAAATGAAGTGCCGTGTAATGACCGTCCACCATTCTTGTTGCATGTATTGCCTTTAGATGACTGTCATTATATCTGTATGAAATATCTGTCCATCTTTTCAGCCACGAATCTTGCTTTCAAAATTGATCAACTGATCCACTTCAAATTATTTTATACTGTTTTACTAACGTACATTAAGCCCCCATCCCACGTGTCCCAATAAAATGTATTGTGTGCATAACTGTAAAGCACTTGGTTCCTTTGGTGTGTTGTAGTCTCTCATAGGTCGAAACATCCCAAGGTCGCAAACCGCATTTGCAGTACCATTGTCGTTCCTGCACTTTGGGACAATTTTAATGTTATGAACTTACTATAAAGAATTAAAATAAAAAAAAAACAACAACAAGGGACATCATTCAATGTCTGGGTTGTTCTATTCAATTGCAAGATTCCCTCCCCTCCAGCCGCGCGTGAAAAGGGAGCTCTGAGCCATAGCGCACTGAACTGATTCTGTTTTGCCTCAGTTTTGTGGACCATATAGTTAGATGGGACCTCGCGCATTATTGAGACTGAAATAAGTCTGTCTCGCAAATTGATGCAATCCGATTTAAAGCGCGAGTCAAAACCGACGAACACCCCCCCCCCCCCCCCCAAAAAAAACCAAAACCAGTCCCTCATTAGCTGAATCAACTAGCGAGACAGACTGTGCAGAGACCACGTTTAATTCCTTAGTTACGCCTGGCACTAAAATTAAAGCTTGATAAAATGTACTACAGGCATTCGATTGCCATCGCAGCTGAACAAATAAAATAATGATTCAAATAGTTACATGTACTTAGTCTGTCAAAATGCTTTATTGTTGCTGCTTCATATTCAACGCGTTAACTGCTGGAGGTAGCTGAATATTTCGCGATGCCGTTTCCAGGTAATTATGAAAAATGGTTTCTAACGATGGACTCAGTGTCTCTACTCCACGCCATTTAACACTGGGCAGCTCCCAGTCCCCGTTCTAGCTTAGCGTATTCTTTTTCTTCAATGAAAGTAGAGAAAGCACTGTTGTGGTGTAATGTTTGCATATCGTCGGCTACTAGGTTTATGTCCGACATTGGCATTTTGACCATGGACATAAATGTAATTATCCTGATTTGCGTTTCACGGGCTATTTGGAAGATTACAGCATAGATATTTACAGGCATTGTGGAAAAATTTAGAACAACCATATCTGGCTACATAATCGGAAAATAGCCTAAAACGAATATAGACAGTCCTGTTGGTCAGACGCGGATATTTGGATGTGTAAATGTTTTCTTCTTTGTGATTCAGTTAATTAACCTAAGCATCACATACTCTTCGATGATGCTGTTTGATATACATCCTATTCCAACAAATGATATTATAAAGGAAGTAAGGCCTTCAATGTAATCATGAAAGGCTTTTTAACCGCTGAACCTTAAATTCAACAAAATATCGTATGATGCGTAGAAAGACGTAAAAGTGTTGGTGAGCATATTTTAAAAGGTCCTCAAGTTCGCCATATTTCTAATACTCTCGTTGATTTTGAGCCACCTGAGATAAACAGAAGAAAGTCTTCCGACTTTCTCCTCGGTAATATTTTCGTCGGGCAGAGTAAAATACAAAAGTGTGACCGGAAATTGCGTTCTACACCCCTGTTTACACTGAACTTCGAAAGGCACATCTATGTATTCCACAAGCCAATATAGCCCAAATTCACTTTTCAACATCTTCTTATGAAAAGAAATATGTTCCATCTGTCTACCATCTGTACGGCTAGAAGTTTCTTTTGATCGTTACAAAATGGAAATTGAATAAAGACTGGAATGGGATGAAATCGAATGAAATATGCTCTTTTGTTTACCACGATTTTGTACAGCTAATGGTTTATTTTGATCACTGCAAAATGGAAATTGAACAAGCAACAAAACTGAGTGAATGCAGAAAGGGATGTTTTTTTATGCGTAATTAATATATATATATCCTGTTAAATATATTTTTGGTCTATAATATGTTTTTCAGTGATGCGACAGAGTTACCTACAGACAAAGCACTTTGATGAATAATGCCTTCTGTTGTTGACAACAAGAACTGAATAATCAATACATCGAGTGTTATAAAATTTGGGGTCATTAATTTCAGTGTATGTGTCTGCCCATGATCAGATGGTTAGGTGGCGAGGGGCCGGGCGATAAAAGAACATAGAGGCCTGAGGGAGGTATTATAACCGAGACAGTTCAATTGGCCAAATTCCGTCCGTCGACTTTCCATTCGTATCATCCATGTCAACAATGCAACAATTCGCACCACACCCTTCATAACTGAACGAAAAAGACGTACCACAGAGCTCTGTGAGTAGTACTCACGGTGTTCATACGTGCACACGTTGTGGACATAATAGTGAAAGACGGAATGGCCCGTCTCGGATTTTGTGTCTCTTATCATTCACTAAGCCCGGTCGGACGCAGACAAATGCTGTCGGACAAGAAGTACACACCATGATATTATTTTTTGAATGAAACAGGGAACACCCTATCATATTAAGCCCTGTCAGACATAGTCAGCTTCTGCTACTATTTTTTTGGTGTATATTTTCCTGGCAGCATCTGTCTGTATCTGACCGGGCTTAGTACGATACCTCCCTAAATGGGCGATTGCCTGACACAGGTTGAGAACCATTGGTTTACAGCATTCTTCCAAACTTGGGGTGGTCCTACAGAGGAGAATCCTAGGGTAATTTCCTTTTGTGTTATGACCTTGTAAGAATACCGCACGAAAAAAATCACCAAATTTTGTGTGCCTGTTTGTGTGAGTGTATTTGTGTGTGTGCGGGAGATTACCAAAGATATGTCAATCTACCACTCTACACAATACTGACATCAGGCTTTCTGACCAGAATGGTAAGTGTACTAGCCATTTTATGTCAATCTGACAGATCATTATTATCATGGGATTTCACCCACTTTCTTCGTAGAAAGTTTACAGCTCCAACCTAATACCTAAAAGTTACACGAAAATACTAACTAGATTTTTAAGAACCAAACCAATGACTTGAAAACAATTCATAAACAATTTAGAAATCCCAGGCTGCAGCTGATATGAATACATGGTAGTTGCAATGTACGAATGGTGTAATAATGAGGATACGATGCATAGACTAAGGGCTGCTCCTATGAACACTCAGAGTAAAGACATGACCAGAAGAACAAAAGGTGCGAAGAATTAACAATAATCCATTTTTTTTCTGACAATATTCTTTATTATTTTCTTTTCATTAATTTGTTACTCTTTGACGGTCCAGTGGTTAACTTAACCAATCGTCTTCCAATACCTCTAATTTTGTAGATGAATGGCCTCATCATCTTGCATTATCGTGCTTAAATCCAACATGTGGCATCATTTATTTCTCAGTGACGTGCCAATATAGATATAGAATGACTGTTTTTTGTCACTTTCAAAATTTGATAAAGGAGTCATTACCTAAACAGACCCAGGCATTCAGGATTACGCACATTTCAAGGATGATGAGTTAATCTTCAAAAATTGTGGTTTTAAATGTGCTAATAATTGCACCAAGCATTGACCTCTGCCTAGAAAGGAAAACTGTTGAAAATACAACCTGCAAAGGCACAATGTATGACATACTACATAAAAAATGAATGTAAAAATTCACATAGTTTGGGTGTCTTACTATCACTAACAACTACAAAAGTGAAGTGTGGGTCAAAGATGCATATACAGATAGATCAATCAACTGGTATTGGTGATCTAAATAATATTTGCCATTGCCTTATCTGGTCAATTATATACACGTACCGTGTGTCTTTCTTTCTTCAAAGACGGCTTGACGATGTCCGCTCAATTGAGCGGCGATTTCATAGACCATGAGCTCGCCGCCGTCCTCTCCTTTGATCTATTCTTTTATTTCACTCTAATGTCGGCGAATACATCAATGCCCATATCTTTGACGCCTGAAGCAAAATCTACGTCCACTGAGAAAGACTTTTTCAACTTTTGGGGGCCAACAACGCTTGGCTGATGTCATGAGGCGAGTTAGAACTTTCCGAGGGATATAGCTCTCGACTGCATGAGAGGGGCCAGCTCACACTCGGACGGGTACGCCAAACACACACAAGTAAAATACTAAGAAAATAATATGGAAATCATTTATATAGCGCCCAATGCAAACGAGTTTGCTGTAGGCGCTTTACAGAAAGTCTCGTTCTCTCGATTTGCATCTCTCTCACTCTCTCTTTATTTCTCTCACCCCCCCCTCTCTCTCTCTTACTCTCTCTACCTCTCTCTATCTCAGAGCAAATTGTAACGCAGCCTGTTAGGCGAGTTCACAACTCACAACTTGTATTCGAAAGTATTATAATAATATTTGAATATATACTAATATTTATTTAATAATGAATTGTAAATTTTTGTTGGTGAAAACAAAAGGATTTCTTTTGGTCAGGCCTGCAGGGCCACAACAATATAATCTAAATTAAAAATGCATATACAAATAAGTAGACCTATGAAATTCAGAGCAACTGCAAATAAATGATAAAGTATAGGTCTAATTAATTACACAAGTAAATTCCCTCTTCTTGTTAGTAACTTCACTCCATGTATTTTAAGTGGATAAATTTTATAAACTAGAGTAAGGACCCGTTCAAAGAACAGGTTGCAAACAACACGCACAATCAGCACACAGATTATGTAGATCTAGGAAAAAAACAACTCACAACTGGCACAGCAACACCCACATGGCCCGTACCGTGCATAAAGCAGACGGCACAGAAACTCATGCCTCCAAACTTGGAAAGGCAACCGGAAGTTTAAAGTCGAAACAAAACAAATGCAGGAGGGAGGCAACCGTTGTTGAGGAGAAAGCATTATTCGATGACGTACTCTCTCTCTCTCTCTCTTACAATAAAAGTAGTAATCTGCAGTCCTGCTTCAGAACTCATGCGCGCCAGGCCACTGCGCACCAAGCTTGATATGGTTATTTTTTTATGACATGCACGGTACTAAAGTCGAAACAAAACAAAGGCAGGAGGGAGGCCATCATTGGTGAGGAGAAAGCATTATTCGATGTTTTTAGGCCTATTTTCATTTATTACAAAATTACGATACTTTGCTTTCATATCAAAGTAATGGACATAGTAGCAAAAAGAACTATCTTTCACGTGTAATTTTTTCAGGTCTGGGCATTTCTTCCTCGCAGCAGTGAATTTTTTTTTTCCTTGCTGTTTTTTTATATAGAAGATTTAGTTTCATTAGCAAGTCACACGACTCGCTGTCCAAGGACCTATGATAATTATGGTAATAAAATCTCAATAGTAAAAGGTCCTGGCATTTTACCAACTTACAAAGACACAATTCAACTCCAATAATTACTTAACTCTACAAATAATCATGGGTTAATTCTTTTCACGCCCTAACACATTAGATTCGACTCTAAAAGTTCTGTTATGGTAAATGACTCTGCTCAGGCGGCAGCTCTTGGAACACACGTCCTACAACTCAGGTGAATACTCCTGGCGGACATTTCTGGTAGACAATGAGGTCAAATAATAGACATACCATTATCTCGTAAGCATGATTAAGAATCCAATGCTCGCTTTTGTACACAGTAAGGTCCGATGTACAGGGATATGGGCTAGATCTCTCTTTCATGAGCTCCCTCGTCAGTACAGTATCATTAAACTGTCTATCTACGAATTTCTTCCCTGTTAGGCCAGAAGAGACTGCCGAGATCGCCTCACAATCCAAATGCTGTAATTTGTATGCGTCTGAAATCCACCCAGCTCCTGAGCCCATTTAAACTAAGTCACCTCCCCGGCCAGATCTCTAGGCTGGACTAATCACCCCTAAATTTCATTGGTCAGATCATCCAAAAATTTGCTTGTCGGCAACGACCTTGTTCGAAAGCCAAGGCCGCTCTCGAAATAGTTTTGAATAGTATTAAAATCTGCCAATTCTATTGGCCAGCTGATTCTGCAGAAGGTTTCTAATACATTCACCCTCTGTCTGCCCGGACTCAGCCAAGGTTAACCGCGAGACGCGAGACGTCTCAATAAAAATAACACCGTGTCTCACCCTACTCTACTGTACTAATCACGGACTCTAAAAACTGCTTCGTAATTCCTAGCTCTCCCCCTTAACAATTCCCTGCTCAATACTTTCTATTCAAGAGAATAAGTCAAGGCAAAATACGCGACGTCTCGGTGAATAAACAACTCAGTGCACTGGCCTGACATCGCATTACATTTTAAGTACTAATGTGTTCATGACAGCTGAGGCACCCGAGAAGCAAAAAGAACTCAAAGACTTTTTTCAAAGCGACAACTTATTCATCCCCAGACCCAATTATTGTACCGGCACGCGTGATTTTTTTTTTTCCGATTTGATATCTACAGTTGATTTTCAACCAGTAATGTGTAAAGAGACGTCGACGAATCACAATGAAATTTCCGGTGATACGTTTTGGTTCTATTGGACAAGAATGTCTCTTTTATTTCGGCTATAAAAATGATAAATAATCAATAGCAAAGATTGAATTTAAATTTGTCCCAATGGCCGTGTCTAGGAACTTTATTGTCAACAATTGATTTTATAATTTTTTTCGTCACGACGTCGCGAAATTTTAGATGTTTACATGTTCATCCTGTAGCTCCATTATAGTATGATGATGATGATGATGATACTGATGATGATTTGGAATCATCCTTTGAAAATGATAGAACTGAAATGTACCACTGCTTCATTTTATATAACCAGATTCTCTATTAGTTCATTTTATGTAACCTGATTCTCTGTTGGAACTTTAAATTTCTACCTCCGCTCCCCCAACCCTAATCCCTTTTCTTGTTGTTTTACGTTCTGAACTCAAAACCGCAGCAGTGGCGTGGCGTGGGCGGCGCCACAGGGGCGGTTGCGCTGGGCCCAAAAATTCTTAGGGGTGCAAATTTCAAATGAAAAAAAAAAGATAAACAACTAAAAAAAAAAAAATAGCGTGCCTTCCCCCTCACAGAGAAAATCTCCCAATATTGGACTATTCTAGAGACACTTTTTAAAGACGACAAGGCAAAAAATTATTGTCCACGACTCAGGCAACGCCGTACTTGGCTTGTCCCAGGAGCCGGCCATCCACACTGCGCCACTGAACAGCAGCGAATTTGAGAAACCCACTTTTCATTGCAGTTCTGTTAAAAAACAAAGAAAAATGCATACGCGTACATATTTTTCTTCAGTTATAAGTGAAACATTGCAAACATTAGGTGCATTCAAGCAACGATGATTAAACGAAGACAGTAAGTAATGCTTATCTCCACGAACAAATACCCCCCGAATATTTCTAAACGCGTTATGATCAGTTTTATGGTCAAGCATTCCCCTTCCAATGTTCCCTCTATTTTTTTACCAGGCAGTGGGCCCAAAATTCTTATGCTGTGCATTTTTTTTAACTATACAAAAGCATGGGTACACTGAATGCTTGTACAAATGTAGATTTATTTCAAGATAATTTTGGCACAGTTTATCTCTCGTGGTTAATAAACCTGGCATGTTTTCCTATAGAACGCCCATGAATGATATCTTCGAAGTAAGGTATTTCGTTAAGGGTTTATTCTATATTTTGAACTGTTTCGTTCACTTTGTTGAATTTGACAAATGTAAAAACGCACCTTTTAACAATCACAATCAACTCAGACATGATTTTCTTAAGGTATACTTTTCTTGATAAAAACGACATTTTCGATAACTGACCTATTGTGCACACACTAATTTCATTTGTGTGCTGGTTGTAAAATATGTATACCCACACAATATGCCCACGGCTTAAAGGGAACACCACCCCCCATGATTGCCATACACTAAACCAGTTTAAGAGTGTATTTTTGCTTCACTGTTTTTGATTAATAAAGAGTCTCTTTAAAAGGCCAGTGTTTGTTGTTTTATTCTTACTTTCTTTTGTGTGTGTGTGTGTGTGTGTTTGTGTGCGCTTGTGTCTGAATGGGGATGGACCGGGATGGACCGGGATGGACCGTTATGGAGCAGGGTTGGGCAAGAACAAATAATTGACTGAAACTAGAACTAAGCGGGTACTTTTGGAAGAGATGAGGATGCTGCTATGTTTTCAGTATTGTGTTGCAAAGTTTGAGGTACAGTGTGAAAGAGTGAAATTTCTATGGTACTAACAAATGTTTCCATTGGGTTTGAAGTTGGTCTGTAGTGCTCGAGTAAGTCTTTTTTCCCTCTTATTTAGTTCTATGAATTTTATAGACAGATAGATAGATAGATAGATAGA
>OZ007577.1:14341899-14356899 GCA_963931925.1 Onchidella celtica
AACTGCTTCAATGATAATAATATGACAAATAAGATTCTATCGCTGTCTCCACTGTCCCATCTTCCTGGAACGGTAGCAGTAGAAACGTACCAGTAATGAAAATATACAAAAGGCACCAGTTAGTTAGGGCATGCAAAAAGCACCGGTAAACACACGAATACTTACATTAACCAGTAATCGAATGTAATATATTATGTTATGAATTTGTTGAGGTTTTTGTTGATACTTTGGTGGTTAAAAGATTAAAAATCTGCTTAAAACTATGGAAAAATCTTGGCCGTTCGTTATTTACAACATGGCAAGCTGGTTCTTCGATGACATTTGCTGCAGGTAGAGATCCCGGCTAATATTCATTATTTCTCCTAATACGTATTTGGCTCTGATATTTGTCACGATATCCTGTCTTTTACTTTCTCTGAGCGAAGTCATGACTGGTTTTGATTTCATCTTCAGACTCGCATGCTTTGAAATGAGTTGGAGTGTCTCAAGAAACTTGAAGATGTTTGAGTGAGCAGAGTAGAACAAGGGAATAGTTTTGTCTATGGTAGCTCTCGCACCCATTTTTGGTTCTCTTGGTGGATAAATCATCTTAAGCCCATTTACTGGGCGGGAACAAGGCATCAGCTTCGATGTACTGTATCAACAACTATTGTATCAACTGCACATAAGCGTATTCGAGTCGACCAGTGCTAGTGCTTTTTGTATTTCTCATCACTGTTGCTATTTGCATGTCAGTATTACGTCAACTGGCGGTTTTTGTCTCTCCCCCCCCCCCCACCCCTGATCCTTGGGGCAACTTGTTTCTCCGTCAGTTTTTGAGAGAATAGAAACTTCGAAGAAAATAATGCATTTTGAAACATTCTTATAAAGTAACAGGTGTACTGAAGCACACTGCATAATTTCGCACCATGACTCACGAATAAAATGCGATGTCAGCAAAATAATTATTATTGCCTACATGTCTATTGCATAATTATGCATGTTCAAGCTTTCTTCTTCTTCTTCTTTCGTACACTAAGTAATCACACTGTAACTCCCGATTTTCTAATAAAATTTACTGTCTTAGTAAATTGTTTTTCCCATTTAGTTTTTCGTCTACAGGTATTGGGCTGGGCCAGTAAAAGCTTCTGTTTTCTTCATAATTGGGACAATCCTGTAGTACATGGGTGACTGTTTCTCCTTGACCACAACTGCAGAGCGACGACTGGGTTATTTTTATTTTATTAATATGTTTCTTCAGTTTGTGTGTCCTGTCCTTAAGCGGAAAATAATCACTTGATCTTGTCTTGGGAGTTCATAATACGCGTCCTTGTTTGGGGGGTAGGTTGTTTTCATTTTTTGATCTATCAAGGTTTTTATTTCTGAAAAAGAGGTTGGGACAATCCTGTAGTACATGGGTGACTGTTTCTTCTTGACCACAACTGCAGAGCGACGACTGGGTTATTTTTATTTTATTAATATGTTTCTTCAGTTTTGTGTGTCCTGTCCTTAAGCGGAAAATAATCACTTGATCTTGTCTTGGGAGTTCATTTTTGAACTTCCTGCCTTTGCCAGTTTGTCTGCTTTCTCATTTCCTTGTATGCCGGCATGTGATGGGATCCATTGCAGATGTAGTTCTTCACAATGTTTGCTGAGGGTGTGCAGTCTTTCAGACAGGGAATACATATCACATGTTTCACTTTGGAGACCCTGTAATACTGACAGTGCATCCGTCAAAAGCACTACCTTTGCTTTGGTAGTTCCAATCTCTTCTTTGAGGGTTTCAGTCGCACATCCAAGGGCTTCCGTTTCTGCTTTAAAGTTGCTGCACAGTTTTCCTGTGGAAATTCTCTAGATATCACGCTTCCTGATGGGAAGTTGATGTAAATCCCTCCACCTCCATTTGTTCCCTCTGCTGATGAACCGTCGGAATAAGCTTGTATCCATTTTGTGCTGGGATATTTTTCCTCAATGTATGAGAGTGTCAAGATGTTTGATTCATTTGGAAGGTTGTCATTTTTACAAGTTATCCCAGGTATTGTTGTGTTGATCTTCATATTGTCACATTTTCCATAGGGTGGTAGAGGATTGTAGATTTGGATAGGCGTAGGTTCGGTTTTTAGTATTTCATATTCTTGCTCACATTTCTTACGGAATGCTACTGCACTTGATCTCTTGAGGCGTGTTGTGCATGGTTGGGTCAGTCTTTCTTGAAGAGGATTTTGGTTTAGTCTTTGGCATTTTCCATGGCTTTCACTGCTCCAATTTTTCTTCTTTCTTCAAGTGTTTGTAGTTTTGTCGTGTTGAGAAGACTGTGTATTGGTGTAGATTTCATCGCTCCAGTCGCTGTCCTCATGGCTTGATTTTGCTTTGCACCTTTTCCAGTCTGTCGAGATTTGACTTTGCTGCTGAGTTTGCTGCTCCCGTCATTCCATACTCCAGGGTAGGTCTCACCCTGCCGCAATAGGTTTTTTTCAGAGTCGTTGCATTGGATCCCCATCCTGTTCCAGCAAGTTTTTTCATCACGGATAAGCGCCTCTGTGCTTTGTTTGTTGCGTTGGTGATCTGGTGGTTCCAAGTTAATCTCATGTCAAACTGGACTCCCAAGTAGGTTGGTGTGTCGGTTTCCTTCAGATGATGACCGTCCAATGAAAGTCTTACTGTTTTGAATTTTGTTTTCAGGCTGAACACTGTGAAAGTTGTCTTTTCTTTGTTGATAACTAGTTTGTTTTCTGCTGTCCATCTATGTAGCCTGTTTATTGCATCCTGGAGTCGAATTTGAACTGTTCCAACATATTCCTCTGCGCTCCATAGGGCCAGACCCTCTGCATAGAGGGCTGCTTTGACTTTCCTAGGAAGTGACTGGTTGAGGTCATCTATATAAACAAGGAAAAGGATAGGGGACAGTATTCCTCCCTGTGGTACTCCGTTTTTTAGCTTGTGCTTTTTGCTGTTTTGACCATCTACTCGCACCTTTGCTTCTCTGTCTGATATCCAGTTTTGTATCCATGAAAACATTGTTCCTTTCACTCCTTTATTGGCAAGTTTGAGTAGGAAATGTTCTTTCCATACTTTGTCGAGTGCGTTTTGCAAATAAATCCATGCTGTTACCATACCGTATTGTCTTTGAAAGGTATCTTCAATTTCTTGTGAAAGGTATGTGATTTGGTCATCTGTTGATCGGAACTTTCTAAACCCTGCTTGTTCATTTACCAAGAGTCCTTTTGATTCTAGATGCCACAGCAATCTTGTGTTTACCGTCCTTCCATCAGTTTTCCAACACAGCTCAGTAGGCTAATAGGTCTGTAGCTTGTAGCTTCCTTGTAGCTTTGGTTTCCCTGCTTTGTGGATTGGATTAATGATGGCCAGCTTCCATTTTTTGGGACTTTTCCTTGTTTCCGGCTTAAGTTGAAAACTTTAAGTAGTTTTGTTTTGGCAGTTTCTCCCAAGTTTCTGAGCATTTCATTTGTTACATCATCTGGTCCAGGGGACTTTCTACATTTCAGTGTCTTCAGGGCATTTTCCAGTTCAATTCTGCTATTTTTTTTAGGCATGTTTGGCTTATCACATCTTTCCTTTCTTCTGGCATTTAGGAGGTCCTTAATTTTTTTTCTTCTTTGGATAAGATATCAATATCTCCACAGTTCTGGAAGTGTTTCATGAGCACTTTTGCTGCTTTCTTACCTGTATTTGTTTCTATAACAGTAGGGGGTGCTTTTTCCATCATTCAGTTGCTTCAGTAGTTTCCATCATTCAGTTGCTTCAGTAGTTTTCCATCATTCAGTTGCTTCAGTAGTTTCCATCATTCAGTTGCTTCAGTAGTTTTCCACCATTCAGTTGCTTCAGTAGTTTTCCATCATTCAGTTGCTTCAGTAGTTTCCATCATTCAGTTGCTTCAGTAGTTTTCCATCATTCAGTTGCTTCAGTAGTTTCCATCATTCAGTTGCTTCAGTAGTTTTCCATCATTCAGTTGCTTCAGTAGTTTTCCATCATTCAGTTGCTTCAGTAGTTTTCCATCATTCAGTTGCTTCAGTAGTTTTCCATCATTCAGTTGCTTCAGTAGTTTTCCATCATTCAGTTGCTTCAGTAGTTTTCCATCATTCAGTTGCTTCAGTAGTTTTCCACCATTCAGTTGCTTCAGTAGTTTTCCATCATTCAGTTGCTTCAGTAGTTTTCCACCATTCAGTTGCTTCAGTAGTTTTCCATCATTCAGTTGCTTCAGTAGTTTTCCATCATTCAGTTGCTTCAGTAGTTTTCCATCATTCAGTTGCTTCAGTAGTTTTCCATCATTCAGTTGCTTCAGTAGTTTTCCATCATTCAGTTGCTTCAGTAGTTTTCCATCATTCAGTTGCTTCAGTAGTTTTCCATCATTCAGTTGCTTCAGTAGTTTTCCATCATTCAGTTGCTTCAGTAGTTTTCCACCATTCAGTTGCTTCAGTAGTTTTCCACCATTCAGTTGCTTCAGTAGGTTTCCATCATTCAGTTGCTTCAGTAGTTTTCCATCATTCAGTTGCTTCAGTAGTTTTCCATCATTCAGTTGCTTCAGTAGTTTTCCATCATTCAGTTGCTTCAGTAGTTTTCCACCATTCAGTTGCTTCAGTAGTTTTTCATCATTCAGTTGCTTCAGTAGTTTTCCACCATTCAGTTGCTTCAGTAGTTTTCCATCATTCAGTTGCTTCAGTAGTTTTCCATCATTCAGTTGCTTCAGTAGTTTTCCACCATTCAGTTGCTTCAGTAGTTTTTCATCATTCAGTTGCTTCAGTAGTTTTCCACCATTCAGTTGCTTCAGTAGGTTTCCATCATTCAGTTGCTTCAGTAGTTTTCCATCATTCAGTTGCTTCAGTAGTTTTCCATCATTCAGTTGCTTCAGTAGTTTTCCATCATTCAGTTGCTTCAGTAGTTTTCCACCATTCAGTTGCTTCAGTAGTTTTTCATCATTCAGTTGCTTCAGTAGTTTTCCACCATTCAGTTGCTTCAGTAGTTTTCCACCATTCAGTTGCTTCAGTAGTTTCCATAGTTTACTTCCCTCTTTGTCCATGTCTAAGCCTTTGGTTTTTTCATCCCATTTTATCCTAATTTGTGTATTTTTCTGAAGATTTTATTCTGCTGCTGCTTTTTTCCACTGTATATGACTTTCTGTGGTTTTCTCCTTTTCTGCTGTTGTTCTTGCTTCTTCCACCTTTTCTTCCAGTTTCTGTAGGTCTTCTGTCCAGTAAGGTTTGTAATTTTTGGTTGCTCCTCTTGGGATGCTTTCAGCTGCTGCTCGTAGGATTGCTTTGTTTAGATCTTTTGCTGCTTTGTCAATGTTTGTACTTTTTGCCATCTCATCTGTGTATTTGTTGATCAGTACTTAGAAGAGTTTCCAGTTTGCTTTCCTGTAGTTCCACCTGGGGAGTCTGCTTTCATTGTTCGTCTCTGTTTCAGTGTTCAGGGTAAAGTATACATGCCTATGATCTGAGGTTCCTAGTTGTTTTCCCACTGTTCTGTCTATCAGTCTATCTATATCCTCTGTGACAAATGCCAAGTCTGGATTGCTAGTCGAATGCCATGTTTGGCTGAGGAAAGTATCCGTGTCATTGGGGTCATGAACTAGAACAAGTTGATTTTCGTCCTGCCAGTTTTCAACTTCTTCGCCTCTGCTGTCTAATCTGTTGTATCCCCAGCTTGGGGAATGTCTATTGAAATCACCCAGGATGATCAATTTGTCTTCTGTGATTTTAATCTTGTCCAAGGAGAGTTTCTTGTCATTACGGTCTTTGAGTAAAATTTCCACTTGAAGGATTTCTGCTTCGTTTTCCGTGTCCACCACGGTTTCCTTACTTGGGATGTTGATCCTCATAAGTGTGGCAACGCCTCCACCTTTCCTATCTGGTCAATCATGTCTAAATGTTTGGTAGCCTCTAACGAAAAATCTTTGATTTTCTGTCAGATGAGTTTCTTGTATACATATTATATCTATCTCTTCTTCGTGCAATCTTTTCTCCAGATCTTGCTTTTTCCTTGCTACTCCTCTCGCGTTCTACTGTGCAATTCTCAAAGGTTTTGGCTCATCTCCTCGTGTCGCTCTTCTAGTTGCGTTTTTTTTTTCGTTTTTATAGTTTTCAGTTCTATCTTTCTTACCGCAGAGATGGATACCCAGCCAATCGCGGCTAACTGGCAGGGTACGATTGATACAGGCTTTCTTTAGGCGACCTTTTCTAGGCCCCTCCACTGATTGTGATAAGCAGTGCTATCCTAAAGAGGCTGCTTAGTCGTCAGGGTTGCTGCCGAACCTCATCTCTGCGTCGGGTAAATGAGGGAGCGGCCAATATCCCTGACCACTGCACGTGTAGGCTCGTGACGAATGGCTCCCAGTGCTATCCTACACCTGCCACCGTCGCCACCAACCCAGCGCCGTGAGACTTTTGTGGGAAGATTTAAAGTTAGCTGTAATGGATTATGATTTTGATTTTTAAATTTAGATATTTCCAGAAAAGTAGGGAGAAGTAGAATTTTGTTTTAGTTCATTTAAGATTTCAGTTAATTAGAAATTAGGCATAAGTGCGATTACTGTGATAGTGGTGTGCATCTTGACTTGTTATGTTTACCCGAGCCTAACCGTACCGTCTCTCTTCGGGCGGTATGTACCGGTGTAGGATCCGGTTTCGTCCCCCCTTTGAGATGGTCCCCCGGGGGACCTTGTCAGAGCAGAAAAGATCCCCCGGGCGACCTTTTCAGACTAAGGGCCCCCTTCAGCGAGTGGGGGACCAATCGAAAACGAGGCTGGATCGCTGAAGGGGGCCCTTTTCAGAGCAGTTTCTAGCCTGAAAAGCGGGGGACCTTTTCTGCTCTGACAAGGTCCCCCGGGGGACCATCTCAAAGAGAGGACCAAACCGGATCCTACACCGGTATATGCTGTCCCTCTGTCCTGCGGTTCGATGGCTTGTGCTGTGTAATTGAATAATTTGACATCATAACCCCGGCACGGTACGGCTTGAGTGGAAATGATCATGTTCATTTCCGCACAAGCCATGCAGTGGACATAGATCTAACATTCTAGCAATGGGTCCTGTTGTGTTGTGAGTGTGGACAAAACGGCGGGAGAGCAAAAGAAATCGGAAAACAAGGCGGTTGTGGGTTCCTCCAATTTATTTGAACAGGCAACAAGTTGGCGAGTAACATACGCTCTTTGAAACTATAAAGACTGATGATGAAAAAGGAGGCAGAGGGAGACGGTACGGTTAGGCTCGGGTAAACACGGCTTGGCTTATCCTGTCTAACTGGGCACTAAGGGGGCGATAATCTGAAATGTAATTCCTCTCAAATCTAGATTTAATCATGATTCCATCTCATTACTGAACAATTTCTCTCTCTCTCTCTCTCTCTCTCTCTCTCTCTCTCTCACTCTTATTGCTGCATCCTGATTGAACATTTAATCACAGTATTTCATCTTTACACATAATATTATAAATTAGTTGGATTACCCTATCAGGTTATCTTGATGGGAGGTTTACGGAGTCGGTTAAGGGTCAGGGCAGGTTTTATATTGTAATGGATTTGGGATTGGGGGACTGGGTTATTAATTTTTTTCAAGTTCTTCTCCCCTCTTGTCTCATTAAAAGTATGTAGTGGTGTGTTTTTTTTTAAAGATGACCAGATTCAGTAATCCTACCCTAGAACTAAATGAATCAATCAACCTTGAACTGCTGTGCTAAGACCACGATGTCAGGAAAATGTTAGACCTGCTTGTAGAAAGTCTTCCTTCTCCAGGCTTTTTCACTTGCTTTGGGAGAATGTCGTATACATAATATTATATATTATTATGGATTCATTTATTTAAGATTTTTTTTTTTATTTGCCACCACTGATGTTGACATCTTCATGGTTCAGAGTTTCGTCATAAGTATTGCAATTTTACACACTGACAACATGTCGTACACTGAATTAATGAAAATTATGCGCACTTTACCTATTAAGTGATGGTATGTTTAATGCATTATTTGTTCTCATTTGTTACAGGACTGACATAAACGTCCGCAATGCATTTTGACGAGCTTATGAAAATCTTGGGAGAGTTTGGGAGTTATCAGAGAATCCGTTTCTTCCTGTTGTGCCTGTTTTCTATGGTTTCATCATGGCATTCTCTGAACATAGTTTTTGTTGGTGCAGTCCCAGAATTCCATTGTAAAATATCAGATTTCAACCTATCAGGGACACCATACGAAAACTACTCGGTCCAAGAGACAATGAAGCTCTTCATCCCCGAAGGTGAAGAATGCTACCAGTATAACGTCACGACTATGACGTATAACGTAACTTCAAGAAATCGTCAAAATGACACCAGAGAAGTGGTATCGTGTCTTGATGAATACGAGTATTCGAGAGACAAATATTCTGAAACCATAATATCTGAGGTGAGCCTTTGTGTATGATATCTTTCAGTATATATTATTTTTTAAAAAAGAAAAAAAGTATGGCAGGAATATTTCATTGTAGTGCAATTTTCGTCGTTTTTCTGCTCGGCACTATGACAGTTTTCTAAAATTGTAGAAGTAGTTTTCTTAAGTGTCCCCTTTACGTCGGTATGACAGTATGACGTGCTTTGAGAGAAAGAGAAAGAGAGAGAGAGAGAGATAAAGAGAGAGAGAGAGATAAAGAGAGAGAGAGAGAGAGAGAGATAGAGAGAGAGAGAGAGAGAGAGAGAGAGAGAGAGAGAGAGAGAGAATGTTGATAATTAGTTATGTTTGAGCCTAAATAAACAAGAAAAAAAAATCCCCATGTAGCAGTGCATGGCTCATGCTGAGAACAACTGACTTGGAACAAAATTAATTTCGAGTATAAGTTTGAATAATTGAAATATGATGGTTGTTCATAGTTTATAGTTGTCCCTTTCGGGCACGTTGACATAAGAAATAAAGAAACAAAGTCTCTACCTTTTTCTTTAATGTCGGTACTAAATGCCATGCTCCACTTTATTTATTTTAAAAATATATGATACTAGATAACCTACCGGGCATTGCCCGGAATAAATAATCATGTGCTCCCCCCCCCCCCTCTCTCTCTCTCTCTCTCACATAATAAAGTAATAAACTACAGTCTTGCTTCAGAACTCATGCGTACCAGAACACAACGCACCAAACTGAACGCTTGATACGGTTACTTTTTATGACATGCACGGTACTATATATATTACGAAAGAAACATGCAAATATACAGATGTTACATAGCAATAAACATTGTTATTTTAAAAAAATACATGCTTGAAGTAAACAACTTTTAATTATAGCCATCATCTTCCTTATCTCAACTGCCACCTTCCTGCCAAATTTAAGGCATGAAGAGTTTATAGGTTGGTCAGTTAGTCATGCCAAAGGTTACAAGTTACTGAAATATATAATAGATTTAGATATATTTGTTATTATTACTGTTACTATTATTGTTATTATCATTATTATGGTATCTTATTTTCATTATTCTTATCCTTTCTATTTTCACCACCGCCGCCGTATGACTGTGGCTGTAAAATATTTTGTCAAATACATAAAAGAAACTTGGCCCTTACAATAAAACTGCTTGTGACGTACGCATAATTACTCCCGGAAAAGAATTGGCACAATCTGATTTTTATTGACTAAGAAAACAAGCAGGTTCCCTTTTCAAGACGTTGATACTGCAACTCGCTATTAACTTAATTGGAGAGCTCAGTTCAAGAACGGGGTTAAGACACCATTTTTTGCCCCCGAAAAGTAGAACAGCTCATGTCAGTGGAAAACACATAAAAAGGACTACCTATTTATAGTCATATAATCCTTCTGAGAAAGTTTGATTTGGACGTGGGTCACACCGATGCAAGAATACGGTTTAGTACAATTTTTTTCTTGATTTTCTCAAAATGACTCAAATGTTACTTAATCCTGGTCTTGAACTAACATCTTCAATTAACTTAATAAATCTAGCCCTCTCTCCACTTCTTTTCTTGTTGCAACGCTATCTCTTCCTCTCTCTCACGTTCCCTCACTCTGTGCCCCCCCCCCCAACCCCCTTACCTTCCCACCTCCCGTTATTTTTCTTTTCTCATGTTTATCTTATTTTGTTTCTGGTGGAAAAATGACAGTTTGATTTAGTTTGTGAGAAAAAATTCTGGGCCTCAGCATCCAAATCTGTGTTCTTCGCTGGCCGACTCGCTGGGGCTGTGATCTTTGGCCAATTGTCTGACAGGTAGGTTGATTAGTCGGTTAGTTGTTTTGTGGTTGGTTAGTTAATTGAGTATTTGAATAGTTGGTTGATATCTGGGTTGATTGGATGGTTTGGGTGGTCGATTGCTTTTTTTTAGTTAATTGGCTATTGTTTGCTTTGTTGGTGTTTTGGATTGCTGGTTGGTTGGTTTTTGGATTGTTGATTGGTTTGACGGTTTGGGGGTCGCTGGTTGGCATGGCTAGTAATTATAAATACTAGAACTGAAGTAAATTAAATGCAAGTTGTAGTTTCTATACTGTTATGTTTTTATCATCAAGGATCTTTGGACAGGAATTAATACAATTCGTGAGGAACTAATCTTTGCAGGCTTCAAAGGCAGCAGGGTGCCAATACAACCAGTTAGGAAGTTTACTAGAATATAATATCATTTAATAGTTTCTCCCAGTTAAGAGGACCATATCGCAAGAAGATAGGATTTCATTCATTGTCTTCCCTTTAATTCATAATATTTGTCATCAGTCAACCAATATGATATTGTTGGCAGGCCGGAGAACTCCAAGATAGCGTACCAGATACGGTCATCAGAGCTGCGTTCTGTCACATCTTACTGTTATGACTGAGGTTATGAAAATTACATTTCCAGCTGCTTTAAGATGCTGCCGACACCACCTAAATTGAAGAGCGCTTTCGCAAAACTGTGTAAGTGGAATTTTGGAAGAGTTATGGTCCCTTTCAGACAGTCATTCGAACTTAGCGTAAGACGCGATGTAAGTGTTCAGTTAAAGCTTAATATGTCCCGTCTTTGGCCGAAGATTAAGACAGGACATAGCAAGTTCTAAATGAACACTTACACCGTGCGCGTCTTACACTAATTTTGAATGGCTATTTGAAGGGACCATAACTCTTGCAAAATTCCACTTACCCAGTATTGGAAAAAAACGCTATTCACTTCATAAGACTTGTCAAGTCCGTTTTGACTCAATGGGCGATGCATCTCTTTATCTCAGCTAAATCAAGACAATTTCGTCGCCGCGCTCATATTTGCGATACAGAACTTGTTTGGGTCCACAGTAGCACCACAGTCCACGCTTCACACTAACACCGAGACAAATACACCGTTGACTCTTTGCCTCAGTAGCACCACAGTCCACGCTTCACACTAACACCGAGACAAATACACCCTTGACTCTTTGCCTCAGTAGCACCACAGTCCACGCTTCACACTAACACCGAGACAAATACACCGTTGACTCTTTGCCACAGTAGCACCACAGTCCACGCTTCACACTAACACCGAGACAAACACACCGTTGACTCTTTGCCTCAGTAGCACCACAGTCCACGCTTCACACTAACACCGAGACAAATACACCCTTGACTCTTTGCCACAGTAGCACCACAGTCCACGCTTCACACTAACACCGAGACAAATACACCCTTGACTCTTTGCCACAGTAGCACCACAGTCCACGCTTCACACTAACACCGAGACAAATACACCCTTGACTCTTTGCCACAGTAGCACCACAGTCCACGCTTCACACTAACACCGAGACAAATACACCGTTGACTCTTTGCCTCAGTAGCACCACAGTCCACGCTTCACACTAACACCGAGACAAATACACCGTTGACTCTTTGCCTCAGTAGCACCACAGTCCACGCTTCACACTAACACCGAGACAAATACACCCTTGACTCTTTGCCACAGTAGCACCACAGTCCACGCTTCACACTAACACCGAGACAAATACACCGTTGACTCTTTGCCACAGTAGCACCACAGTCCACGCTTCACACTAACACCGAGACAAATACACCGTTGACTCTTTGCCTCAGTAGCACCACAGTCCACGCTTCACACTAACACCGAGACAAATACACCCTTGACTCTTTGCCTCAGTAGCACTAGACGTTCGTCCCTGTTTTCTCAGATTTGGACGTCGACCCATGTTTCTATTGGGATGTTTCCTGCTTCTGATATGTGGAAGTGTCGCCGCTGCAGCCCCGAACATGTTGATCTTTCTATCAATGTATTTTTGTCAGGGTGCGGCTTACACAGGGGCGTTTATCGTGGCTTTTACTATGTGTGAGTATGAGAGTAATAGTTGATAGTTTAAACACGAAACACAAAAATTGTGCCTTAATTGTCTGTTATCTATCTATCTATCTATCTATCTATCTATCTATCTATCTATCTATCTATCTATCTATCTATCTATCTATCTACCGTCTATCCATCCATCTATCTATCTATCTATCTATCTATCTATCTATCTATCTATCTATCTATCTATCTATCTATCTATCTATCTATCTATCTATCTATCTATCTATCTATCTATCTACCGCCTATCCATCCATCTATCTATCTATCTATCTATCTATCTATCTATCTATCTATCTATCTATCTATCTATCTATCTATCTATCTATCTATCTATCTATCTATCTATCTATCTATCTATCTATCTATCTTTCTATCTATCTATCTATCTATCTATCTATCTATCTATCTATCTATCTATCTATCTATCTATCTATCTATCTATCCACAACCCACCCACGAGTACAAGTGCAATGGCATCAGATTGTGAGAATCCATGATATTGCTGTTTTGAATCTGTTAGTGGCTTTTTGCTCTGAGTATTTGACTGTTCCACTAGAAAATCATGTTTTGAAAAAAATGTAATCCAACAACTTAATTTGAGAAAAAAGAATGTTAATGAAAGTGAAATAAACTGTGAAAAACTGAAAGATTATTGGCCCTGTGTGGCTCAATACATCTTAGGTAAAACTGGGGAAAAAATTGAAATAAATGAGAGAACTGCGCTATTTGGAATTATACGTGAAGATTTCGACCACTTGGGTAAACAAAAATACCGTTAATGATATAAACTCTATACTACTGGTTGCCAAAATGTGCATCAGTAAAATAAAATATGGGAAATCAATTAATCTGAAATTTGCATTTGAGTCAGAAATGCAAATAAGAGAAAAGTACCTTATGTCGACAATGGATAAATAAACAAAGCATGAAAGATGACTGGAACGCATGAAAGAATGAGTGAGGAAAAAAAAAAAAAAAAGGCAATGACGAAAAGATGAAAATGCAAAAACTGGTACATGTATTTCAAAGTGCATGAAGTAAAGCTAATGTACACTCAGATCATAGTCTACTATTATTATGTTACTGCTGATACTGTATTATCATTATTTGGTAAGAAAATATTAACAGCGACCAGTAATTACATTCTGACATCGCTTGTGGCCTCCTCCTCTATATAATGTTTTCTCTCTCTTACCATGTAGTTATCTGTCTAGTTATTTATCTGTCTAATTATCTATTTATTTATTTAGTTTATTGTCAATAGCCTTGGTTTATATGGTTTTTTTTTTTTTTTTTTAAATTCTCATTAATTTTTATTTATTTTTTAATTTTTTAAATTATTTCGTGCTTCAATATTGAACTGTAAAACAAGTCAGCTGATAATGAGAAGACCTGAAAGGTTCGAGAACAGCTGACAACTCAGAGTTCAATAGTTGAGAGTTCTGGGATATAAAAGACTTCGGAGGAGTCCGACCCCCAGGACATCCCCTATGGACAGCTATATTGTTAAGCACTTATTTATCAACTTGTTTATCTTATGTCACACTTATACATACTTATCTATTATCTTTCAGATTATACTTTTCGGATTCCACTACTCCATATCTAACTATGAAGATAATAAATTTTTTTTTTTTTTTTTTTTTTTTTTTTTTTAAATTCTCATTAATTTTTATTTATTTTTTAATTTTTAAATTATTTCGTGCTTCAATACTGAACTGTAAAACAAGTCAGCTGATAATGAGAAGACCTGAAAGGTTCGAGAACAGCTGACAACTCAGAGTTCAATAGTTGAGAGTTCTGGGATATAAAAGACTTCGGAGGAGTCCGACCCCCAGGACATCCCCTATGGACAGCTATATTGTTAAGCACTTATTTATCAACTTGTTTATCTTATGTCACACTTATACATACTTATTTATTATCTTTCAGATTATACTTTTCGGATTCCACTACTCCATATCTAACTATGAAGATAATTTTTTTTTTTTTTTTTTTTTTTAATTCTCATTAATTTTTATTTATTTTTTAATTTTTAAATTATTTCGTGCTTCAATACTGAACTGTAAAACAAGTCAGCTGATAATGAGAAGACCTGAAAGGTTCGAGAACAGCTGACAACTCAGAGTTCAATAGTTGAGAGTTCTGGGATATAAAAGACTTCGGAGGAGTCCGACCCCCAGGACATCCCCTATGGACAGCTATATCGTTAAGCACTTATTTATCAACTTGTTTATCTTATGCCACACTTATACATACTTATTTATTATCTTTCAGATTATACTTTTCGGATTCCACTACTCCATATCTAACTATGAAGATCATTTGTATATGTATGCTCAAGTATATAGCTATATTTCACTTTCAGATATAAGTATTTAATTATTGGCAATCACTGAGTCATGCACAAAATGAATACAGTACAGATCGCATTTCAATCTGAGCCAAAAAAAAAAAAAAAAAAGTGAAATAAATGAAATGCGTTCATGTGCTTCCCTGACACCTCCCCCCCCCCCCCCATACACACCTCCCCGGTACGCTTTTCTTAAGGGTACCCATATAAAGGCCAATAAATTCTATGTCACCGAGCCACTAGGCGCTTTAGGTGAGAAGAATTGCACTATATAACTTCAACAACTGCACATAGAGCCCACCACGATTCGGTCCGTTTATATAGTGCTAAAGCGCCTAGTGGCTCGGCGACAGAATTCGGTGGCCTCTATGTTTGTACCCTT
>OZ007577.1:14361899-14394399 GCA_963931925.1 Onchidella celtica
TCACTTGGATATTTAAAGATAACTCGGTTGTGTGTGGATCTTTCGAAATCGGGCTTACAGTAAAAATGTTCATACCTCTTTAACTAAATTACATACAAATGGCTAATCTTTCGTTTAAGCAAAACTATATTTCCAAAGAAAACTCCCCCCCACCCCCCTTTCTCAGGAATCTGGTCTTTGTACCGGAAGCCCGATTTCTCCACATCGCTGGTACAATAATGTCACCTGCATATCTAAAAATTTATAAATTAATGCCACCTGAATTTCTTAAAATTTACTTTTCTGGAATTATGTCACTTCAATTTTCATAGCTTGCAGATTATGTAAATTGAGTTACTTGACTAGTATTACGAGATTCGTCGCTTGAACTACCCATTAAAATCAATGCAACAGTAAGTAAAAGTTGCTATTAGAATTGAACATATTTTTTTTATTTTTATTATGCATCCTGTTAAATACAGTGACATAAAACTTCACTGTGTGTAAAGTGAATTTTTATGATCGACAATCCACAGAACCAGTTACCGTGGCATAAGTAAATAATAACTCCAGACTGATTATAATGCGCCATTTTCAGAATGAGTGGTATCAAAATCTAATTTCTCGATAACTGTCTTTTGGATTTATTAATACTTTAATTTATAATAATTGTCACAAATCCCAGACTGGGAGATGTAATAAGTTATGACAGGACAACAATCACGAACAAACAAGTTAACACTTAACAGAACAATCCATCAGACTCACACATTTATTAAACATAATTATACAAATAATAGCGCAATTACATACATTATATTATTGAAATGCACTGCCGTACAACGGCCTTATTCTCACACACACGCTCCCTCGGATCCACAATCCGGTAGTTACTCCTAAAGGCACTTCGGCCTCAGCCTCTCCCCTCAGGGTCTTAATAGTACATTAATGATTCACTGGCACCGCAGTCTCTCAATATCACCTTCCTATTGTCATACACCTTAGCACTCCCCTAGCACCTCCGCAGGGCAATAACACATTATTATTTCCATAGCCATCAACATGGCAACAACATAATATCAGTTCACTAGCCTATCAACATGGCAACAACATAGTATCTCATTCGCTCTCATATCTACGTCCCTGTCCGTGGCCTGACTGCCACGACTTTATGTGCCTCTACTGTCCTGCCCCGACAGTCTCACTTCTGGCCTATGTCTGGCCTCCGGCCCTATGCTGGCCTATCCCCTGTGCTCATCGAGGTGGCTCTGCGGCCCGTCCCCGACACCTACAAGAATAATATTACATTGGTATAATACCCTACCATTTCTATTCACTCCACCTCTCCTTACAATCCATGAAGCGTACACACACTAGTTCACCTTTCACTCACCACACATCTTACGGTAACACACCTCCATCGGAGTACACACTACTCACTCGCGCTACAAATCCATGAACTCACTTTCATCTATCGCTCATGGCGCACATTGCTATATCCAATATCACGGACTTCCACATTCCTCACATATACTTATTTACATCATGGTAATAGACGAATATAATATAATACATCAATCATAATAATCAATCAACGTTCTACATACCAGTCATAACTGGAAAGACTCTCACTAGTCTTCTCGACTGCTTCCTTTTATCTCTGCCCGATGGGCTATTATTCACAGATCCGCTCCCTAGGACCTTCTAACTTGCAGTGATAGTTATACAGCGCTTTCGCCTCCTTCAGACCCCCCCCCTCATGACATGCACGACTTTTCTTCCCTGTCTCCGTGCGTTAATTTTACTCTCCTCCTTTCCCCCCGTAATTATTAACTATCGCTCACTCCACTCGTGACATCATCCCCCACCCCAAAAAAATTAATGCAATTAATTTCAAATCGCATCAAGATGACTGTCAACGAGTGAGCCTGAGCAATACCTACATTAAAAATGACCTACTAATGCCCCCAGCACATAAAATACCGGGATCAGGGGAAAATATGGGGATCAATATGCCATGCATTATGCATATATGTATCACATCATCAATAGCTAACTAAACTTAATAATACCGAATCGAAAACCAATCAACCTATCAACCATTCTTCATATCATATTTATAATGTCAATATTTTAAAGTCGACTTATTCACACAGATCCTGTCAATGTTCCTGTCCTCCGATGTATAAGCTCCTGAACTCTTCGCCTAGGCTCGACTAAGGTAGTCGGCGATATGATTGCTGGTTCCTGGAATTGGTTGAATAACGAAGGTGTACGGCTGTAAAGCCAATGCCCATCTAGACAAGCGTGGGCTGGACGAACGATTCTTCGACAAAAATGTCAGTGGCTTGTGGTCTGTCTGGATACAAAATTCTCGTCCCATGAGATAACGTCCTAGTTTCTGGACGGACCAGACAATGGCAAGACACTCACGCTCTATCACAGAATACTTTCTTTCTCTCTGCAATAACTTCCTACTGACATAACATACAGGATGGAGACATTCGTTCTTCTCCTGTAGAAGACAAGCGCCGACACCAGAGTCCGACGCATCCGTTCTGAGGATAAAATTAGATCGAAAATCGGGTAATATCAGAATGGGTGACGATGATAATGCTGTCACCAAATTATCAAATGCTGTCTGACATTCAGACGTCCACTGGACCTTATCGGGTTGTCCCTTCTTAGTAAGGTCAGTAAGAGAAGATGACAAGGAGGAAAAATTTGGAATGAACTTTCTGTAATAATTTAAAATTCCCACTAAGCTTCTGACTTGTTTCTTTGTTTTAGGGATTTGCAACCCTACTAACTTGTCAATTTTTGTTTCTTCCGGTCTCTGAACACCTCTACCCACAATATGTCCTAAGAATATTATCTCTGGACATGCCAAATCCATCTTTGCGGGTTTAGCAGTTAGCCCAAACTGGCGTAATCGTTGAAAAATTACTGTTAGTGTCTGAATATGATCAGACCATGTCGACGTATGGCATGCTATATCGTCAAAGAATGACACGACATTAGGTATGTCCTTCAACACCAATCTCATTAATCGTGCAAACGTCGCTGGCGCGTTTACCAACCCAAATGGCATGACCTTAAATTGGAATAATCCAATGGGCGTTTGGAACGCCGTGTATTGTTTAGACTCCTCAGTAAGCGGGATTTCCCAATACCCTTTCGTCAAATCTATCTTGGAAAACCACGTGGACCCGGCCAATGAAGCTATTAATTCCTCCTGAAACGGAATAGGCTCCCTATCGCCTACCGTAATAGTGTTCAATCTTCGAAAATCAATACAGAACCGCACCGATCCATCAAGTTTCTTCACGAGGACGATGGGTGATGAATACGGCGATGTTGATGGTTCTATCACATCTAACTTCAACATTGACTCAACTTCCTTTATGACCCTATCCCTCGAAGAAAAAGGCAACGGATACGGTCTAAGAAATACTGGCTTATCCGAAGTCAACTTTATTTGGTGCTGGATCACCGTAGTGCGACCCGGCAAATCCGTAACAACATCCGGAAATGACGCTAACAGGGTCTCAAGTTCCCTACTCCTTGAACTCGTAAGGTCAGGGTTAATTTTTACGTCCCTGTAACCTTGTGTCGGAGTTAACTCCGGCAATTGAATTTGTAACTCCTCCTGCGCCTCGGTGTCGCTTACGTCACAGTCCAACTGGTCTACGACCCCCGTACAAGCAGTAGAGAAGACAGTCTCCTCTGGTCTTGTCTGTGCACACAGATACTGTGGTCTCTCATAAAATCTCTGTAGCATATTAACATGGAAAACCTTACTCGCTCCATCAATGTGGATAGCGTAATCTACCTTTGAAACAACTCGCTCAATAACATAAGGACCTTTCCATGTCATCACTAACTTATTATGGTCCGTAGGTAACAACAACAGAACCTTGTCTCCTGGCTTAAAAATTCTCAGTTTGGACCCTCTATCTTTATAGTCTTTTGCTCTTTTCGAAGCGATACTAGACGCTTCTTCTGCTATAGTGCGCGCTGCCGATAGTCTTTCTCTTAAATCAACAAGGTACTGAAACCTTTTTAAACGGTTCCGAAACCGTGGGGATCTCTTGACGAGGAGCCTGGGGTGAACGACCCTTATGCGTCGTCTTTTGGCACGCACTGCACGTCTTACAATATAAACGTACATCTCTGTATACTGACGGCCAATAAAAGTTTTTCAGAACTCTTTCCTTGGTTCTAGTACTTCCCATATGACCCGCTAATGGAACATCATGGGCCAGACGCAATACTGTAGCAATTAACGACCGTGGCACCACGACCTGCTTTTGAACGGAAGCCACTGTGACGTACATACGGAACAGAATGCCCCCCTGGACAAAAAAAGAAGATGACCCGTTCTTATATCTCCTCGTTTTCTCGTTTCGCAATTCCCCAAAACATGGGTTTAATGATGGGTCCTCCCTTTGTAATCTCGCCAAGCGCTCTGGCGTGATATCTAGGTTGACCGCTGGCGTCGCCAAAGGTCTAATCTTATCTTTATCAACTACTCGTCGACGTGTTTCGACCGCGGCGCAAAAGTCAATACCTTTTGATTGCGACCATGCTTGCACGTTCTCATCGGAAGGGGAAACTACCCGTGATACATTCCCAATGATGAGCTGGGCGCCTGGAAAACAACCAACGACTGCTTCGACTTCCCCGCTAAGGAAAGGTGTATCTATCATTATTCTTGCCATGGGTAATTTCTCAATGGCCCCCGAAAATTGGATGCACGGGACAGTCTCACCTGTAAGCTGTGAATCCCGAATGCAGTCTCTATGCACTCCCACAACGGTAGATCCCGTATCTCGTAAAACCGAGACCGGTTCGTCCCCAACAAACCCCGGATAAACCCTAAGACCACCTCCTGTATGACATGAATTTATAACGGGGATCTTTCTCCCACAAGGTAAAACACCGGAAGATAATAACTTCTCACAACTGGGACACTTAGAATACTGTCCGCCTCCGTTGTCCGATGTAACGCACGCAGCCGCATGATGAAATTTATTTGGGGAACATGGACTGGAGCTACTGTCCACGTTCGCCGCTATCCTACCTGCAGGGCAGTTCACGCTGATGTGATCTGCTCTTCCGCAGTTCCAACACTTCGCGGCCCTACACTCGCGCGAAAAGTGACCCACGCGTCCGCAAGTCCAACACTCCGCTCCCTGTGCTGTATTAGGCCTGGGTCCCCGTGACCCATCGCGACCGGAACTAGAGTCCCTATGCCGTCGGTTATCGGCAAAGGTTACAACTCGCCCCCGGCCACTACCGCGACCTAGCCCTCCTGCTCGGTCAAACTTACCGGATCCATATGCCGGTGATTGGTGATAGCCCCTACGCTGCCCCTGGGCTTGCCCGCTATAGGCACCACGCTGACGCGACCTGTCCCTAAGTCCTGCCGGCGACCCCTCGACAACGGCGACGTAGCCAGCATCTTGGACGTACGCCCTGGCGACTGGTTTGGACGGATGCGCCGTACGGTATGCCTCCGCCAACTTAGACGCCCCCTGCACCGTCGCGGGTTCGTTCTCTTTCAGGAAAGCCACCAGATCCTTGTGGCACGACGCGTACAGCTGGTCACGGATCATTAAGTCTTTCAGTTTAGCAAAATCCGTGCCCACATGCGCCAAGTCTACCCAGTTCGCGAAATACTCCGTCAGTCTCGCGACGAAGGCAGCAAAGTCCTCCCTGGTATCTGCACGTGCTCGCCTAACTGCTCCCGGAAATATTCCTCGGTACGCGCAAATCGGCGAAGCAGCAAAGCCTTCAGCTTATCGTAATCTTGCACGTCTTCGCGCTGTAGCTCTTTAAAGTAAGTTAACGCTCGCCCCTGCAATAGCGATGCCAGGTAGGTGGCCCATAATTCCTTATTTTCCCCCCATTGCAATTGTGCGTTCAGTTCGAACCTGTAAAGGAAGGCGTCTATGTCGTCCTTCCGGTCGTCGAACGTAGGGAGCTTAATCCTAACACCACCTTTATTGTGTACCTGCCGCTCAACTGTTTCTGTTGGCGCATTCTTTTTGATTTCCAACTCGGCGATCTTTACTTGCGCCTCTATCTCCTTTAACTTTAATTCCCTTTCCTGTTGCTGAGCCTCTAACTCCTTCAACTTAAACTCCCTCTCCTGCTCCTGAGCCTTAGCCTCTCTTTCCTGTTGCTTAAACTCCCTTTCCTGTTCCTTATCCTTAGCCTCTCTTTCCTGTTGCTTAACCTTAGCCTCTCTTTCCTCCTCCTGAGCCTTAGCCTCTTTTTCTCGCTCTCTATCCTTAGCACGCTCATCGCGCAAATCCGCCTGCTGTTCTTTAATCCAGCCGCGTAGCTCCTCTCCCTCCAGGCCAAGTTCCTTACCCAACTTCATTAGTTGTTGGAGTTCCGCCATTTCACAGATTTATGGTTATGGTATATATTTAAAAAAAACGGCTAACCTGTCGGTATGATAACTAACGACACGACCAGAGACCTGAGATCACACCAGATATAACAATAACCGGTTCAGAATATAATTCAGAAATTTACCTTTACAGCAAAACTAATTCTATATCTATAAAATGTATGCACTATTAATTATAAAAGAAAATAGAAACGACAAGAATGAAGAAATATAGTAGAAGGACCACAAGTACGTCAAGGACAACGAACCAGACCAGGACAAAGCTGTAAAAAAGAAGATATAATGGAAAAAAAAAATGCAACCCAACCACGCCGATCACACAACAAGGTACGAACAAGAACAGAGTCTGAAAAAAAAGAACGCATCCATAGATAGGCAGAAAGAGGGACAAGAGAATACGTCTTCCCAAAACAACGAGGAAGATAGAACGCCACAACTAAACAAAAACACAGGTCCCTACAGAACTGTTCACTGTGATGAACGAAGTTCCTAGATTAGCCCACCTCCCGAAGAGGACAAACTACGCTCACCACAGCAAACCCGCGCCACCGCCCGTATAACCTATAACGACAACAAAAACAGCAAAAACAGGGAAAAAGACAGATTAAAGGAACAGCCCAAAATCCAGGGCACAAAAATTTTGACTTTCACTTAACTTTCAAATTTTGAGTTTAACTCCTCCCTTTAATCGGAGCTCTGGCTGCTCGTCTCCTCAGGCTGCACGCACACACTCTGGAAAGTTTAAATACAAATTAATACCCATTCATAGCAATACATGCATCAATATACATTCATTATTATACATAAATCATATCATGAAATGTCCATTCATCCAACGAACAAGACAGCACAATTACCTACTAACTAACTACAACTAAATATTACGAAAATGGACGAGTCACAATGGACGAGCCCCCAATGTCACAACGGACGAGCCCCCAATGTCACAAATCCCAGACTGGGAGATGTAATAAGTTATGACAGGACAACAATCACGAACAAACAAGTTAACACTTAACAGAACAATCCATCAGACTCACACATTTATTAAACATAATTATACAAATAATAGCGCAATTACATACATTATATTATTGAAATGCACTGCCGTACAACGGCCTTATTCTCACACACACGCTCCCTCGGATCCACAATCCGGTAGTTACTCCTAAAGGCACTTCGGCCTCAGCCTCTCCCCTCAGGGTCTTAATAGTACATTAATGATTCACTGGCACCGCAGTCTCTCAATATCACCTTCCTATTGTCATACACCTTAGCACTCCCCTAGCACCTCCGCAGGGCAATAACACATTATTATTTCCATAGCCATCAACATGGCAACAACATAATATCAGTTCACTAGCCTATCAACATGGCAACAACATAGTATCTCATTCGCTCTCATATCTACGTCCCTGTCCGTGGCCTGACTGCCACGACTTTATGTGCCTCTACTGTCCTGCCCCGACAGTCTCACTTCTGGCCTATGTCTGGCCTCCGGCCCTATGCTGGCCTATCCCCTGTGCTCATCGAGGTGGCTCTGCGGCCCGTCCCCGACACCTACAAGAATAATATTACATTGGTATAATACCCTACCATTTCTATTCACTCCACCTCTCCTTACAATCCATGAAGCGTACACACACTAGTTCACCTTTCACTCACCACACATCTTACGGTAACACACCTCCATCGGAGTACACACTACTCACTCGCGCTACAAATCCATGAACTCACTTTCATCTATCGCTCATGGCGCACATTGCTATATCCAATATCACGGACTTCCACATTCCTCACATATACTTATTTACATCATGGTAATAGACGAATATAATATAATACATCAATCATAATAATCAATCAACGTTCTACATACCAGTCATAACTGGAAAGACTCTCACTAGTCTTCTCGACTGCTTCCTTTTATCTCTGCCCGATGGGCTATTATTCACAGATCCGCTCCCTAGGACCTTCTAACTTGCAGTGATAGTTATACAGCGCTTTCGCCTCCTTCAGACCCCCCCCCCCCTCATGACATGCACGACTTTTCTTCCCTGTCTCCGTGCGTTAATTTTACTCTCCTCCTTTCCCCCCGTAATTATTAACTATCGCTCACTCCACTCGTGACAATAATTTTACTCAATTTTCACACATTTTATTTGTTGGACGGTCGACCAATTTTGAGTTTGCTGCTATGCCCTTCGTAAAAGTAACAATTAGGTCAAATTATTGAAAAATCATTTCTTCAGTCCTGAATTTTGCCAAAACACGAAATCAAAATATGTATTCACATTGAATGGAAAACAGTTGGTGAATGCTCAGGGAAGGACATTCTATGCACTCAGAGTACACGGTCAACACATGCCACGTTGAACACTTTCTGGTGGAGTGTGAGGCCATGTAAAATTTCAAACAAAATTAAGTGATCGTTTTCGAAAAAATTGACATCGACCCAGCTCATTCTGAAAAAAGGCATTATCACAATCCGCCAATAGGACAATATGCTTTTCGTGGTCATCATTACATTATGTGGTTTGTCGCGATGTGGGTTAGATGGGGAGAATTCGACTGACACTCTTTCGAGGTCCGCTCCCACAATCGACGAACACACAAAAAAAATACTTGCACTCTAAAAACCAAATAAATCAATTGCTTTGATTTCCAGCAGAATTGCAGGGCAGTTTAACCACAGGAACCAATGTAACAAACACAATTACAAACACAAATATCAACTCAAGGGCAACTGAATCCAACCAATGAAACCACAGCCCTCCACAAAGACCAACTTACTCACTCCAACTACCCGCAGGCCACATGAGCCAGATGCCAAATAGAATCCGCGCACGTGGCGACGGATATAACAGTTCAAATTCTATTAATCCAATGAGACATGCCATGACATGGACATTTCCTCCAGACACGCCATGGAGAATGCTTGTACAACCATGCGTTGTCTGGCGGTAGCTCTGAAACCGTCTTCAAAAGCAAGTAGAACGGTTCACTTTCATCACCACAAATCAGCACGAACTCCCACCACTAGGCCCCCACTGGGAGTGAGAGCGCTGGATGTAAACGCTGTGGGTTCATATCAAACCAAGTAGTTTAGGCTCTGGAGCTTTAAATCATGGCGCTCCTCACAATATGGACTGCTCAACTGCGTCTCTATGTCTCTCATCTGGCTGAGGACTATCGTCGTCCACCTCGTAAATGGATTGTCTACATGTGGCCTCTATCTAAGCTCTGCACGGGTTTAAATACTAAAGCTATGTCTCGACCTTCCGTCCAGATTCATACATTTGATTGGTGCAGTCGCTTCAGCTCAGCCTGCAATATTAATTTATGCTTATCATGGCCTTGCGCCAAAATCAAGGTCAATTTTACGGTCTAGACAAAAGTTAAAATGCGAAACATTAACTACTAAAATCTACAACCCTCGTGCTTTCTACTCTTATGCACGAATTTCCGAACGCCAACTAAGCGTCTAAATAAACTACCTTTACTCGCCCCTTATCTATGTTAATCAAAATCACGGGGTCGAGAACTGCTCTGTCATTCCTAGCTATACATTTATTCTGTCTCGCCCCTCCTTCTCTCCATCCATCAGAAAAAAAAGGTGTTTCAAAACAAACTGTTCACGAGAACAGCTCAAGGACAAATTACGCTGTTTATAATCAACAAGATCGTAAAAATTAACTCACTGACGTCGTGACCTAGCACGGCATTTATGATCCTAATGTGATCATGACATGGTTTTTAAACGGCGCCTTCTGTGATCTCCCAGGTATGGAGACAATCACTGTGGTCTTGGCTATGGTGGGCAAATTTGGCATCACTTCATCGTTCGGTATTTTGTACATCATGTCAGCCGAGCTGTTCCCAACGGTGATCAGGTATCTATCTATCTATCTGTCTATCTGTCTATCTGTCTGTCTGTCTGTCTGTCTGTCTATCTATCTATCTATCTATCTATCTATCTATCTATCTATCTATCTATCTATCTATCTATCTATCTATCTATCTATCTATCTATCTATCTATCTATCTGTCTGTCTGTCTGTCTATCTATCTATCTATCTATCTATCTATCTATCTATCTATCTATCTATCTATCTATCTATCTATCTATCTATCTATCTATCTATCTATCTATCTATCTATCTATCTATCTATCTATCTATCCATCATCCACCATCTACCATCCATCCGTTCATACATCCATCCAATTATCTATCTATCTATCTATCTATCTATCTATCTATCTATCTATCTATCTATCTATCTATCTATCTATCTATCTATCTATCTATCTATCTATCTATCTATCTGTCTATCTATCTGCCCGTCTGTTTGCCTGCTTGTCTTTAGGTCTATCTATCTGCCTGCCTGCCTGTCTGCCTGTCTGTAGTGTCTAACTTTATATTATTATCTAATCACCTTTCTATCATTCTGCCAGCCAACCAACTTATTGACGATTTTGTCGGCTTATCCATTAATTTTTTTTATCCTTTCATCATCCATCATCCAAACGTGAAACTGATGACGTGCTTGAGCACTGACCATGCTTTCATTCTCTTTAGCCGTATTTCTATCCTAATGCATTTTAGAAACATCGGAATGGGCATGGCCTCCATGTCAGCTCGGATTGGTGGACTACTGGCGCCAGTAATTTTAGAACTAAGGATAATATCCAAACCCCTCCCACTTGTTGTGTTTGGTGGATTGTCGATATTGGCTGGGTCCCTGGCGTTTCTACTGCCTGAGACTGCCGGGAAACCGCTGCCCCAGTTGCCCGAGGATGTAGATCATGGAAAATCTTGGTATGTTGAACATTCTATTGTCCTTTGCATGTCTGCAAGAACGTCGGAAAGAATACGGGCGTTTCATTATCTAACTATACTGAAGAGGATCATCTCACATAGTGGTGGACTGGTGAGCAAATGAAAATTAAAATGGCACCCCCCCCCCCCTGTGTGTTCTCAAAATACAAGAATACTTCGTGCCGTGGCATTTGTCTCAGCCTCACCCTCCTCCACCTCCCTCCCCCCCATCATAGTCAGGTCTCTGAAGCATGTTCATGTTTCTGAAAGTAAATTCTACTAATTCTTGAATGTTACTCTTTTACCAACTTGGGCATCAGTCACTTACGTATGCAAATAGGAATGACTGCAAAATTTAGGCCCAGACCTCGGAGATGATGACCACAAAGAACAAGAGACAGGCAGTGTTCACCTAAATTCTTCCAAAATTATGTAATTTTCGACAGACAAACGAAATATATTGTACCATGCACAGAGTGGACGAGTTTCAAAGTTGAGCTCTATCTTTTCCACACTGCGTTTTAGTTTCATACTCCTAGCTTTTCCTATAGTCCCCCCCCCCCCTTCCCCTAAAGTTTCGTCTTCCGGTGTCTTCTTTGGTGGTTGGGCGGTGCTTTCCGGTGCCGTATTAGATTATCACGCTGGATAAAATAATACGTATCAAGATGTTGAGGAAAGTGTATTTTGGTGAGCCCCGGGCTAGGCCGGGCTAGTCTGTTTGTCCAAAATAAACTCCGTATGTTGAAGTCAGTGTGCAATTTACAGGCGTGTCACTGGATACTGTCTGTGATATACACGCCGTTTTTTAAGTGCACAGAATTATCATACCTTATTGCTGTTGTCGTTGTGATACTTGTTTTGTTCTTGATGGTGATGACTCTGATGAAGATGGTGTTGTTGATGTTGATGATTATGACGGTAAATACCTATTACGGAGAGAGCACTTGTGGCAACGGATGTGGTCATAATGAAAGGACTGTATTGAAATCTCAAATTGATGATGATAACTGTGCATCAGCATGTTTGAGGAAATTGATAGTAAAATCTTCCAGACAAAATTTACAAGTTTCAAGTATAAGTTTATTGTAGGCATGATGGCCAAGTCAATACAATTATACAGAATATTCATGCAAACAAGCTTAAAAAAAACAACAAACAAACAAACAAAGAAAAACAACAAAAAACAGAACTCACTGTCATTCACTCTCTTTGCTCCTTGCTGCCTTCAGCCGTTTACCATTAACAATTATACAAAAGAATATAACTTGGCTGATAATGGCCAGCAACTGTCATCATTCTTCAAATCTGCTTATAAAGTATTAATAAACCAACTTTTTTACACCTTGAAATCCACTCTGAAAGGTGAGATTCCTTCACTTTCCAGGAATGATAGAATATAGTTTGTTATGCCATCGTAAGGCCTTAATCTTAGTTTTTGTAATAAGTAAGACAGAGTGAAACAGCTCAGGGATAGCATAATTACTGTTAGTTTAGCTTGATCATTGATATACATATAATTTTTAATGATATTGTATTGGTTCCTGATTTCTCATAAGTCGAAGTTATTTTTGAGATGTATCTTATTTCAGCAAGGATGCTCTATGCTGCTGCAGAAAGAAAGGCAAGATGGAGCCAGACGACATGGACCTTGCGCCTACCAAAGTTACTGTATAGATCACTCTGAAGCTGTCGTCATGGCAACAGCACATTGCGCCATTACGCAAAATTAAAACGGGCCTAAAATCAGTCCTGTGTCGGAAAGATCTACTTTTAACCTTGCAAGTTTTGAACAGCATGAAAGTATCTATCTATCTATCTATCTATCTATCTATCTATCTATCTATCTATCTATCTATCTATCTATCTATCTATCTATCTATCTATCTATCTATCTATCTATCTATCTATCTATCTATCTATCTATCTATCTATCTACCTACCTACCTATCTATCTATCTATCTATCTATCTATCTATCTATCTATCTATCTATCTATCTATCTATCTATCTATCTATCTATCTATCTATCTATCTATCTATCTATCTATCTATCTATCTATCTATCTATCTATCTATCTATATTTTGGTAACTCGAAACTTTGGTCATAAGGAACCGCATCACACTCAGGCTTCAAACTTTGCACAACAGCATATTATCGAAATTAACATGGGGTATATTAGAAATTAAGAAATGTTCAGGCTTCCGCGTTTCATTGTTCATTGTTTCGGCATCTCTTAGATCTATTTCGAGTCATGGTTTGCCATTTTAAGGTCTCATTGAAGCTGGGCATGCGCATTATGTATTTTTTGAAATTGCGATGTACATTACTATTTATTTACTCATTACCTGCCGAAAGTCAGCTTATCACATCTGTGTATTCTGCAAGAATTGTGGTGTAACAAAACGATCTCATAGTCTGTGCATCAAATCTAGGTGCCGTTATGAATGCGACCTAGATCTAGATATACAGCTGGATGTGATACAAGGAAATTGTGCAAGATTCATCTTGCCGGGGTTGGCTAGTATAGGTATATGAGAGAGAGAGAGAGAAAGATGGAGAGAGCGAGGAGAGAGAGAGAGGGAGAGAGAGAGAGAGAGAGAGAGAGAGAGTGAGAGAGAGAGAGAGAGAGAGAGAGAGAGAGGGAGAGAAAGACAGAGAGAGAAAGAGAGTTGCTGTTACTATTTCACTGCATGAGAGAGAGAGACACATAGAAAAAGAGACAGAGAGAGAAGGGTGGGGTGGGGGGGAGAAAATTGTAGTTACTATTTCATTATATGAGAGAGAGACACATACAGGAAAAGAGACAGAGAAAGAGAGAGGAGAGAGAGAGAATTGTTGTTACTATTTCATTGTATGAGAGAGACACACACAGAAAAAGAGACAGGGAAAGAGAGAGGAGAGTGAGACAGAGACTTGTTGTTACTATTTCAATGTATGAGAGAGAGAAAGACAGAGAGAAAGAGAGACAGAGAAAGAGAGAGAGAGAGAGAGAGAAAGAAAAAGAGAGAGAGAGAGAGAGAGAGAGAGAAAGAGAAATTTTGTTATTATTTCATTGTATGAGAGAGAAAGAAAAAAAAAGAGAGAGAGATTCTTGTTGTTACTATTTAATTGTATGAGAGAGAGATAGAGAGAGAGAGAGAGAGAGAGACAGAGAGAGAGAGAGACAGAGAGAGAGAGAGAGAGAGAGAGAGAGAGAGACAGAGACAGACAGACAGACACAGAGAGAGACAATTGTTATTACTATTTAATTTTCTTTGTATTAGACAGAGAAAGAGAAACAGAGAGAGAAACAATGAAGAGGTTGAAATTGTCACAGAGGCCAAATATCTTGGCATTACTATTGATTCATTGCTTAACTGGCATGCGCATGTCACATATGTATACAAGAAAGCCAACCAGCGCATGTATTTCCTCAGAAAGCTCCGCTTTTTAAAAGTTAGCAAAAGCATTCTGAAAATATTTTACACCATGGCTATTCAGAGCGTTTTGATGTATGGAGTTGTCTGTTGGGGAGGAAACATCTTACAAAAAGATAAAAATAAGATCAATAATTTAATTAAAAAAGCATCCAAAATTTGTATCTGTGATCTGCCATATTTTGATGAGCTGTACACTGGTGCTTGTATTAAAAAAGCTAATATTATTATAAATGACCCCCAACATCCCCTGAACAAGGAATATATAAGATCTGTAAGAAGTTTAAGGCTGTTGTCAAAGAAAACTAAAACTGAGCGCTACTTTAAATCGTTTATTCCATCATCAACTAGGATGTTACAATAATGTCGTCATCTTGATCGTGATCTGTGCACAGTTGAATTATGTCCTGCGTGTCAGGTCAATGTGTTTTAGTTAGGGAAGCATATTGTGTGCACTGTTAATTTTGTTAATTTAGTTAATTTATCAGTGTGTGTGTATATATGTGTGTGTGCGCGCTATGTATCATACTTTCTGCTTCTGTAACTGTATTGTTATGTATTCAATGATCAAAACAAATTTCCTTGTACAAGGACGAATAAAATTTATCTTATCTTATCTTATCTTATCTTAGTTGTTGTGACCATTTCATTATATGAGAGAGGGACATAGAAATTGCGTTGTTTGAGCATGAAATAAGCTCGGTTAGAGTGGAGCATGAGTTTAAGTTTAAAGTTAGCTTATGTAGCGCGGTGTATATGTTGCATATATTCTAAGTTCATAAGGAAATCTGCTATTTCCAGTGTTATACTCGCTTTTTGTGGCAGTGTAAGACCTGCAAGTATCAAAACGACCAGGCAGGCTTCTGGTAGATGTGACCGTAGTGCATTTAAAAGAACAACATTTCCTGGATTCCAGTGTTTTCAAGAAAGAAGACATTACTTTGTTTAGGACCAAAACCGCCAAGATCGCAGACTCGGAATTAGGACAAGTGACATTCTAGTTAGACTAGTTATTGGAAGAGTGTGGATATCTGTGTGGAATTTTCATTAAGTGCAGAACTTGTCCGGGGACTAGGTGGTCTAGAGGCAAGGTGCTCGCCTCTCGTGCTAAGAGTCCCGGGTTCGAAACCCGGGCTGTGCAGGCATGTTGGAAATTGGGATTTGTCTCATATTTTCGTGTCCCTGATCCTATTGGGGGGAGGGGGGGGGAGGTAGGATCGAGTACCTAGTCTTCTCGGATAAGGACGAAAATTAGGAGGGCCCGTGTGCACGTTGCGCACGTTAAAGAAACCTTGGCAGTTGGAAATCGTAAAGAGTAGGCCGTACAGGCCGCTGCTCGGGCAAAATTGAAACTAAAAATTGATAGATTAAAATTCAGCCATATCACCCCCCCCCCCCACCCAATATCTCCAACAATAAAAAAAATTTATATAATTCATTAATAATTATTAAAAATAGGGAGAACCCTCTAAAGGCAGACCACACGGAGGAATGCACCTCCTGCAACACTGTTGATTCCACGCGTATCGACCATGTCGTTCCAATGGATCAAATCAACACTGTCGAGAGGGGGAAAGTGCACCATGGGCTAGGCACTTTCTCCATACCCACAGCCCAGGCATGCAGCACAAAAACTATTTTAGCTGCTGGCCGACTGCCAAGACGAAAAAAGCCAATTAGAACCAATGAGATATACAAACCTTTTATCGGCGTTCTAGTGTACCATGATATAATTCACTTTTTTCTTGTCCTTGCATGGACAGGTGATGGCCATTTCTTTGCATTAATCAGAAACCTTTATTTCAGGGTAATTAGTTTAGATCATTCTTGTTACATGTATTGCTTTTAGATGATTGTCATTATATCTTTATGAAATATCTTCCATCTTTTCTGCCACGTATCTTGCTCTCAAAATTGATTAAATGATCCACTTTAAATTATTTTAGACTGTTTTACTAACGTACATTAAGCCCTCATCCCATATGTCCCAATAACGTTTATTGTGTGCATAACTATAAAGCACTTGTTTCCATCGGTGTGCTGTAGTCTCACATAGGTCGAAACATCCCAAGGTTGCCAACCGCATTTGCAGTACCATTGTCTGCTTCTGCAGTTTGTGACAATTATAATGCTATGAACTTACTATAAAGAATTAAACGAAAAGAAAAACCAAAGGACATCACTCAGTGTCTGGGTTGTTTATTCATTTGCAAGATTCCATAATGGCCTGGTAATTTTATTGAACCCCGCGTGAAAGTAGTAGAATAAATGTATAAAATTAAAAAGGAGCCCTGATCCGTAGCGTAGTGAACTGATTCTGTTTTGCCTCGGTTTTATGGACTATGTAGTTAGACGGGACCTGGCGCATTATTCACTGAGACTGAAATGAGTCTGTCTCGAAAAATTCTGGTGGAGAATGCAACAAGCGCTTCCCCAAAGCCCAGTCCCTAAATATCATTGAATCTCCCTCTTGGCTGAAAGGATTTGAAAGGAGATTATTACACTATAATTATGCTACTGTGTTGGTTGTTACCTTTTTTATCATTAGCACTGGTAATGGTTGAAATGGTAATGCCAATGTTTGGTGGTAGTCGTCTCCAATAAGAAAGCAGAAGTATAAGGATAGATCTATTACTACTACTATACACATGTAATACATTGCCATATTGAAACCTTGTAAAGGCTCTGTACATAATATGTTGGGTCAGCCTAAACTTGCTCCAAACTAATACCTAAAAAGTACACGAAAATACTAACTAGAATTTTAAGAACCATACCAGTGACTTGAAAACTATTCCTAAACAATTTAGAAATCCCAGGCGAGGGCTAATATGAATACACAGTAGTTGCAATGTACGAATGGTTTAATAATGGAGATAAATGAATACACAAAGGGGTGTTCAGTGAACACTTAGAGTAAAGACAAGACCAGAATAACTCAAGCGCGAAGAATAACAATAATTCATTTTTTCTGATAATATTCTCCATTATTTTATTTACCTTATTTTTTATACTCTTTGCCGGCCCAGTGATTAACTTAACCAATCGTCTTCCACCACCTCTAATTTTGCAGATGAATGGCCTGACCATCTTGCATTATTGTGCTTAGATCCAACATTATGGCGTCATTACTTTCTCAGTGCATGTCAATGTACATGTAGACTGACTTTTTTAAAAATCACTTTCAAAATAAAAAACAGAGAGTCATTAAAAAAAAAGGACATTAAAGATTACACACATTTCAAGACAGATGAGCTAATCTTTAAAAATTCAGGTTTTAAATGTGCTAATAATTGCACCAAGCATTGTCCTCTGCTTAGAAAGGAAAATTGTTGAAAATACAAGCTAGAATGCACAATGTATGACATACTGCACAAAATTGAATTTATAAAGTCACACAGTTTGGTTGTCTTACTATCACTAACAACTATTAGAGTGAAGTGTGGGTCCAACATGCATATGACAAATTACAGATAGATCAATCAACTGGTATCAGTGACCCAAATATTTTTGCAATTGTCTTATTTGGTCACATTATATACATATACTGTCTGCCTTTCTTTCTTCATAGACGGCTTCACGGTGTCCGCTCAATTGAGCGGCGATTTCAAAGACCTCTGGCTCGCCCCAGTCCTCTCCTTTGATCTATTCGTTTGGTTTCACCCTAATATCGGCGACAACATGAATGACCATATCTTTGATGCCTGAAGCAAAATGTACGTCCACTGAGAAAGACTTTTTTTCAACTTTTGGGGGCAAACAACGCTTGGCTGAGGCCCCCGAGAAGCAAAACAGAAATCAAAGACTTTTTTCAAAGCGGCAACTTATTCACCTCCTGACGCAATTATTGTACCTGCACATGACTAGCAAAAGAAAAAAGTCATCTCAAACAAATTAAACTATAATTCCTTTCTCGTACGTTCTCCAGTCTGTATTTCTGTTCCCTGTATCTCCAAACCCATTAAGATAAGCCTTTTGTTGAGGACTAATAGTCCAATTACAAAGCCAAATAGAGAAAATACTGAGCTGTGTTCACTGTTCAGCTGTAGCTTCCTATGTAAAAATGTAACGGTCCTGTGACAATAACCAAATGAGAATAATTATAATTTGAGTTATAGGATCGATACACGACTTTATTTTCACAGTCTCATTATCCTGCACTTTATGCAAGGAAATATAACTATGGCTTTACAACATTGAATGCTTTTTTGAACTTTCACTTTTTGAAAGGGCCAATAAAATAAATGTCTAGTAGCCAGAACAAATAATTGCGTTTAAACGATGTTCAAGCAATAATAACTGCGTGCATCCACTGGAGCATAATTTTGCACACAACAATTTTTTAGCGAGGTTGTAGCACGGAATTACATTCTCGCTTTTGTCCCCTACAAAGTAAAATTTTCTTTTTTTTACAAGTGACAACAATCATTCATAAAATGATAGCAACATGAAACTTGGCACAAGCATTCTTGAAACAATAGTGTGTGAGAATTACGTGTTGGCCATGAAAAAAAAAACAACAATCTAGTATGGCGGCAAAATCCAGAATATCGGCAAACAATCTAATTATCTATAATTTCACTTCTTCGACACCAAAGCATCTAGTTTACAGCTACAAATGTTATAACCGACTTACTCTTGTCCTTGCCAAGCCCGTTTCATTCACTATCGACACAATTTAACAAACTCCTAGTAACCTTAAAAATGCTATAATCGTCACTTCTACATAAGGGTGTTCAAACCTTGTTTCAAGATTCTTATGGAAAGTTTTATTGCTGATTTGAGTAGTTAAAGAGCCACCGACATTAATTCCGTTTGATGCTACGAATTGATGTCAGTTAAGCGTGTATTTTATTATTATTATTATTATTATTATTATTATTATTATTATTTTAACGGAGGCAGAAATGTTTCGCTATCGAGAATTGAGCAATGCCTTATTCGGTACCGATGTTGGATATTCGCGATACTGGGTCTCGCCAGCGATCCTTTGAAGCACCCCCTTACGACACAACAACATCAATACTGAATCTTTATGATCCTGAGGACATGAGGGCCCGATACTATTCTAACTTGGGAAATACTGAGTGAGGCACAATTCTAGCTGACATGGCAGGCGATGAACCAACTGATCAACTTGCAGTGAGCTCGGTGCTGTGATTAGTCTTTCAGAAACTTCTGAGACCAGTACTCACCATGTCGACCCATGTAAAGGCGACCTCAGCCATGTTCGAAGTGATTGAAAAACAATGTTAATGAACAATTCAACCGTACGTAAAAATGCCTGAATTGAGTCTGCGTTTATCATGGAGGAGTTTGTACTGGCAGAAAGAGAAAATGGCAAGCCACTCCAGTTGCTTTCAAGCTACAGGCCCTGTTACCTACGTTTCATACAGCGTCTTCATCCCGATCTTGTCAAGAGACGTCCCGCTGGCAGACATGTCATGTGGCAGATGTGGAAAGGCTATTGATGTAATCATTTCATCGAAATGGCCAACACAGAAAGAAAAATGGTTTTAGCACGAAAGTATTATCGTTGTATCATTGACCTCATTCTGAAACCGCACAAAGTGCGAAGGACATAATTTTACAGGGGATAGGGAGACAACAGTACTGTTTCAGCTGAATTACATTCCTTATCATTCCTTATCATTCATACATTTTAGCCTTTAGCATTAAATAATTGAAATATTGTACATCTCTTTCCTCGATGGTAAAAAATGAAATGTTATGCAAGAATTTTCTGCCACGGCATATTTGGCAAAACAGAGTTGTCATAATGCATGTATAGAATACATTTGTCTGATTTCACGGTAGGGCAGTGGTCATAGCGTTCACACAGGAGCCAAGTGTCGACCATGAATTCATCTGTGTACGTGTTTATGGCGTAACAGCATCATAAAAAAATGAATAAATAAATAAATAAATAATGCACAGTGAATGCATTTGTATGTAACGATGAGAAAGCAGATCTCTACATGTGGTTTCTTTTTTTACCAAAATTTCAACTACGTAAAAAGTCGTGCTGCAAGATGTGGTAGAGGTAGTTGTGGGCTCTGGTCAGGAGTTTGCTCCTGATAATACCGCCGTGTTGAGCTGCTCTGTAAATGTGTTATTGATGCAGGACTGATCTTATTGGTGGCGGAAAGTCAAATGTGTGATTTTGTGCATAAAGGGGCCTTTTCTGGCATTGACAACATTTATAAATTAAGGACGACCTGGCATATAATCACTTTATCTTCTGGATGACAGTATCACCAATATTCACCAAGTATCTGCTCAGCCTTATACAAGGTTTCTGGTGCATCTGGTAAAAAAACGTTTGCGGTATGTCTGAAAGAATAATTGTTCCTTTTCCCCTCTGTAGGCTGCCACAGTACCACAATCGCTGAAGACATAAAAGGTGTGCACTTATGGTGCTCTGAGACTAAAGTTGTTCCAACATCATGAACAAGTCGCTGTCGTCCTTTTCTTGCATTGCCAAAAGAGACCCACATTTTCTGCAGTTCACAGTGTTTCAGCTGGTCAAGAAAATAGTGCAATAATTGTACTTTATGTGTGTGATTCGAAGGACAGAGGCAATTGTAACATAGACCTATATAATTGCAGGCTTCAGTCTTCAATCGATCTTTTCAGTGTGTACAAAGAGCTATCTGCCTAACTGTCTTGCTGCATGCTGTTTTCATTTCTTGTTATAAACCTCCATTTTGTATATTATGCACACTGTGAGCCAGCAGCCAGCAGAAAAAAGTTATTCTGAATTGTCTCACTGTTATGTGACTGGTGTGACTTTATGTCTGCTTCCGGCAACATAAGTTTTCTTATCTAGGCATGCTTCAGACTGTCTGACTTGAACTGTTCAAACACTACAGCAATTAATTTTGTGCGTGTCTCTGAGCAGGAACATCAATTTTTTCTGCACAAAACTGATTTCTGCATACTCTCGACATGTGATTTCTGTTGGATAAAGACAACGATAAAAAAATAAAAAATCACTGCATTAGCTTGTAGCTGAAATTTGCATTTTGTGAGCTCTGCATATGGTGTAGATAATGCCTGCTTGCCGAGTTCATGTAGTTCTCCTGTGGATGGACATGCGGAAAGGATGACTCTCGTATTTGAACAAAATTCATCCCCGTTAAAGTGACGAATTTGGCAAATACGAAGAAGATAACAAAAAGTGACCTCATTGCGAGGAATGGGGAGACGCGGCATCGAAAGTGCCCATGGTTGATGGGTACTAAGACATTGCTCAACTCTTGATAGCGAAATGTTTCCACCTCTCATAAAAGAATCTTCAATTGACACGAAGTGGCTGGGAACAAACTTAGCGTCAGTGACCATCTAAATACTCAAACCAGCAATAACACTTTCTATATGAGTCCTGAGACAATTATTGGTCGCGCTTACGGAGAAGTCACGTTTGGACTGTTTTTGAGGTTATTAATTTGGTAAATTATGTCGATGGTGAATGAAACAAGCCTAATAAAGACAAATATATGTCTGTTATAGCTTTTGTGGCTGTAAGCTCAATACTTTGCGTACAAGGAAGAGAAATTATATATTGGTATGTCATTGGTGGGCATCTTGGACTTTACTGCCATATTATTATCATGAAGTATATTTTTGTCATGCTTCATGTTTTTACCATTTGTTCCAATCATTAAATCCACCACAGGGAGACAGAGCACTCAAATTAATGGCCCAGAATTTAAGGACGCTCGATGTATTGATTATTTAGATACTGTGGACAAAAAGCCGGGGGGGGGGGCATTCTTCATCAAAATGCAGCTAATAAAGGAGTTCGGCCTTTCCAGTTCTCAAAAAAAAAACGTGCATCTGTGCCGTTGATCGAGTAAGCGACTTCGCTGTTGTTGGTATACCATGGCAAATTTCATAATGCTATGTTCAATGTTTTTTGAGAAGATAACGCAAATCACTCCTGTCAAATATCTGGAGCCTGGCGCTTTATTTCTATCAGCACTGCACTAGCCGAAAGCCTATTCCCACGGGATAGGAAAAAGGGACGTCCACTAAAATGAGCATCGTCTCCTTCCAGAGTGAAGAACAGACCTCCCGGTATTTTACCCAGAGAAATCCGTGGTTCTCTTGCTTACAAGTGATCTGGCCCTCAATGCAATGCTACGGGAGATCTAGCAATTCTTCACACAAGTGCCCAGTGCCGTAGATAAATCACAAACAAAAGGGTGGTTGACCCAGTCAGGGATACACAGATTCTAGGTTCAAATGAAACCAAGCTTCAAATAATGATATTATCGACTCTTTATTTATTCGGCCAAGTGTCAAACTGACACACGCAAGCAAAAGAGAAATTATGGAGACTATCATCACTGGAGATAACAAGAATCAGGCACAGTATACAAATGCAAATTTCCCCAGGTGTAGCCAGTATCTGACTGTCAAAAGCCATTAAAACTCAATGGTCAAAGAACTAAAACAGCATGTTCTTGTTGCTATTTGTTCCCTTTTCTTTTTTTCTTCCGCCCAGCAGGCTGGTCAGGGGCGTTTTTCAAAAGGTAAATTAACCGAATATTATGGTCAAGAGATTGTGTAAAATTGTAATCACAACTTAAGAAAATATTTGCCCTCAAATCCTCGACCATTCATGCATTCGTCCACTTATCGCCCCTTTCGTCGTTTTCGCCTACCTCAAAATTCAAAATCGTCCCCCGTGAGGCCTTATCTCCGCCGTTGAGAACCACTGGTGCAGTGTTTAGTGCGCAAGAATGTCCTTTCATTTTCTTACCAATCTAGCCAAAGCGCATCGAATCAACTCTGTTTTGTGTCAAGTTCACGTCTGATGTCAAAACTCAGGTAAAGCAGATTTGACTCATTGTACAATTACCCGTAACTTGCAATGTTTCGATTAGATCATTTCTCTCTCAGCATTAGGCCGCGCGCGCACTATCCTGTTTCGCCCGTGGCTTGGCTGCGAATGAGGGTTTTTCGCTTTCAAAAAACCCTCATTCGCAGCCAAGCCACGGGCGAAACAGGATAGTGCGCGCGGGGCGTTCATTGTAAGTAAAAAACAACAACAACAACAGCATGCAACAACAACAACAACAAACCGCATTAATGGCGGGTGCTTGCAAAGATAAGACCAGATGGCATATTAGGTAGGCGCGGCTCCCATTCCAAGCTTTTAATTAAATTGGCTTTCTTATCGTCATAAAATAATGCTAAATACATATTTTATCTATCTACGTGCCAAGGGGTCGTACTTGAATCTCTTTTCGAATAATTATTTTCAATTAATGCCACCCTCCACTTTTTTTTTTCCTTTGCTTTCGGTAGTAGCAGTAGCGCCCCAACCCAACTTCAAAGTCGTCGGCCCATGCCATCTGTCCTACGCAGACACATCTATTCTGTTCTGGTGTAACAAAGACTCAGTAAAAATGCCTGCTGTATATATTAAGTAACGGCATATTTAATGAATCATTTGTTCTCGTCTGTCACAGAACTGACATAAACACCCGCAATGCATTTTGACGAGCTTATGAAAGTTTTGGGAGAGTTTGGACGTTATCAGAGAACCCGTTTCTTCCTATTGTGCCTGTTTTCTGTGGTCTCGGCATGGCACGCTCTAAACATGGTTTTCATTGGTGCAGTCCCAGATTTCCATTGTAAAATATCAGATTTCAACCTATCAGGGACACCGTACGAAAACTTCTCGACTCCAGAGAAAAAGAAGCTCTTCATCCCCGAAGGTGAAGTTTGCCACCAGTATGACGTCACGACTATGACGTCAAGCGGCATGGCGCATAACGTAACTTCAAGAAACCTTCATAACGAAACCAGAACGATGGCATCGTGTCTACATGGATACGAGTATTCGAGGGACAAATATTCTGAAACCATACCATCTGAGGTAAACCTATATACAAAAAAATATAATGATGGGAGTATTGCATTGTGGTCCATTTTTCTGCCCCACGTTACAACCTGAATGACAGGTTCCAAAATCACAGAATTAAATTTCTTAACTGTCATGACTCACTGGCAAAAGTCGCTTTGAGCGGCTCATCTGAAAAATATCTGTTTCAAATAATAAATTATTTCTTAAAATAACCTTGATTTGGCATCTATATACTGTATATATTATTTTGTGGACACGAGATTTTTCTTACCAAAAGGCTTCTGAACCACTCAACACTCAGACTTCAAATTTTATATGGTACATCAGAATGGATGTAAGGGTGCACAGGTTTTAATAGAAGTCTCAAATCGGTGTAGTTTTTTTTTTTTTTTATTGGAAATGTATTGTTTCCCCAATTTTCACTCGGCTCATTGACAGGCTGTAGGTTTTTATGACATCATCACTTCCTGAAAATTTTCGGTGCGCACCACTGCACACTGTGTACTTACTGTCCTATCGCTGAGTTTTGGGGATGGCCCTACGCATCTCGGCTTTTGTTCTTATTCCTCCCGGTCTGAAGTGGTGTCTTTTGTTGTTGCATCTATATAAATGCTCTTATTATTATTATTATTATTATTATTATTATCTCTCTCATAAGCTATCTATGCAGCATTAATGCCTTTCTTAGTTCACATTCGTCTTAAGTTTTACACAAAAAAACAACAACAAAAAAACTACACAAACCTGTTTATCGTACGGGTACGTAGCTGGTTTAGAAATATGTTTTTAGAACTCCTTTACATATCTATCACTGATGTCCATATCATTGGCCATCGTCTTTCAAAAAGGGGAGAATGAAAACATTTGTTCTCTGAAAGAAACTAGCTCGGAGTGAATCAGTTAACTATCAACTAACATAAAACCCGTCTCCCTTATATCGATCTACTGTGTTTTTAAAATTTTTTTTATTCTGAATATTTTAAATACAGTTAAAATATGATGGTAAGATACAATGCGTTGAAAAGCCCAACCCATAGGAGAATGTACTTGACAAGCTTTTAATGTTTTAGCAGTTTTCCTGCCCGCCAAAAAAAAAACGAGTGCATAGCGAACTACCTGTAAAAAAGCTGTAGATTACTGTGGGGAACTTCAAGATCATTCAGTAATGTATAACTTGGCTGGACGCCAAATTGCCCTCTGGAAATGGAATACGTTTAAGAAATAAACAGCTTCGCTTTTCAAGAAGTTGATATTGCAGTCCACCATTAACTTAATCCCTTTTCTACTGGCGCCCTGTACTGGGGTGCACTTGAATTTACGGTTATAAGTGTTACCAAAAATTACACAATCAAACAATATTTTGTTTCTTTTTTTTTATATAAAAAATGTGTTATCTTCAAAATATCACACAGATGTGATAAATCTTACCTGGATAGATAAAAAAGATTTTCAAACAGTCTGAAAAATGTTTCAAAACAAAATTCTGGTATAATATGGGTAATATTAAATCTCTTGCTCCCCCCCCCCCTCTTTATATATATATATATTTTTTTTTTTGCTCAGCTTAAACCCCCCTTCCCCCTACTCTTTCATTTATTTCCCCTAAATCTCTGTAACTCTCGCCTTCCCTTCTCTCATTATTTCTCTTGCCTAACTCCAAATATTTTTGTTTCTCACGGAAAAAATAACAGTTTAATTTAGTTTGTGACAGAAAATTCTGGACCTCAACAACCAAATCTGTGTTCTTCGCTGGCCGACTTGCTGGGGCTGCCATCTTTGGCCAATTGTCTGACAGGTAAGTTGATTGGTGAGGTTGGGTTGGTTGGTTCATCGGTTGTGACTGGTGGCTCAGTTAATTGGCTGATTGGCTAGTTGGTAGGTTTGTTGGTTTATTGGTTGGTTGCAAGGTTGGTTATACAAGTAGTTGTTTATTTGTGTGTTGAATGATGGATTGGTTAGTTGTTTGATTAGTTCGTTGGTTGGTTGTTTGGTTGGATTCGTTGCATCAGTAGCTGAAATTGGAATAGCTTGCCTGTAAGTTGTAGATTACAGACCGTTATGTTACATTATTAACTGTGCTTACAGTGACACAATAAACTTGAACTTGAACTATCTTAGACATCATCCTGGAAATGTGTCTTTTAAGGCTTCGCAGATCGCAAAGGCCTCGATAAAATGAATTAGGGTTACTTGGGTTATAAGAAAATTATATCACTTGTTATCACTTCCTGTATTATATTTAGTGTTTATGAACTTTCAAAGGGCTACATCACAAGCAGAGTGGCATTTACTTATTCTTTTCTTTTTCTTTAAACATACTATTTTTTCTAGACATGTAGCATTAAATGTAAATAATTGATGCGCCCCTGGCGGGGGCCAATGACTGGAAGTTAATGGACAAGCAATGGCCCACATGCAGATTTGTGTTTGGAAACGCAATTTTCTGTCGTGATGAAAGTTAGGAGTTATAAAATGTCCAACTGCTTAAGGACGCGTCAAACAACATCTAAATCAACAAGATTTGTGGTGCGCTGAGTCGCGTCTGTTTTGACTCCATGCGCGAAGTCTGTCTATCCGCCAGCTGACTCAAGACAGTTTTGACGCAGCTGAACTAGTAAGACAGACTAGTAAGACAGACATGTTTCGGTCTCGCCAGTGAGCCAGGTCCAGTTAACACCATAGCTCAAACCTGGAACTAAAAATTAAGACAAAACACACTTGACTCGGTGCGCGACCAGGCTAGTAAGACTTCCTTCCCTGTTTTATCAGATTTGGACGTCGACCTATGTTCTTACTGGGATGTTTCCTGCTTCTGATAGCTGGGAGTGTCGCCTCTGCAGCCCCGAATATACTGGTCTTTCTACCCATGTATTTTTGTCAGGGTGCCGCTCACACAGGGGCGTTTCTTGTGGCTTTCACTTTGTGTAAGTATGAAAGTACCATATAGCTGGCAGCCTCAACACGAAGTGCAGAATTTGCCTATTTCAGTGTCTGCTCTGTCTCTTTCTCTTTAGTTTCTCCCTCTTTCTTTTTCACTTCCATTTATTCACGCTATTTTTTTTTCTCAATCTCACTTTCCATCGCTCTCTTTCCCTACCGTCCCCTCTCTCCCTCTCCGCCCCCCCCCCCGGGCCATAACACATAAAATTAATAGTCACGAAATGTATACCCTTGTCCCCGGTCTCTCTATAGAGATACGTCTCAGTTGATATTTTGCATTGTTTCATAATTTCCTGTACCTACGTGCATACGCAGAGCTCTCCATGCGCCATATCAAATGTCCAAAAATATTAATTCATAATAATATTTAGATTTCTGGACACATGCAAAGCATTCTCTTGCCTTTACTTTTGGACCCCAAATTTCAGTGACTTTAATATTACTTGAATTGTTTTACAATAATCTTATAATGTTTTCCAGAAATTATGTGAATCATAGTGATGGATGGCGGGAAACGAAATAATTTAAATAATTGAACGTGGGGCCAATAATTAATCAATAAAATAACAGTATCAGAAAAAAGACACACCACTTAATAGAATTCAAACATGAAACCGGTCTTTGCAGGTGGTGAATGCCCTATCAACCCAAACATTGCCCTTTCGGTATTACGAATCATAGATCCCAAATCTTTTAGTGTAAATTATCATGTGCGATGTAAGCAAACTCTAGTATGAATTATACTCGATATAATAAGATGAGACAGATACCGCTCTTCCCCTGCACACATTTCGCACCACCACATAGCGGGGAATGCGCTAAAGTCATGAACAATGCCGTATTTTACAAAGCCAGTACATGTATAGGGAAAATACTGAAGTTAGTTCACTATTCAGCTATCGCTATAGGCCTTGATTGAAGTCACTTATGTTGTAAATAAAACTGCGATTGCCATAGAAAAATTCTGGCAGTTTTTTTCTTTTAGTAGCAGTAGCACTGTAACAAATCCACACCATTAATTTATAATTATCAAGCATTCTTTTCATGCAAGGCGCCAGGGGCCCCGTTTGCCATCAGTGAGCAAACTGTGCACGATTTTTTTAGAGATCAGAAGAAGGGAGTGTCTTATCTTATTGTATCTAGTATCTTTGATTATTCTCCCACTACAGCGACAGAATTGGTGGGTCCCAGATACAGGGCTATAGCAGGCTGCGTGAGTTTCATTTTCAGCGGGTTTGGCCTCATCTCACTGGCTGGCCTGGCGTATTTCATTCGCGAATGGCGCTACTTAGAATTGGCCATCACTGCACCTGTGGTACTTTTTGCCTTCTATTGGTTGTAAGTAGTTTTTTTTACATTTTTTTTCATGGAAGTGTTTCTATTCAAACTAGGGACAGTTTCCTCGTCACTATTTTAGGATTAAGCTTAGTGTTAAGGTTAGGGTAATGGGTTAGTGTTAGGGGAGTAGAGTACATTTTGTATTTTTGTATTTTGAATACTTCCAAGTGCCTAAATGTCATTGCAGCCCAGTTACAACTGGAGCAGACACGTCGTCGCCACAGTGGAGCAGTTAGCCAATTAAGATTAATGCAAAATAAATGATCTTGACACTTCTCCAGCTTCCTGCCTGAATCCGTCCGATGGCTTCTCTCCCATGGCAAGGACAAAGAAGCCGAGAAGATTTTAAAAGCAGCTGCCAAAGAAAATGGCGTCCAGCTATCAAGTGACATCATCAAATCCCTCAAAGAAGATCCTTCCTTGAAAGGTCAAAGACAGTACTATTTTCTAGACTGTTTAAGAACGTGGAACATGGCCAAGATATCTTTAAATGTTTGGTTCAATTGGTGAGTTCAAATCGCGATTTTCGCTTTCCTAAGCACATCCTGTTTTTTTGTTTTGTTAGTTTATCATTGTTTTAGTTTCTGTCTTTTTACCCGTCTCTTTGTCTGCCTGTGTTTGTGTTTGTACGAGCGTTTGTGTGTGTGTGTGTGTGTGATCTGAATTATTGTGTATCTATGATGTGTTGTCCTTTTTTCTGATATTTAATATATATTTCGCCTGCATAAGAATTGCTTCCTGTGTAAATAGAAGTATATTGCCATTAGCCATACGCGATATATAATAACAAAATATGATCGCTCACAATCTTATTTTTTCTGACATTTTTTTTCCAGGGTAGTCAATGCCTTAGTCTACTATGGCCTTTCATTAAATACAGAAAATCTTGGAGGTGAGTTTATCGACAGTATAATTTACCTAACTGTGTTTTGTTTGGCGAAACACAATAAATTGTTGATTCGAATCTTAATTTCTTCGAGCAGACAGATTCTCGATGTGAAAATGGCCATTCTACTCATTTCCAGGCATGTAATCATTGTCCTTTGGATCCTGTAAATTTTATCATGATCAAAAGTATTTGAATTTTGAGGCCCAACAAGTTGTGAGATAAACATTCAAAGTGTATGTTGTTAAACAAGAGGAAGTCTATTTTAATTTATGCCAAAAAGTATTGAACATATGGTAATAATAATTATTATATAAACAAAAAGAACATTCAAATTAGATGAATTCTATTATCATAAATGATGGGCACATTTTCATCTTCAGTGTAATGTAATGAAAATGCTATAAATAATTTTAAAATATGCTATGAGACAAAAATAATTCACAAACGTGTCAAAACGTTGGCTCTCCTCATCTGCGAAATGGAAAATTTAAGTACATCACTGAATATAAGTCATGCCCACCTGTCGAAGCAAATTTTCAGTACTAAACAATGCATTGATAAGAGATACACAGGGGTACAAATTAAACAATACTGTATTAATAATTTTGTACAGATGCACATGCTAAACAATAAGTCCCCAAAATGCAAACTTTCTTTCCTTAATAGCAGCATAAGTCAAGGAATCCGTGTAGGCAGAAATCTTAGACAAAAAAAACACGAAACGAAAAAAAAACAAAAAACACACAGACATGCATTTTTACATTGATGCCTATTTCATAGTTCAGGATCATTCAGATTCATCAGTAGTTGTCTGGAATAAAAAAAGGACACTAAGTATAAAACTAAGAATATTTTATTCTTCTCACCTAAAGCGCCTAGTGGCTCGATGACCGAATTCGGTGGCCTTTGTGTGGCTACCGTAATAGAGGCGGCTGGAGCCTGAACTTGACTCGTGTTTACGTTAGTTTAGGTTTCATGGCTCCACGAATACAGCCTGTTTTCTTCTTTTTGGCCAGCTATCGTCTTGGGCCCTCCGGCGACTCACGACCCTATAATTGGTATTCAATTTGTATTGCAACGCTATGAAAATGCCCACTGATCTCCACGATTGGCTTCACTTCCCGGGCTACATACGAAAAGGAAGGCGCAGTCTAGTGTTCATGTATTTTTTTTAAACTTTTTAAATTTTTTATAATACCTCACTGGTTTTAACAACAAGAAAAACGACAATTAGCAACCAGACATGCCTGGTCTGGAAATTTGTATTTGTATTGGTATTTGTATTTGTATTGGTATTTGTATAACTCTTTAATCCCATTTGGGAAATTTGCCTTTGTGCCATTGCAGCCCAGTTACAACTGGAGCAGGCACGTCGTCGCCACAGTGCAGCGCCGGTCGGCGGTTCTTTTTTTTTTAATTTTGGGGACGGGGAGATGAGGGAGGGGGAGGGAATGTTAGGGATGAATTTTATTTAATTTTGCCCGGGCAGCGGCCTGTTCGACCTGCTCTTTACGATTTCCAACTGCCAAGGTATCTTTAACGTGCGCAACGTGCACACGGGCCCTCCGAATTTTTTCGTCCTTATCCGAGGAGACTAGGTATTCGATCCTACCCCTCAATAGGATCAGGGACACGAAAATATGAGAAAAATCCCAAACTTCCAACATGCCTGCACCGGCCGGGTTTTGAATCCGGGACCCTTAGCATGAGAGGCGAGCACCTTGCCTCTAGACCACCTAGTGTACGCGTTTATATGAATGTAACTGTTTCTTTCTTTCGTTATTTTTCTTTTCATACTGTTTTAGTTGCAGTTGTTGTTTGTTTTTTTTGCCTCAAGAAGGTCTTTTTGCCCGAAAACCTGTTTAGCCTTTCCTTTCCCTTTGCATTTTGTTTTATATCGTTTCTGTATTATTTCTTCCTCCAGGCTTGCAGCATACAGCGCTTTTCTTTTTGCCATTAGCTTTACAACGATTGTGTATTCGTCAGTGATGTTTTTCGTCAATATTCCATGAGTAGATGGCTACTTTCCTCTCCCAATGTCTTCCACAGGGAATCCTTACTTGAATTTCTGCATAGCTGGAATCGTTGAAACCGTCGCTTTCGTCATTTGTATATTCTTGTTGAATAAAATAGGACGCCGTTGGCCACTGATCTTGGCGATGTATCTTGGGGGCGTGGCCTGTATTTTATCGGGATGTCTACGCAAGGACAATGACTCAAGTACGTCTAAACCCTTGAATTTATATACAGAACTTAATTATGATATCTGCTGTTCTTAAGATTGAGGTATTAGGTTACCTGAATTTCTAAAGATTTCTATGTTATGTCACCTGTATTTCCAAAGAATTATAAATTACGGCAACCGATTTAAATTTCCAAAAATTTACACCCAAAAAAAAAACACATCAAAAAAGTCACTAAAGTTCTAAACATCTACAAACTATATCATCCGAATTTCTAACGAGTATAAACGATGTCACCTGAAGTTGTAGGTATTTATTTATTTATTTATGCCACCTGAATTTCTTTTAGACATGTAAATTGTGTTACCTAAATTTCATGTATATAAAGAGATTTTGTGGCCTGAAATCATTATCAATATCATTGCAAATTCGTTGCGATAGTTACTGTTATATATTATCCATATGTAATCAAGGGAAATTACGCATACATGTAATTACTTAGTTACTGCCCTTGGTTAGACCCACACTTAATTACGTAGTATGGGAAATAATTTACCTCTCATGCGCTGTGTGATTAATTAACACCACCACTTTACTTACATTACTTTTCATGTTGCATTACTCTCAGTGAGTTG